>CAUYUJ010017424.1:186019-203519 GCA_963575745.1 Prorocentrum cordatum
CTTCCTCCGCGCAGCCGAAAAAGAGGCCGTCAAGGGGCCGAAGCTCCATGAGACAGCACTCACCGAAGTGAACGGACCTACCTACGAAGAACCTCCCAGGGGGCTCCTCTGAAGTCTGGATTCCTCCTCGTCCTCCTCCTCCTCCTCAGAATCATTATCATCATCAGCATCATCATCACCACCATCATCATCAGCATCATCATCACCACCACCATCACCACCACACCCATCATCCCTCCCCTCTTCCTCCCTCCTCCTCCTCCTCCTCCTCCTCCTCCTCCTCCTCCTCCTCCTTCTCCTCCTCCTCCTCCTCCTCCTCCTCCTCCTCGCTCCTCCCCCTCCCTCGAGGACAGGGAGGAGGCGGGAGGTGAGGAGGAAGAGGAGGAGTAAGCCGGAGTACAAGTCTGAGTATGAAGGAGGGCAGGTCGGAGGTGGGAGGTGAGGAGGAAAGGGAGGAAGAGGAAGAGGCCGAGGCGTCACACTAACAGGAACAACTCCATACTGACGAGATGGGGGAAAGCATGCAAGCGATATACGGAAAACACGAACCATTCGAGTGCGAATTCGCCGCCCCGTCGCCGCCCGTCGTCTCGGCCACGGGGTCGGTCTAGCGGCTATGTCGTCGCCGTCGCCGTCGCCGCACCGTCGCCGCCCCGTCGCCGCCTCGTCGCCGCCCGTCGCCTGGGCCTGCATTGCTTCGCATTGCTTTGTTTTGCTATGCCGTGCTGTGCCATGAGTTGCATTGCATTGCATTGCTTTGTATTGTGTTGCATTACGTTGCATTGCGTCGCATTGCTTTGAATTGCTGCATTGTCTTGCATCGCTTTGCACTGCGTTGCAGCGCTTGCATTGCATTGCATTGCAATCGCCCTGATGCGTAACCAGATTGCATTGCATTGCATTGTTTGGCATGACTTGACATTGCTTGCCATTGTTTTGCTTTGCGTTGGATTGTTATGATGTGCTTAGCAATGTGTGGCATTGCCGTGCACTGCTTTGCATTGCGTTGCATTGCTTTACACTGCTTTGCATCAACGTGCAGCGTGTTCCGTCAAGTTGCCCTGCTACTTATTACTTCGCATTGCTTTGCGTTGCTGCGCATTGGTTTGCATTGCGTTGCAGCGTTCGAGTTGCGTTGCCGTACGTTGCTTTACGTTGATTTGCACTGCGCTGCATTGCGTCGCCTTGCTCTGTGTTGCTTTGCGCTGCCTTGCTCTGCGATGCTCTGCCGTGAGTCGCACTGCTTTGCGTCACGTTATATTGCTCTGCGTCGCTTTGCATTGCAACGCATTGCTTTGCATTGCCTGCTTTGCGTTGCTTTGCACGGATTTACATTGATTCGCATTGCTTTGCATCATTTGGCACTGGTTCGCATGGCTCCCAAAACAGGGCTTGCCTTTCGGTCTTCTTGCTTCTCCTGCAAGGCATATCAAAGAACCAGGCCAATGTGTCGCCCCAGCCGGCTTGTGATCGCCCCGTCGCCGCCACTCGCCGCCTCGTCGTGGGCTCGTGTGT
Organism: Prorocentrum cordatum; assembly: GCA_963575745.1. Lineage (NCBI taxonomy): Eukaryota > Dinophyceae > Prorocentrales > Prorocentraceae > Prorocentrum > Prorocentrum cordatum. The sequence goes on from CAUYUJ010017424.1 coordinate 187,535, forward strand.
CGCCCCAGCCGGCTTGTGGTCGCCCCGTCGCCGCCCCGTCGCCACTCGTCGCCGCCAGTCGCCGTCTCGTCGTCACTATTTGCCGCCGCCCCGTGGCCGCATTGCAATGCAATCGCCGCTCGCTCACCATAGATCGGACCACATAGCTAGACTGCACCACACTGATCGTTTACACCGCATTGCTCAGACCGTCACGATGAGCACGTTGGCTCCACATAGCTTGCATCACATAGCTTACACCAAATAGCTGTCCGCACAGACTGCACTGCGTACATTGCGCTACTTGGCTTGCACGAAATAACTCACGCCCCACAAATCACACCGCATGAATTACACCAAGTAGATCGCACTACAAGCGCACACCCCATATATGGTCCAGGGTTTGGCCCCCCCCCAATGCTGATGCCATTGCCCCCCCCCCCCCCGCGCGATGGTTCCCCCCCGCCCCCCCCTGTGGGCGTGGCGTGGTGCTGCGCTGCGGTTCCCCCCCCCCCCCCCTGTGGATGTGGTGTGGTGCTGTGGTGGTTCAGAGGTGGGCGTGGCGTGGTGTTGCACTGCGGTGCCCCCCTTCTCCCCCCGTGTGGATGTGGTGTGGTGCTGTGTGGTTCAGAATCGTCGTCGTCGTCGTCGTCGTCGTCGTCGTCCTCGTCGTCCTCGTCGTCTCGTCGTCTCGTCGTCGTCGTCGTCGTCATCGTCGTCGTCATCGTCGTCGTCGTCGTCATCGTCGTCGTCGCCGTCGTCGTCATCATCGTCGTCACCGCCGCCGCCGGCGTCGTCGCCGCCGCAGCCGTCGTTGTCGTCGTGGTCGTCGTCGTCGTCGTCGTCGTCGTCGTCGTCGTCGTCGTCGTCCTCGTCGTCCTCGTCGTCCTCGTCGTCCTCGTCGTCGTCGTCATCGTCGTCGTCATCGTCGTCGTCGTCGTCATCGTCGTCGTCGCCGTCGTCATCGTCATCATCGTCTTCACCGCCGCCGCCGGCGTCGTCGCCGCCGCAGCCGTCGTCGTCGTCGTCGTCGTCGTCGTCGTCGTCGTCGTCGTCGTCGTCGTCTTCGTCGTCGTCGTCGTCGTCGTCGTCGTCGTCTCTGGGACCATACCATCTGGGGGGGGGGGCCCGAGGAATCCTGGGACCATACCATCTGGGGGGGGGCCCGTGGGCCCTCGACCCTGGATCATATATGCTCCGCTCTAAACCGAAATTAAGACCTACCACGACCAACCCACCCCGATCGGTTCCGCTTGGGATACTACAACTTGAATATGGTCCCAAACCACTGTTCGCAATTGAGAAGAACCATACCATCCCAGCTGAACCCCTTTTTATCGCCCCCCTCTTTTCATGCCTGTCAAATAATACTATGCGCGCGCTTGTTTATGAAGAGCCACAGATTGTCAAGAAACCTTACAACATCGACACCCGCGCGTCGTCGCGCGAGCATACCGAAATCTCTCCAACACCACAAGGTTCAGAAGGATGTCAAGACTGACTTTCCCGAAAACGTAATAAACAGAAAACGCGGTTTTGCAGAATGACAAAGTCTGCGGGCGGTATTGCGAATTCCGAACCCCCTTGATTTCAATATTGCCATCAAATTCTGGGGGGGTGGGCACGATCCCTGTCAAATAATAGCATGCGGGCCAATCGCGCCTGTCGGCCGCGCGCGCATGTCGAAATTCTTCCAACACCGTCAGCACCGACACGTAGACACCAACATCGTCTTCGGCGTGATCAGTATCTGCGCCGTCGTTGGCCTTGCCGTCGGCATCGTCATCATCGTCACCAGCATCGCTACCATCATCATTGTGTCTGCCGTTGTCGGCGTCGCCATCACCCGCCCGAGCGTCAGCGCGGCCTGCGAGACGCGCTGGAAGTTCCCCACCGATCAGCGCCACCGCGGCCAAGTCTGTCGCGCCAGACTGGCTGGCCGCTCTGCGCGCGAGCCTGCGCGCCCTAGCGCGGCCGCAGCGATGCGCTAGCCAGCGCCAAGCAGTCATCGCAATTGCTGCCAGATGGGTTTTGCAAACCAAGCTGCGGGTGGGTGGGTGGGATTGCGCGAGCATTGGAGTTGACAACTCACTAGTGAGTATTAGTGAGTCCCACCACATAGATCGCACCACATGGATTGCACCACACAACTTGCACCACATAGCTTGCACCACGTAGACTGCATCACCGAGCATGCTAGAAAGCACAATTTGGGGTCAGCGGTCGCTAACACACATACATCTCTTCAGATACATATATGCATATATGTATATCTGTATATGTACATGCATATATGTATATCTGTATTAATGTATATAGATATGATTAACTGTGTATATCGAAGTCCGTAAAACGTACAACATACGCGACCGACGATGAAACAATACTGAAACCGGCCGTACCCACATGTGCCAGAAGCCGGCTGAACAGGACGTCAGGCTCAAGTCTGCCTGTCCAGGCCTCGGGCGCAGGGCCGCCAGAGAGAGCAAAGTAGGTGCCAGATAAGGAGCGCGTGGCGCGAGGAGGACTCGCGGGCCTGGTGCAGCGAGAGGCTCGCGCGCGCGCGAGGAGCGGTGAGCAGGCCGATGCAGTTGTTCAACCACATGCAGTGGTGGTCGAAGACATCCGTGCACTGGGGCGCGGCTTGGCATGGCGTGTTGGCAATTCAAGGCCATTGAATGCGCGACTGCTCCAAAATGGTGCTCCGAAATGAGGGTGGTTCAAAAGAGGGGGTGCTCAACTGGTATCCCTTGCCGCCTCCTCCTTCTCCTCCTCCTCCTCCTCCTCCTCCTCCTCCTCCTCCTCCTCCTCCTCCTCCTCCTCCTCCTCCTCCTCCTCCTCCTCCCCCTCCCCCTCCTCCTCGTCCACACGCTTCAATAGCTATAGCAGCTTGAACCACGCACCACAGGCGAGGTAGGGGGGCCTGGGCGGCTCTCCAGTCTGGTCTAGCATCGACCCAGCACTGAATCCAGGTCCAATCCAATCGTCCACTACTGAGAGACACCAAACACCGTATGCCTACACCGACCCTGGCCGGGTGCATCATGGGCCCTGGATCGGTGCATACGCCCACCTGGCTTGGGGGGAAGACATACATATATATATATATATATATATATATATATATATATATATATACATACATACATGCCTACCTACCTACCTACCTACCTGGCTACCTAACTACCTACATACATGCATGCGTACATACATACATACATACATACATACATACATACATACATGCATGCATGCATGCATGCATGCATGCATGCATGCATACATACATACATGCGTGCATGCATGCATACCTACATACATGCATACATATATCCATACATACATACATACATGCATGCATATATACATCCATACACACATACATACGTACATGCATGCATGCATGCATGCATGCACGCATGCATACATACACACATGCATGCCTGCATACAAGCATACATGCATACATGCATACAAACACGCAGGCGTGCGTACATGCGCACATGCATACATGCATACATGCATATATGCATGCATGCATACAAACCTGCATACGTGCGGACATGCGTACATGCATACATGCATACATGCACACATGCATGCATGCATGCAGACATGCATACATGCACACATGCATGTAAGCGTGCGTGCGTGCGTGCGTGTCTCAATCCATCCATACATCCGCCCATACATGCATGCATGCATGCATGCGTGCGTGCACATATTTATATATATATATATACATATATATGTATATATATACATATATATATGTATATATATATCCATACATACATGCATACGTGCATGCATGCGTGTATACATGCATACATGCATGCATACATGCACGCATGCATGCATACATAAATGTATGCATACATGCATGCATGCATACATACATGCATGCATACATGCATACATGCATACACACATGTGTACGTGCACACATGTATACATGCATACATACACAAATTGCATACATGCATACATGCATACATGCATGCGTGCATGCATACATGCATGCATGTATGCGTACACGCATGCATACATATCCATACATATATAGACATGAATATATATATATACATACATACATATATATATATATATATATATATATATATACATATACATATGCATGCGTGCATGCATGCATACGTGCATGCATACATACACACATGTGTACCTGCCTGCATACATACCTACTGATCCTGAGCCCAGGATCGACCTGGCCAGGATCGGTGTAGATGTAGATTTGGTGCCCTCCGAAATTCCCTCCGTCATCACCGCTCCTGCTTCTGCCTCCTCTCCCCCCCGACGGACCTCGCGGGGGGGCACTCCCTGGACTGCGGCTGTGCCGAGGAGGCGGGAAGCGAGCTGCGGCGGACTGGCGGACGACGACGAGGAGAACCGCAAGGCCCTCCTCTCGGGGGGCGCCAAAATTGGGCTGGGGCAAATTGGGGTCAGAAGAGACTCGATCCAGACGGCCCCTGCGAGAAGGAAATGTGCGCATCCGCCGGGGCTCGTGCCCTCAGACCACCCTGGAATGACCCCCCCTCTACGAACCCGCGATCCACCCCCTCTCGTCTGGTTCTTGGGACCCGCTGGGCAGCTCCCGTGGCACTGGCCAGGCGCAGCTCCAAAAACAGGCCAGGATGGACCCCGGGAGGAGTCTGGGGCCGCCTGGGCGGTTACTGGTGGGAAGCCGCGGTTCGAGACCCTTGGAGCTGGTCAGCCAAGCAGACAGCGAGCACCGTCCACGAAATGGGCGCACTATGGAGCTGCATGGCCAAGCACAATAATGTGCGACGAGGAGTTCAAACATTCAGAGCCCAGAGTCCCGCTGGGGCCAGAGATCTCCAGCTGCTCTCGGGCCACGATAAAAGCCCCCCTGGGCCCCTGAGGTTGGCGTCCAAGGGGCCCAAGACGGAGCGGAAACGTCCGTCGTCTCGTCTCGTCTCGTCGCATATCGGGCCAAGTTTGCCCAACCACCCCACCACTCAAGTGTCGAAGTTAAGCTAGAAATCCAAAACTTCAACGCCATCAGCTCGGCGGGGAACGCGGAGCGCGCTCCCGTAACGCAGCGCCCAGCCTGGCAGACAAAAACGCCGAGCTGCAAGCGTGCAAAACAGCTCACGTCGCCGCCGCCCCACCGCTACCCTCAGATCCGACGTTCCGAAAAAAAACAACACCGCGATCAACCACAACTGGAAACCTAGACCCAATGTTTCTGCGGCATTGTTGTAGCCGGATCGTTCTGCGGCTTTGTTGTAGCAGGATTGATCTGTGCCTGGAATCGGCGATACGTCGCCGGTAGATCTGCGATTGACCGATAGCGACTCTGCACCTTCCTGGGCGGGGCGGGCTATCGGGCCCCTTGTCGGCGATCAAACGGGCGATCGAGGGTCAATGCATCCCCCACGGAGCCTGCGGTCGGGAACTTCTACACAGCGTGCCGCCACGGCGGTCCCAGCGACACGCCACGCTCCGCGGGGCGGGAGGCTTGGGAAAAGGCTCGGGACATTGAAGCCTGGGGACTGGGACGTGGATAGCGTGTCGCGCCGAAGCGTGATGGGCCAGGACCGGCGGAACGACACGCTGCTCAAAAAATCCCGATCACATACCGGATCCCCCCTGGCGTTGCCCCCGAGGGGCGCAGAAGGCGCGCGAGCAGATCTGGGCCGCCGAGGCGCAGCAGGCGAGGGCACCGCGGGATGAGCTTCTTAGCCGCGAGCGGCTCGGCCCGAGGGAGGATCGGCTGCGGAGGCGCAGAGCGAGCGCAGCGCGCTCGCCCTCCGCGCCTGCACGGCGGGCTCGTGCCGTGACAACCCCAGCGCTGGTCTCTGGCACCGCGTGGACCGTGCAGCCTTGAACGATCGGCAGCCTTTCGGTCACCAAATCCTTGCACGTTGGCCGACTCCGGGCCACCCGCGGTGTTCAACCTTGAACGCCCGCGGCGGGGTCGCCGCCGCGCCGGGCCACGTGGGCACGACACGAGCCTACCGTAGCTCCACTCCTCCCAGCCCGCGGGGCACGAGGAGTTGGAGGAGGCGGGGGAGAAGGAGGAGGAGGAGGAGGAGGAGGAGGAGGAGGAGGAGGTGGGCTGGGAAGAGGTATCAGAGGATTTGTTTGAGCACCTTGGCTCCCGCTGCATGCTTAAAGCACACTGTAAGTGTCTGAAAGTAAGGTTACTCCTTTCGCTTTCGGATGGAGACCCTTACAAATCGTGTTCCATGCGTCAGAGTTGTACGCTGAAACTTTCTGACCTGGACACGTTTTGTTGAGTTCTGCTAAACGGGCACCACTAGTGTATCTCTGGCACACAGTACAAACGACGACAAACGACCCGTTCGAACAATCCAGGAGAATACACTTGTGGCTTAAATCCCTAAGCCGCCGAACATCAACTCTCAAGGACTCAGAACAGTGGCCAGGGGCTGGAGCTTTGTCAGCGGCATTGCGTGACGTCCTGAGGCACCCTTGGCAACTCCAAAAACGCTGATCCCCTCCTGGCGGACCCAGCCATTCCCACCGATGGGGCGTAGCAGGAGCGCGAGAGCAAGGAGCAGGCGGAGACCAAACGGCACGGGAGAGGTCCGTGCGCGGCCAGAGAGGCAGCAACGTGGCGCACAGCTTGACCGCCATGAGGGCCGAATTAACGAGGACAGTGCAATCGTTGGCTACCTCGTCCGAAGGCGCCTGGTGGGAGTCAGCTCCCAACTTGGCAGCTCTGTCGGCGAAGTCATTTCCGATTCTCCGAAACCGTTCCTCGTCGTCGATCTCGGGATCATCGATTGAAAGGTGAGCGGGCACTTTCACACATCCCAGCGTCCATTTTCCCCCCAGAGAACGACCCTGCGTCAACAACCCCGCATATGGACACTTGGGAGAAAGTTGCTCGTGTCGGGCCATGCCGTGCATCGAAACAACATTCTGGCAATCAGAATAAAGAATTGCTGGCGCGGAAAGAAGAGCGCAAGCCATAGCATAAGCCGAAAATTATCCCGCCTGCGGTGTCTGAGGGCAGCTATCCCAGACAGGCCCCCAACACCACGCCAGGAGGTTCGACCGAGGACCTAGCACTGCCAAGCCCCATCCAGCTCGATTAGAACTGCGAACTACCTGGCGAGAGCACGATCCGTCTAAAAATACGTGGCCCCACATCTGTCGTCGGCCATCGCGAGGCACCTCCATGCCTTCAGCAGCGAAGCCGTCGGGAAAAAACTGAAACTGGATACCATCATCCTCCTCTGATCTACTGTCGGACTTAGGGGGCGGGAGCACACGCTGGGGGTGGCCAAACAAGCCAGAGGTAAGATGGAAACGCTCTTTCTCAGGAACAGCCGCAAACTTCCTCAAAACCTGCTCGAGAACTCTGTCAGGAATCACCGCCCACCTCTCCTCCTCCACCGCGGTACATACATACAGCCGATGAAAGATCGCGTCTCCAGGCTGAAGACACAGCGGGCAAATATCCTCGACTTCGCAGCCTGCTGCTCGAGCGCGGGCGTAGGGCCAGATTCCTTGACAGGCACAACAACGGATCGTTCCTTTTTGGCGAGCCGTAAACTTCTTAGAACGCAGGGCTTTCGTGACGACATCAAAACATAAAGACTCGACCTCATCAGGGCCGCACTTGCGGGCCGCTTCCCTCTCCAACGATCGCCAAACCCCTTCCCTGAGAAAAACTTGGAGGAGGGAGGGAGGGGCGAGGGTGAGGGAATGCTCAACCCCAAGGCCGCTGACCATAACAAAAGGCGAGGGCATACTCCATCCCAGGCGGGCCAAGGAAAGTTTCATGGCCCCGATGGGCCCGCTCACGGTACGCCAGGCCCAAGAACGACCGAACACATCGTGCCACATGTTTCGGAGCTCCAACCAGGAAGAACAAAAATCCGTGACCCTCGTGGCACGAGACCAGATTTCCTCGGCCCACCGAAGGGCTGGCGCGACAGCACCCCACCAAGCGGGGTCGCCTTCAATCCGACTGAGAGTGGTTAAACTACGGCCACCACAGGTAGGCTTCATCGTGGAGGCACAAAGACGTCTAACTTTGGTCAACTCTCCATCACTGGCTCCGTGAACCTCCGCCCCATAATTCAAACCCGCCAGAGGTCCAGCCGAGCAAAGCTTTGTAGCCCTCGGTCCTAGAACTCCTCTTTGACGAGCCAGCCTGCCTGCACGCCTAGAGGCTCTCGCAAAACGCGCCTTCGCTCTGCTGTTGCGCCCTCGGACGCGCCTGGCACAGCCTGCAGTGTCATCAATCCCCAAGTTGACAAACGATTCGGTGAAATCTCCTCCAAGCCCCCCCCCCCCCCAGACGTTTCTGGACATGGCTGGCGATTTCCTTGGACGACGCGACAAGCCCGACTTTGCCAGCGGAAACTTTCGCAAAAAGGACATTGTCGATGATCTCATCGAGGGACTTGGCCGCTCTCGGGAGTTCTTTCATGATGCGCCGAGCAGTCCCGATCGCATTAATCCCTAAGTCGTCAATGTAAGCATCAAACGTGACTCCCTTGGGGACCTCCAGCTGATCGAAACCACGAAGGGGAAATATTCTGATCATAGTGGTGGCGAAACTACACCCCTCTATGATTCCAACTCTCGCGTAAGTAGGAGGCGCAACCACTCCAGCTAGCAACAGCTAGCACCAGGAAGCGGGCAGAACGGTATCCCGCCATGCACACATCGGCGAGCGCATCTGGGAAGCCATGTTGCCTGCATCGAAGTGCCAGAAGTTCGAGAGGGATGCGCTCGTAATATGTGATAAAGTCCCAGAGGAGAGCACAGGCCTGCTGCCCGCAGGCCCGGGGGGACTCCGAACGGGCGGCCTGCCGCCAAACAACATCGCTCGCAGACTTGAATTTCCCCGCCGCCCAGTACTCTCTCTGGCGTTCCCCTTCCCACTCCACCGCGTAGTCTCTCCTGCATTTCCCACGTAATCTGCGCAGACTGGGGAAAACCCCGATGGGGCGGAAACCAGTGGAGGGCTTCGGCAGCATAGCGATAATCACAGCCTCCAGTTGAGGGGGAAGGGTGCCCGTGAGTTCCATAAGCGTGAAAAAAAAACGCGAGAGTGCCAATAAGGCCCCGTCGGACAGCACAGAAAAGTGTCTCATGTGAAACCCATCCAAGCCTGTGGCAGACCTGCGGGCAAAAGTGCGAGAAACCTTACGAATGGTGTCCACCGGGACACAAGGGAGGGGGGCATTCACTTTCCCTGGCCTTTTCTGTGGTAGTGGCAGCCCTTCCCACAAGGAGCGGCAAAGATCAGCTTCGGCGGTGAGGAGCGCCTGCGGGTCCGACACCACACAGCCTCCTGCACTGAGCGTCGCAGAGGGCGACCATCCTTGAGGGTCTTTAGTGTAGCCGTGCGCTCTGCGGCCACCCTGATCAACATTCTCAGCGAGCCAGTCTGCCCAATCTCGTCTGGCCTTGGCCGAGAAGAAGGCACTACACCGTGAGACAAAGTCGGCAACCTGAATCGAGACCTCTTCGACTTGGGCCAACAAAACCTCCTGAGCCTCAAGGAGGCTAGGATCAGAGCCCGACCCCTCCAAGGGGTCCCCCAAAACCTTGAGGTCCGAGATCACCGAGGAGACGCTTTTCAAGACAACTTCCATCCCAGGGAACAGGTTGTCGGGTTTACTCAAACTGGGGGGAGGAGACGACAACAAGCGCCCCACGTCCCGAGCCTGAGGCCAACCCCCCCGCTGCACACAGGAGAGAAGACGTTTGAACTTCGAAGCGAGCCAGCGGCTGGCGCGCAACTGCGGGTACCGAACGCAACCGTGATCTTTGCTGAGGATCGGCCTCCAATGAGTCTTGGGCCCCTTGCCCCTAGTCCCCCAAACTGGAAGTTGAACCCCGAAAGTCCCTGACAGTTCCCGATCAACAAGACCTGCCCAAGATGCGTAAGCTTCGCGAAATAGGCGGGAAGTCACGACCCCATCGCCCCCACGCCTCGCACGAATGAACGCCGCGTCCAGCTGAGCATGCACGCGAGTAAAGTCCATCGGCTCAGGCTGAGGACCGCACGGCACTTCCGATGGGAGCGGAGGCGGGCGTCTGAAAGCGAGGTAGTGCATCTGGGCCAGTCCAGCATGAAATTCGAGGCAAACTGGGCTGTGAGGAAAGAAAGCAGCGTCCTCGAGGACGCGCACCTCGGCGGCGCCCTTGGAGAGCCCAGAAGATGCAACGAAGTAGTCGTAGACTTTACCAGCGCCGGCGTGGCAAGTAGGCTTGCTGGGGTCGATGACTTGACCAACCAGGGTGCTCACGAAGTGGGACTTGGCGAGTTCGGAGGGCCCCATGTTCCAATCCCCCCCGACAAGGAATGGTTTCCCGCAGGTGGACCCTTCCGCCCCTATCGCCGACAGCATTTCGAGGTTGGCTTCTGAGAGCCCTTCCGAGTCGCGCATATGCGCCGAACAAACTTGAAACAAGTCCCCTTGGGGCGCGTGCACCAAGGCCGCGATGGCCCTCTGGGGAGCCAGCTCGAGCCCCGAGGGCGCCAGATGAAGCCCAAGATTCGCGCGACACAGAATAGACACTCCAGCCGAAGGGCCGCCTTCAGGCCCAGTCGTGCCAGGGGTCCAAAGTGATTTGAAACCGAGGCCGGGACAAAAAGCGGAAGCTCTATCCAGAGCCTCTTGAGTCAAAAGCTTGCGCTCTTGGACGAGAAGGACTTCTGCTTCTACACTGGGGAGCCACTCTCTCACCGACCTCCAGGCGTTACCATTAATCGACGCGACCCTGAGACGGAACGACTGGTAGCCTGGAGGTGGCGGAGGCAAAAAGGTGCCTCCAAGAGAAGCGCACGAGTGCCCTGGCTCCGAAGGGTTCTGAACCCTTGCTGGCGCGTTACGACAAATATTTCGAGGCGAAACGAGGGAAAGTAGGGCGCGAGGAGGAGGGGTGCTAGCAGCCTGTACAGACCGTCCAGCTCCCTCCGAAAAAACCGAACTGTCACACATGTCTGGCGTTGCATGCGATGAAAAGTAAACTCCCCCCCCTTCAGGCCTGCTGACCGTCGGGGGGGCTCTGATTGTGCTGCTCACTGTGACGCTCACCCTTGCCGCCGCTGTCCGTCGCCGCCTGCTGCTGCTGAACTCTCTCAGCGACCCGCGCCGCCTGTTCACGTACTCGGCTGACTGGGGCAGCGGGCTGGCTGACGTCGCTGGATGTCGCGTCACCGCTGCCGCGGGCGCCGCCAGCAGGTGGCTCAGCTGCACCTGCGCCTCCCTCGCGGACTCCACCTCCCGCCGACACGGCGCCATCGCAGCCCTTCCTGCGCTTGGTGGCCATGCGCTTGAGGTACCCGTCGTGCTCGGCTTTGGCAACTGCCGCTCGCTCCATCGCTTCCGCGAAGAGGGCCTTGGCTGCCTTGCCAATGTGCTCTTTGAAGTCCGCCCGACGTCGTTCCACCTCTTGTAGATCGGATTCCTCCATGCCGTCGGCATCGACAAAGAACAACCCGCCGTCGTCGATGACGATGTTGGAGACCCGTGCGTCCACGAGGTCTCGCAGGGACAAAGTGGGCCCAGGTGTGGGCTCGGCGTCGGCCGAAGGAGGAACCACCGCACTGTGAAGCCGTGCCACCAGCTGCCGATGTTCCGTGACCATGGCCTCGGATTGCTTCGACAGGTCGTGGATGAGAACTTCCTGAGCCCTGATGCCATCCTGCAACCGAGCCAGCGCCGCCAACTCGGCCTCGAGCCTGCCGTCGAGCTTCTTGATGCGATGATGGAGGTCGCTGACCTGGTCCTGCAAGGCCTTCGGCGGTGGCTTCGCGGCCGCGGCCATGGTGTCCAGCTGGCCCTGGTACTTTGCAGCTGTCGCTTGGTCTCCTGCGCGGCGAGACAGTGCAACCAGCATCTGGAGCTCCTTGGCGTCCAAAGGGGCATCCTGTCCTCGGCTGCCGCTGCCTGTGCCTTGCGCTGCGTTGCCAAGCTGCGGTCCAGGCGGGAGGGCAGACCACTTTCCTGGGGGGTGATACCCAGGCACGCGAGGCTGACCCTGCTGATGAGACCACACACCGCGAGGAAGAGCATGTTGGCCGACGGTAGGTGCCTGCCTCGGTGCGCCGCAGTGCCTGCAGTGGGTAGCCCAGACGGTCGTTTTGCCGCATCCGCATGCCACGCACTTCCAGCAGTCGCTCCTGCCGCCCGTGCCGTAGCCCTTGCCACCTGACCACTGGGCGCCTCCGTAGTCGTAGTAGCTCCAGTCCTGCTGCTGCCACCCTTGGGATCCGCCGCCACGCCACGGAGGGGAGGAGCCCTGCCCGCCGCCGCCGCCGCCCTTGCAGGGGCCATGGGACATCAGTCTGACTGAAGAATGACTTGAACGAGAAAAGTTGAAAGCCAAAATTGACCCGCGGATTCCTTGCCGTTCTGAAGAGAGAATCCGCAAGCGCACACCTGCGCCAGAACGGCTAGAGGTATCAGAGGAGGAGGAGGAGGAGGAGAAACAGGAGGAGGAGGAGGCGGAACAGGAACAGGAACAGGAGAAGGAGGTGCAGGTGGAGGAGGGTGAGGACGAGGATGAGCCGAGGGGACCTTTGTGGAGGCGGGCGGAGAAGCGCCCGTCCAGGCCAGGACCGCCGTGCACGATTGCGCCACTCGAGGCGGCAGCGGGAAGGGACGGGCGCCCGGCCCGCCTCGCCCGCGGTCGCCGGGCCTGCGCCGAGCTCCACTCGAGCAGGCGGCAAGGGCCCATCGGCCGGGACGGAAGAATCGGGCGTCCTCCTCCTCCACCTGCACCTCCTTCTCTTGTTCCTCTTCCTCCTCCTCCACCTGCACCTTCTCCTCCTCCTCCTCCTCCTCCTCCTCCTCCTCCTCCTCCTCCTCCTCGGATGCCTCTTCCCACCCCACCTCCTCAGTCCTCCTCGTCTGACTCCTCCTCCTCCTCCTCCTCCTCCTCCTCCTCCTCCTCCTCCTCCTCCTCCTCCTCCTCCTCCTCCTCCTCCTCCTCCTCCTCCTCCTCCTCCTCCTCCTCGTGCCCCGGAGAGGGGCACGGAGGGGAGGTGGGCCAGCCGGGGCCGGGAATCGAGATTGGGCGCCCCCCTCGGGCGAGGGCGCGGGGCGAGGGGCACGAGGGGGGAGGGCACAGTTCGGAATGGGAACTGATGTCGGGCGCTCCGAGATCGCGCCGAGAGCCGAGGAGGCAGCGCTCGTGCATCACCTGCATGTGGGACGCGCACGCACGAGAAAGAGGAATAGGTGAGCAGTAGAGAGGGGAGGAGAAAGCGAGAGAGAAAGAGAGAGAGAGAGAGACACACACAAAAAGATAAATAAAGAGAGAGAGAGAGAGAACGAGAGAGAAGAGAGAGACAGAGAAGAGAGCGGGAGAGAAAAGAGAGACAGGAGAAAGAAAGAGAGGACATAGAGAGAGAGAGAGAAAGGGAGAGAGACAAAGAGAGAGAGAGAGAGAGAGAAAACAAAAAAAACAATAGAGGGATAGATGGCGTGCAAATACAGATGCAAGGGAAATCAGAAGAACAATCGCGACGGCCCCACGACAGCAGCGACGAGGCCAGGAGGAGGCAGGTGGAGGCGCTGTCTCCGCTGCCCGGCGGGGCGCGAAGGACCGAAGAGGCAGCGCCGAAGAAAGTCTCGCGCGAGGGGCCGGAGAAATGCAAGGAGGCCACTGAGCATCGTTTAACCGATCCCCATTCCCCCTAGATGGGGATGTAGGCCGTTCCCTTTGGGTTTCGAGGGGTGTATCCCCAACTGGGGTGGTAATTTGGTGGAGGTCCCGAAGGGGATGAGGATGGGGATGGGGGTCGGTTAAACGATACTGAGCCACGGCGCGTGCCTGCGCGCCACCCGGCGGCGCGCAGCGCGGAGGGGGGAGGCAAGTCGAAGCCAGGACGAGGACAAACCCGGGTGGGGACAGATCGTCGGGAACCGCCGAGATGCGGCGGCGCTGAGGGATGTCTCGGGCGCCGCGGCCTTCTCGGAGCGTTGCGGAACGCTCCGGAACGGATGTCATCCTCGCCCCAGCCCCGCCCGGGGAGGGCGAGCCTCCGAGGAGGCCAGGGGGCGGGGGGCGGCGGCCTCCAAGGGAGCGGGGGCCTCCGATCGGGGAGGCGTGTGACTCGGGCTCGGGAGGCTCGGGTTGGCCTGACGGGGCCATCGTGGGAATGGCGAGACCCGGTCTGAAACTTGGAGCGAGCTCCCGCTGTTGGCGTCCAACAGAAAGTGGACCGTCAAAACCCAGGACGCGCTCGTCAGAAAGCGTCGGCAAACCGAGTTCCAGCGTACTCGAGTCTTACCGTTCTCCGATCTGAGAGGTCCTCGGGAGGCCTCGGAGGGCCGCCAAGAGTCCGCCCCCCGCCTTCCTGAAAAGGCCGCCGCCCCCCCCCCCCCCCCCCCCCCCCCAGCCACCCCCCCCCCCCCTCCTCGCAAGCGCCGCCCACGTGCGCCGCGGCGCCCCTTCGTGGGGGAACCAAAAGGTACCGATACCTCTACTCCCCAGACCTCTCCTGGGGTGCGTTCTGGCCAGAATTCCGAAGCGAACCCAACAGTGGTGACGAGGGCCAGGAGGACCGAGCAGGCGAAAACGAGGCAAGGGTAGCAGTAGCGGTACCTGTCCTCCTCTGACTTCGAGTGCCCCCCGGGGCGCGCACCCCGGGCCTCCGGGCGCGGCGCTGCGAGGGGCCGCAGCGGTCCAGAGCACATCTGCGGCTTCGGCGCGCCAGAGGGGCCGCCGCAGGGAGCGACCCGCGGCGAGGAGCTGGCCCCATGGGGGGTGGGGGCCGAGAGCTCGGGAGACCCAGGTCGTGAGAGAGCCGCGTCGGAGGCCCGTGGGCTTCGCTGCCCCGATACGCAGCACGCAACACACGCACCGTGTCGACACGGAGCTCACAGGGCGCAGGCCGAAAACGCGGGTCAGACGCGATGCGTTCGCCAAAACGCGGCGCCGGCACGTGCCGAACCAACACGCAGCGTGCTAGCACGGACGCTTTGAACACGGCACGTGCTGCGTTTCAAAATGGGCGTATCATGGTGGGCCGATCTTCCACTACCACTACCGTAAGTAGGATGGGGGAGAAGGGAGGATGGAAAGGTCCTCCTCCTCCTCATTCTCCTCCCCCTCCTCCTCCTCCTCCTCCTCCTCCTCCTCCTCCTCCTCCTCCTCCTCCTCCTCCTCCTCCTCCTCCTGCTCCTCCTCCTGCCTCTCCTACCTGTGGTAGCGGTGGTGGAACATCGACCTCTCAGATCAGGGCAGCGAAGCCTGCGGGGACGTCCCCGGGGCGTGAGCGCCGCCCCGGCGAGCGCACGCCGCGACGCCCCTCTGCCCATTGATCGAGCATTGGCTCGGGGCTCCTGGGGTCTCAGAGGCGAGCGGCGGGCATGAGCGGCACGCATCGGTGGTTCAAAGATGTGGTCCTGAGGGATGGGGTCCTAAGGACAAGGTGCGTCAAATCATGTAGAATGTACCCTTGGATCCCTTCCTATCCTTAGGACCCCCTCCCTCAGGACCCCATCTTTGAACCACCGAATGTAGGTGCCCTGGACCAAGTTGTCCACTGGCAGGGGCACGATGTGGTCCGCGAGGTTCCTCGTGATGACGTGCTGGGGGGTGATGCTCGCCACATTCGGGGTGCCGCTCAGGCGCATCACCATCTGGAGCTCATCCTGCAGCATGTGCACCATGCGCACGATGCCCTTCTCACCATAGGAGGCCAGCGAGTACAACACTGGGCGCCCCACACCGCACGCCTTGGCGCCGAGCGCCACAGCCTTAAAGATGTCCGCGCCGCGGCGGATGCCGCCGTCGATGAAGACGGAGAACTTCTCCCGACTGCAGCCTGCCTCGTCCAGGGCCGCCATGACCTCAGGGAGCACTTCGATGCCTGAGCGGCACGTGTCCAACTGCCGGCCGCCGTGATTGGAGAGCACGGCACCGTTCAAGCCCTGCTCGTAAGCCATGACCGCGTCCTCTCCGCACTGCACGCCCTTCAGCAAGATCGGCATCTTGGTGATGCTCTTGAACCAAG
>CAUYUJ010017424.1:211019-213519 GCA_963575745.1 Prorocentrum cordatum
ATATGTGTCGTATATGTTTCGTATATGTTTCGTTTACGTGTCGTATACGTTTCGTAGATGTGTCATAGATGTCGCGTGGATGTTTCGTAGTTGTTTCGTATATGGTTCGTATGTGTGTCGTTTATGTTTCCTAAACGTTTCGTACATGTGTCGTAAATGTTTCGTATACGTTTCGTACATGCTTCGTATATATGTCGGACATGTTTCGTATACGTTTCGTCAACGTTCCGTGAATGTTTCGTATATGTTTCGTGAACGGTTCGTATAGGGTTCGTAACGGTTCGTATGTGTTTCGTATCGGTTTGGCATATGTGTCGCGTATGTGTCGTAAATGATTCGTATATGTTTCGTATATGTTTCGTATCTGTTTTGTATATGTTTCGTATACGTTTGGTATACGTGTCGTATACGTTTCGTATGCGTGTCGTATACGTTTCGGATACGGTTCGTATATGGTTCGTATACTTGCGTGTCTGTTTCGTATATGTGTCGTATATGTGTCGTATACGCTTTGTATACGTTTCGTATACGTGTCGTATACGTTTGGTATACGTTTCGTATACGTGTCGGTTATGTTTCGGATGCGGTCCGTACACGTTTCGTAAACGTATCGTGTACCGGTCGTATATGTTTCGTATATGTTTCGTATATGTCTCGTTTGCGCCAGGCGCGCCAGGCGCGCCAGGTGCGCCAAGTGCGCCAGGCGCACCAGGTGCACCAGGTGCGCCAGGTGCGCCAGGTGTGCCAGGTGCGCCAAGTGCGCCAGGTGCGCCAGGCGCGCCAGGTGCGCCAGGTGCACCAGGCGCGCCAGGTGTGCCAGGCGAGCCAGGTGCGCCAGCGGCGCCAAGTGCGCCAGGTGTGCCAGGTGCGCCAGGTGTGCCAGGTGCGCCAGGCGCGCCAGGCGCGCCATCGGCGCCAGGCGCGCCCTTGGGCAAACAGACGGGGGTCAACCCGATTACTATTACTACCACTACTACTACTACTACTACTACTACTACTACTACTACTACTACTACTACTACTACTACTGCTACTACTGCTACTGCTACTACGACTACTGCTACTACTACTACTGCTACTACTACTACTACCACTACTACTACTACTACTGCTGCTGCTGCTACTACTACTACGACTACTACTAGCACAACTACTGCCGCTGCTACTACTACTACTACTACTACTACTACTACTACTACTACAACTACTACTGCTACTACTACTACTTCTACTACTACGTCTACTACTACTACTACTACTACTACTACTACTACTACTATTACTACTACTACGCCTACTACGGCGACGAACTACTACTACTACTACTACTACCACTACTACTACTGTTACGACTACTACTACTACTACTACTACTACTACTACTACTACTACTACTACTGCTACTAGTACCAATACTACTACGACTACTACTATTTCTACGACTACTACTACGACTCCCACTGCTAACCATACTAATACAGTTACCCATGCTATCACGAATACGGCTGGTACTACTACTACTACTACTACGAATAGTACTACGACTACTACTACTAATCCTAATCCTACTACTACTACTACTACTACTACTACTACTACTACGACTACTACTACGACTACTACCACTACTACTACTGCTACTACGACGACTACGACTACTACCACTACTACTGCTTCGACGGCTACTACTACTACTACTACTACTGCTACTACTACTACTACTACGATTACTACGACTCCTACTACTGCTACCACTACAACGACGACTACTACTACTACTACCACTACTACTACTGCTACTACTACTACTACTACTACTACTACGACTACTACTACTACTACTAATACTACTACTACTACTACTACTACTACTACTACTACTACTACTACTACTACTACTACTGCTACTAGGACGGCGACGGCTACTACTACTCCTACTACCACTGTACTACGACTACGACGACTGCCACTACTACAAGCATAACTACTACTACGACTACTACTAAGAACTGCGGTTACTACAAAACTACGCCTTTCAAGACGACTACGACTTACTACTGCTGTTACTACTACTACGACTGCAATTCCTACTACTACAACTACTACAACTACTACGCCTACTACTACGAGAAGGAAGAGAAACCAATACTTTAAAGATACTACTACGACTACGACGACTATTACTACTACTACTACTACTACTACTACTACTACTACTACTACTACCACTACTACTACCACTACGACTACTACTCCTACTCATACTACTACTACTAGTACTACGACTACTACTTCTACGCCTACTACGGCGACGACTACTACTATTACTACGACACTACTACTACTACTACTACTACTACTACTACTACTACTACTACTACTACTACTACTACTAGTACTACTACTACTACGACTACTACTACTACTACTACCACTACTACTACTACTCCTACTACTACTACTACTACTACTACTACTACTACTACTACTACTACTACTA
>CAUYUJ010017424.1:216019-236694 GCA_963575745.1 Prorocentrum cordatum
GTGGTGTCTCCTCCTCCACTCGTGTGCTTGCGCCAGGCTCGCAGTTGGTCAGAAAAATGTCCCGAATATCGTGTCGGCGCCCTTGTTGTCGTGAAATTATCCTCGGAAGGGCCTCTTTGTGACGCTCCCGAGACAGGGGAGGAGGGAGGAGGGAGGAGGGAAGGAGGAGGGAGGAGGGAGGAGGACGGATGGGGAGGAGGCGGATCTCGCGCACGGCGCTATCGGAGCCATCGAGGCTACGGATGAGGTAGGAGGAGGAGGAGGAGGAGCAGGAAGAGGCGGAGGAGGAGGAAGAGGAGGAGGCGGAGGAGGAGGAGAAAGAGGAGGAGAAGGAGGAGGGGGAGGAAGGATTAAAAGCAGGACGGATGAGGAGAAGGATGACGACGACGAGCAGGAGGAGGAGAGGGAATGACGGCCGTCCTGGAGCCTCTTGGTGTCGCCTTGGCTCTCCTAGAGCGTGCTGGGGGTCCTGTGGCCTGTTTGGGCTCTTCGGGGCCTCTTGGGGCCTCTTGGAGCCTCCTGGGCCTTCTGGAGCTCCCTGAGTGTAATTCAAAATGGGTCCTCCGGGGGGCTCTTGAGATTTCGTGGGCCCTCCCGGGGCCGCTATGGGCCCTCCTGGAGCCTCCGTGGGCCCTCTCAGAACCCTCTCGCGGGGACGGAATGATGAAAACAATTTCACGCATGGGGGCCTTTCCGTTGAGAAGGGGGGCGCGGTGCAGAGTGGGTCCTCCTGGGGCCCTCCAGAGATCTCCTAGGCACTCCCGAGGCCGCCATGGGCCCTCCTGGAGCCTCTGGGGGCCTCTAAGAAGCCTCTCGCGGTAGCTGAAAAATGACGACAGTTTCACGGATGGGAGCCTTTCCGTTGAGAAGGGGAGCGCGGTGAAGGTAATAAAATGACGACAGTGTCGCACTTGAGGCCCCAAATCGTCCCCGGGCACCTCGGGCGAGAAACCCCCTCCCGCATAGTACGGTGCGATTTCCCCTCCCCCCGCTGACCCGCCGGACCCCGGGAGGGTGATTTTTGTGGTTTTCGCTTGTAAGAAACACTTCCCCCCCCCTCTCGACGGTGACGGAGGGCAGGCGGCGGGGGGAGGCGGGTTGGCGGGGTGGCGGGTTGGCTGGGGTTGCGGGGTGGCTGGTTGGGCTGGTTGAGCCGGTTGAGTTGTTTGGGTGGCTGGTTGGTTGGGCTGGCTGGTTGGGCTGGCTAGGGCAATTGGTTTCGACTACTACTACTACTACTACTACTACTACTACTACTACTACTACTACTACCTACTACTACTACTACTACTACTACTACTACTACTACTACTACTACTACTACTACTACTACTACTACTACTACTACTACTACTACTACTACTACTACTACTACTACTACTAACTACTACTACTACTACTACTACTACTACTACTACTACTACTACTACTACTACTACTACTACTACTACTACTACTACTACTACTACTACTACTACTACTACTACTACTACTACTACTACTACTACTACTACTACTACTACTTCTACAACTGCTGCTGCTACTGCTGCTACTACTACAATTACTACTTGTGCAACTAATACCACCAACACCACACTCTGACATGTTTTTTCGTCTTCTCCGGCCCCTCCACATCTCCGTTCCCGCCTCTACCCGCCCCCACCCCATCCCGTCCCCCCCTACCTCCGTCCCCCACCACAACGGCCCTCTCCTGCGGACAGGACAGGGGCATCCGCCGCTCGTGCGCGGCGCCGGGAGCGTTTTTTTTGGCGCCCCGCTCACTGCGCAGCACGGGATGGCACAGCTCCGAGGGCCGCCGCGGGACGCCGCGCGCCCACGTGCATCAGGGCGGCCTGGTTTTGCGGCGGGGGCGGAGCGGTTGCGGCCCACGCCGGCAGCGAGGGGCTTTGGGAGGGGAGGGGGCGGGGAGGGAATTCGACGGACTTCGCTGTTATCCACGCTGTGGGAAAGAAGGAACGAAGGAGGAGGAGGACGACGACGACGAGGAGGAGGACGAGGAGGAGGAAGAGGAGGAAGAGGAGCAGCGCAGGAGTGAAAAGGAGGAGGGGGGAAGGCAGCGCGCAGTAAACGGCGCGCGTCTGGGCAGTAGGGGCGCACAACCCCCTCTTCTGGGGGCCAGCGGAATGGCGTAAGCCTTCTAACACATGTTCCTCCCCATCTCTTCTCCCCATTCCAACCTATTCATCATCATCCTCAGTTCCTCCTCATTCCCCACGCCGATGAAAGGGATCGCTGGTGCAGCCCGCGTGAATGTTGGCCTCCTCCTCCACTTCCTCTTCCTCCTCCTCCTCCTCTTCCTCCTCCTCCTCTTCCTCCTGCTCTTATTGCTATGTTTCCTAAAATTATATTGTTCTGAATAATCTTGGTATTACTATTAGTTTCGGTTTCGTATGTTTGTTAGTATTACCAGTATCAGTCTTAGTATATATTGTGCTTATAATAAATAGTGCGATTCTTCATACTATTCGCAGTACTATTATTAGTATCATGGTTTATCATGCGCACTCCTTAGTAGTAGTATTACGGTTGATACGTATATTACTATGCTTGTTTTCATTAGTCGTATTACGCGTGTTCTTAGTATTATTCTTGTTCTGAACATTCGTATGCTTATGGATTACTGTTCCTCGCATTCTTATTATTGATCAAAGACTCATTATCCCAGTGCGACCCTACCTAGGAGTTGGAGCCCCTAGGAAAGCAGCATTAGTAGTAAGAGTAAAGCTAAGCTAAAGCTAAGCTAAAGCTAAGCTAAAGCTAAGCTAAAGCTTAGCTAAAGCTTAGCTGAAGCTTAGCTAAAGCAAAGCTAAAGCTAAGCTAGACCTAAGCTAAAGCTAAGCTAAAGCTAAGCTCAAGCTAAGCTAAAGCTAAGCTAAAGCTAAGCTGGAGCTAAGCTAGAGCTGAGCTAAAGCTAAGCTAAAGCTAAGCTAAAGCTAAGCTAAAGCTAAGCTAAAGCTAAAGCTAAGCTAAAGCTAAGCTAAAGCTAAGATACAGTTCCCTACCTAGGCTCTGCCTAGAAGGGTTCTTACTCTCTTAGCTTAAAGGGGCCGGGCAGTGTAAAGCGCCCCGGGCGGTTCCCCCAGTCCCCTGGGAGCGGTTCCCCCCAGTCCCCTGGGAGCTTTAGCTTTAGCTTTAGCTTTAGCTTTAGCTTTAGCTTAGCTTAGCTTTAGCTTAGCTTTAGCTTAGCTGTAGCTTAGCTTTAGCTTAGCGTTTCGCTTAGCTTTTCGCTTAGCGTTTAGCTTAGCTTTAGCTTAGCTTTAGCTTAGCTTGAGCTTAGCTGTAGCTTAGCTTTAGCTTAGCTTTAGCTTAGCGTTAGCTTATATGTAGCTTGGCTGTAGCTTAGCTTTAGCTTAGCTGTTGCTCAGCTTTAGCTTAGCTTTAGCTTAGCTTTAGCTTAGCCTTAGCTTAGCTTTAGCTTAGCTTTAGCTTAGCGTTAGCTTAGCTTTAGCTTAACTTTAGCTTAGTTTTAGCTTAGCTTTAGCTTAGTTTTAGCTTAGCTTTAGCTTAGCTGTGGCTTAGCTTTAGCTTAGCTTTAGCTTAGCTTTAGCTTAGCTTTAGCTTAGCTTTAGCTTAACTTTAGCTTAGCGTTACTGATACTACTAATGCTGCTTTCCTAGGGGTTCCAACTCCTAGGTAGGGTCGCACTGGGATAATTGAGCTAAAGCTAAATAAAGTTCAGCTAAAGCTGAGCTAAAGCTGAGCTAAAGCTAAGTAAAGCTAAGCTAAAGCTAAGCTAAAGCTAAGCTAAAGCTAAGCTAAAGCTTAGCTAAAGCTAAGCTAAATTTAAGCTAAAGCTAAGCTAAACCTAAGCTAAACCTAAGGTAAAGCTAAGCTAAAGCTAAGCTAAAGCTAAGCTAAAGCTAAAGCTAAAGCTCCCAGGGGACTGGGGGAACCGCTCCCAGGGGACTGGGGGAACCGCCCGGGGCGCTTTGCACTGCCCGGCCCCTTTAAGCTAAGAGAGTAAGAACCCTTCTAGGCAGAGCCTAGGTAGGGAATATGGTCAGTAGTATGTTTTATTGTTGTTCGCACGCGTCCTATCCTTATTAGTGCTAGTATGTGTTGTATGGCTGCTCTTCTTATTATTATGATGAATAACATTATTCGTTGTCCTACTCTTCTAAATGGTATGATCATTCGTGATAGCATTGTTGTGATCCGTATCAGCAGTATTGCTCCTCGCATTCTTGTTATGATTAAGCTGATTACTATTACTCCCCTTCGCAGTAGCATTACTAGTATAAGTATTGTTGTTATTGTCGGTGTCATTATTACTCTTGTCTTCCTCTGTTTCCTATTATTCGTATTGTTATGTTTGTTCGTCCTCCTCCTCTTCTTCCTCGTCCTCCTGAAGCAATGAAGCAATGAAGCAACGAGGCTACGAGGCAACGACGGCAATTCAATTATCCGACTGCTGCCGCTTCCCCCAAGGAGGCCCGGTCGGGCCCCCCCGGGAAGACCAAAAACACAGAACTCGGGGCTGAGGCCCCGCAGGACAGGAGGGGGGAAAAAGGTGGGAACAGATCATCACCACGTCACCCCATGACCGCAGGAAGAAAGAAAGGACGTGGCAAAGTAGCAGCGCGGGCGGTTTGTGGCGCGGTTGGGGCCCCGATGGGGGCCTTGCGTGGGTCCCCCCTCTTTCGGGTCGCGCGGCCTCAGTAGGCCATCGCCCTAGAAGGCGCCCAAGGCCCCCCCCCCGCAGGAGCGCCCTAAGTTGCAGAGGGCAAGCGGGTGTGACTGGCTGTCCCGGCAGCGAGGAGGCGGCGACGACGGAGAAACGACTCGGCGGGAGAGCGAGAGCCACAGAAGGAAATATGAAAAAGCAAATAGCAAACAGGTAAGTGGTGCAAAAGAACGGGGGAGACCAGTGGAGGTGCCGAGGCGAGCTGTTAAAAAGTGGAAGCAGTAGGAACGCAGGGCCCTCTGCGGGGCACCGCTCGCAGCGGGGAAGGGCCCAGGGGCCTCTCCCTCTGCCCAAGAGGAAACCCCCGCAGGCGCCCCTGAAGTCGACGACTGGATCCGAGCGCGAGGGGGCTTTGGGCCCTCCCCCAGTGGCGGCGCGAGGCAACGCCGGCCACTTTCGCCAAGGTAGATGCCAGAAAGGCCTCGCCCCCTGCACATAGGAAGCCCCCCTAAGCAGCCACCATCCCCATGACTGGTACCCTCCCCAACCGAGGCAGGAATAGGGTACCCAGATCATGGGAGTAGTGGCTGCTTGGAAGGGTTCCACCGTGCGCGGGGGTGCTTTCTGCCATCTGTGGTGGCGGCACGGGTGGGTGGTCTGATGTAATCAGCAAGCGGCTGGCGACCGCAGGTGCTGTGAGCAGACCGTGGAGGTACCCGGATGGCGAAGGAGGAGGTGGGGTGGAGGTGCCCTGATGGCCGCAGCTGCAGAAGTAGGTGGAGGTGCCCTGATGGCCGCAGCTGCTGCTCCTGAGGTTCCGTAAAACGCAACTGCTGAGGTAGACGTGCCCTGATGGCCGCCACCGCGCGGTTAATCGCGGCCGCGGCTGCCCTGGCACTTGCCAGAACGACCCGCGGCGAGTCCGAGCCCCCCCCGCCTTCCTAAAGCGACCCGCACCCCACCGCAAGGGGGGAGTGAAGGGAAGGTTAGGTGGGAACGGTGGGGGGCCATGGGGCTGCGAGCAGAAGAGCCAGGAGGTAGGGGAGGGTTGGAGGTCGGCGAGGACCTGTGGCTCACGCACGAACAAACAATAGTGATCACAACCGCCACTGAGGTCCAAGGTATGGTGCAGGCGCCTCTGATGCTCATGCTGTAAAATACTTGCCGTGTCACCCTGTGAATATGCCAAGAAAGGTAGACTCCCATACCACCAGCTGTGCTGCTTCCGTCTTTACGGTGAGTGCGTACATGTCGGTTCAAGGATAGTGAAGAGGTGGGAGTGGGCGTGTAGCAGCTGGTGGTTCTGTCAGCAGGACGCACGTGCATTGCGTAGGGGGAAGCGCACTGATCGGCCGGCATTAGGCTGGCCCGATCGCGTGGATTGCCTCGTGTTGTAGGTGATCAGCGGGGAGTCCCCTGATTCGCCGTAGATTGGTCGTGCCGGTTTGGCCGGTCAGCTTTGACGGCGTCTGCGTAGGTCGGCCATGGTTTCCACGGGTCGAGCCCGTCGAATGGGAGGGACTCCTGGTCCGTCTGCTGCTGGTCGCCCTGGTGGATGATTCTACGGTGTCCGTCTGAGGGCAGTATCGTTGCTGGCTTGCTTTCGCCGGTGTGGGAAGCGTCCCTTTCGGTGTTCTGGTCCGTGATCATGTTGCGGATCGTTGCAGCCGTGCTGCTGTCGCCGATGGCGTGCTGCTGCATCTGACATGGTACTTGGCGGTCGGCGGTGCTGCTAGCTTCCGTTTTGCCCGTCGGGTCCGTGGTCGCTGTGGCCTGCAACAAGCTGGCCTTGTTGGTCTGCTCATACGCACCCAATCCTGAAGTCGATAACTGTTGGTCCAGGTTTCCAATTTTTTGTAGCGCGGTCCCGATGTCAAGATCGGTAGGCGGCAGTAGGTCGCCTACAGTCGGTGGGTCTGGTGTCGGCTGCTGGTTCTGGTGATCCTGCGCCTCGTTCTCTGGCGAGGGGGTCTGGTTGGTGATGCGCTCGGCCATCTTGATCATTGCCTCGATTGCGATCTCCATCCGTAGGTCGGTGACGAAGGATGGTGTCGGCGTACACGTGGGGTTGTGTCGTATTGATACCTTGATGTCCGTGAGGTCTCTCTGAAGCTGTAGCACCACTTCTTGGTCATGCATGTCGTCGTGCCTGCGGCTCTTGGGGTAGGTCAGCACGTTAGCTAAGTAGTGATTTGCGTAGTTTGCCAAGTCCTGTTGTCGCTGGTCCACGTAGGCCATGACCTGGTCGTACTCAATGCGGAGGTCGTCGACTTTCGCGTCTCTGTCGGCCTCTGCTGGGTCGGTCAGTTCGAGCATCTCGTCGTAGTGGTGGAGGGTGGCCTCGTGAGTTTGTATCTTGGGCATCACGCGCTCGCGCTCGCATGGGTCGTTGCTGATCATGACGGTGAGGCGCTCGATGATGTCGTGCATGCGGCCGTTGATCCGCGCTCCTGTTGTCATGCCTTGCGGTGGTGGAGGTGGTGGTCGGTTTGCGAGCTCGATGGCTGCGTCTCGCATGCATTTGATGCTCCTCCTCCTCCTCCTTCTCCTCCTCCTCCTCCTCCTCCGCCTCATCCTCCCCCTCCTGCGCACGCACTAGGCGCTCATGGGATCCCCACGAGCCCCAAAGCAGGCAAAAAACAATGGAGATTACCCATCAGGACGACCTTTTTGTCACCCTCGACTGGGGGCGACATCCATTCGAAGGGCCCGCGACAGGGTGCTATCCCAGGGGGCGGCCAAGGTCCATGCCTTGACCGCCAGGGCGCCAAGCCTCGATGAGAGCAATCCACTCCCCGCCCTGATTGTAACTCACCTCGGCAAGGCCCCGCGATACTCCTTCGCCCCTTTCAGACGCAACTGGCGGACAGGCCTCCCTAAACAGCTTGAAGATAACAGCTCCGCCAGCGCCAGTGAGCACACACCACCCCCTCCCCCCCCCCCAGCGCACGTAAAAGGGAAGGCCCTGCGGGTGGCATGACCCTCTCTCCTTACAACAGCAATCGCAGCATCGGCTCTGCTTTCGATCTCGGCGACCATTAGAGGAGGGGGGAGAATTACCTGCAGCACAAGGCCCCCTGAACGCGGCTTCTTCATACTTTTGGATGCCGGGCACATGCTCGCAGTCAAGGTCGGCCATGGGAGGCCCACAAAAGCCGACACAGCGCGTGGGGCAATATACAGGTTTGAACTGGTGCTTAAAACGCTGACGGCACGCGGCTGAAACACGGGTCTACTCGGCGGCTTGCGTGGCATATCGGTCGGCAAACTGATTACCGAGCTGAGCACGGGCCGCGATGCAGCCAGCTAGTAGATGAGAGCGCGTCGTGTGCGCCTTGACCTTCGAAAGCCGCAAGTGTCCAGGACTACCTCTATCGCCAATGGCATGCCAAACAAGCTTCCAGAGATCTGCCCACACAGCTTTGGCCGAGCAACAAAAATCTTTACGCCGCTCCCAGACGCCCTGAACACACAAAGTTGGACCAGCAGTGGGAAAGGGCCTGTCGAAGGTCCCTTTGAAAGACCCAGAGCTCACACGCATCGATGTTAGAATGTCCTGCTGGGAGGCCCCCTGCTACCACCGCGCGCTGCACACGCCCGACAGGCAGAGGCATGTCGTCATGCAGAGACACAATGGCCCAGCCAAGCGACCGAGCGGTGGGAAGGTTCTCCGTTAAGCAAACTGCCATCGGCGAAACAGTCATGCCCTCATGATTCACAATAAGTTTGACGAGATTCGCATTCCCGTCAGCAAGCCTAAATCGCGTGTCCTCGTTTCGTGCCCTCAGCTTCGTCA
The DNA here is from genome assembly GCA_963575745.1 of Prorocentrum cordatum. Taxonomy (NCBI): domain Eukaryota; class Dinophyceae; order Prorocentrales; family Prorocentraceae; genus Prorocentrum; species Prorocentrum cordatum. The sequence continues at coordinate 224,461 of CAUYUJ010017424.1, forward strand.
GCAGCTAGTGTCAGGTTTGAAGTCTAAAAAGGTACTGCATGTTTCTCTTAGCGGAACTTAAGTATTGATTATTCGGCAGGTGGTGTGATAAGGTGTCGCAACGAGCATGAGTGCACGGCCGCTGCTCGCGGTCGTTGCCAGCATCGTGTACATCATATGATTCGCGCTGCGATCCAGACATCCACGTCATACGTGTCGGGGATGATGGGCAGCAAAGGGCGTGAGCTCAGGGAAGCTCGTTTCCAGCAAGCTAGTGTTCAGCCGCCGAAGTTGGCAGACAGGTCTATAATTAATTTGCATGCTGCAGTTGCCAGGAGTGCCACGCATCGACTCAACGTACAACCTCAATGTTTCTCCCCTCCTCGCTATCTCTCCGGCTCTGTAGGATGCTTGAGATACTGGGGCGGTGGTGATGTAAGAGCTTCCTGGAACGTGGCAACTTCTCCGCGGGCACGGCTCGCCTTAGCAGGCTATTCATGAACCCTTCACTGCGGCGGCGGCCACTGCAGTTCGACTAGGCATCAAAATGAATGGGCCGACGTGGCTGCAGCCTAGCTAGCTAGCATGGGCGAATTCTCGGTTGAAGTTATGTGTCAGCGCACGGTCAAGACTGCTCTAGAGGTCGTCGTTGACAGCAGGCCCCGGACGAGAGTAGCAGATCACCTCCAGGCACCAGAGTTGTTGCAAGGTCTTTTGCGGCCGCGATTAAAACAGGAATGTCTAAGCTCAAGGCGCAAGAGCGCGCGTATCTAGTCAGTCTTGTCTCAGGCGGCCAGTGGCCGCAGAATAGACAGTTCCAGATCGGTCTTGCGCGAGATCCAAATTGCTGTGTCGGCTCGTCCTCCTCTGGAACCCTCGAGCACAGGCGCTTCGGTTATCCAGGACATCAGGACCTGCTTGAGTTGGAGCAAGACCCGCCAGCTGGAGCTGGAGCTCTGATGCAAAAAGCAGGTAACCCTCCTCGTCGAACTTCTCCTGGAGAGTCTGCTGCTGCCGCAGCCTGCCACCCCTCCTCCTCCTCCTCCTCCTCCTCCTTCTCCTCCTCCTCCTCCTCCTCCTCCTCCTCCTCCTCCTCCTCCACCTCCTCCTCCACCTCCTCCACCTCCTCCTCCTCCTCATCCTCCTCCTCCTGCCCCAGTCAGTTCGGGTCACGCTCGGATCGCGTGGCGCGGCCGATCCCGCCTGCTAATTGGGCCATGGGCGCCTGCTGGGCGCTTCTGAGCTGCGGGCCTCGGGACTCGGAGCACATGTAATCGTTCGCCGTGCTCGGCGCTCTGTTCGCCTCCCGTGCGCCGACCCTGAGCTCCGGGCGAAGGCAGCGGCAGGGCCGCGCTGCGGCAGGCTCGTAGGAGGCGTGCGCCTCGTCCTCGCGCTGTGCAGCGAGCCGCCGCTTTGGGGGACGCCCTGGCTTACGGTGCTGACTGCGATGCTCTCCCTGGCGCTGGCCTTCTTGCTGGCGTGCTGGTTGGCCGTGGCGCGGGCCCCGCCGCTAATGGACGGCGTCAGGGAGACACGAGGTAGCAAGGCTAGGGGAGCAGTGCGGCTGCGCCCAGTCTCGGTGCGGAAGCACCGTGGTTACCTCAGGTAGCCCCCTGTGGCGCTGGGCGTGGTGGACTTTGCTATCCTCACGGGCCATTTTGCCCGTGGAATGTCTCCTCCGCCCTGTCTGCCCCGTCGTCGTCGTCGTCGTCGCCACTACCGCCGCCGCCGCCGTCGTGGACGTCGTCGTGGTCGTGGTCGTGGCCGTGCTCGTGGTCGCGGTCATGGTCGTGGTCGTGGTCGTGGTCGTGGTCGTGGTCGTGGTCGTGGTCTTGGTGGTGGTGGTGGTGCTGGTGGTGGTCGTCGTCGTTGTCATCGTCGTCGTCCCCCCCTCGTTAGTGCACGCTATGCTTGACAAAAAGTTCCTACCCCCCCACCCGTCAGAATGTTCATCCTCCTCTCGCGCGGCCTCCGACGGCACCTGGCGCCCAGCTCCCCCGCCGAGTAGCGCAGCCATGAGGCCCAGCACAGGGCCTCGGACGCGGCCAAGAAACGAGGCGGGCGGACTGGCTGTTTGTTCCCCAAGCCGTGTCTGCACTCATGGGCTCTGACCTTCCTTTGTGGATTAATCGGAATGGGCTTCCAGGTTTTTGCCCAGTCGCCGCCCGTGGGCGTCTCGTGGGCGCCACGTGCGCTGGCATACGTTTCCAGGTTTTCGTCTGGTCGCCGCTCGCGGGCGCCCGTAGGGGCCTCGTGAACACCCCGTGCGATGGCCTGGCTCCCGGGTTTTCGCATGGTGGCCACTCGTGGGCGCCTCGTAGGCTGGCCGTGCCACATATCTGTTTCCACCCCATAACTTGCACGACACATTGCAACACAGAAGTTGCACCACATACATTATCCTTCTCTTGCGAGCCCAGGACTTACCGCCTCACCCAGGGATTAACAAATTTGCAGATGGCTCTGCCTCGTCGTTCAACGTGCATACGAAATCAAATCATCCCAGGCCAAACTGGTTATTGTCCCCCCTCCCCTCATCACTGTCAAATGGCACTATGAGCGTACACTCTTTATCTGAACAGATCATGGTGCAAGACTCCCGCGCAACAACATACCAAAACCATACCAAACACATTACTTATGCAAGCTGTGCAGCATGCACACCATAAAGCAGCCGCTGGTGCTTGATCGACAACAAAGCAGACGGTATACCTGGTCGCACTTGCTGAAGTCATATGAAACCAAATGATTCGAACAATCTCGACCAAAACCCGCATTAGCCTCTCACCAGGCGGTGCATCTGTAACGATCGAGCATGCGCCCAATGCGCGAATCCGTCTCAGAAAATTCGCCGGCCCAACGGGCCAGAGGCGTACTGAAATCTCCGGTAACTACTTAACAGTATTTCTAGGTCGCGCGCGCGGGGCGGCCCCTGGGGGGCCCCGGACGAAAAGTACCCCGGCCGATCTTCGGCTGACCCCCGGGCGATCCCCAGGGGGGAGGCTATTTTTCGCCACCCCTCACGAGGATCGTGGCCTCCGAGGGGGGGGGGCTGCCAACGACTACCCCCCCTCCCGCCCCAAGGGGCCCCCAAGAGCCCCCCAAGAGGCCCCAGGGGAGCCCAATACGCCGCCAAGGAGCCCCAAGACGCTCCTAAGAAGCCCCCAAGAAGCCCCCAAGACGGCCCCAAGAGGCCCCAAATAGCGCTCCAGGGCCGGCAGAATGAGCGAAGCGATTCATAAATTATGGGCTACACGCGCGCGCCACCACGCGCGCGTGTCGAAATATATTCAGAACCATCCATCTGAAGCATTTCAAGATAGAGCCCTTCAAACAGATACGAAAACCAACGCGGATGTTCAACAAGAGTCTGCCAGAATTCTTGACCCGCCATCCTCACCAGCGCCACAGCATCACCACCGCCATCGTTGCCGCCATTGCCGCCGTCATCAACACAATTACCTTCATCACCGATACATGGATATCATCATCGCCAGTGCCGTCACCAGCATCAGCGCCGTCGTTGGGTTTGCCGCCATCATCGACAACGTCGCCACCACCATGGCTACTGATATCATCGTTGCCGCCGTTGTCGACATCAACATCTTGCCGAGCCCGCCCGAGTTACCGACCCGCACGGAAGTGTCCGCGCGTCAGCGCGGCCTATGAGACGCGCTGGGAAGCTCCCAACGGTAAGCGGCATCGCGGCCGCATCAGCTGTGCCAAACCAGCTGGTCGCCCCGCGCGCGAGCGTTCGCACGCCAGCGCGGCCGCAGAGATGTGCTGTGTAGTAAGCGCCAACATGTAAGCGTAATCGTGGCCGAATGGGTTTCGCCAAACAAGTTGAGTGGTGGGAGGGTGACATGGTTGCGCAAGCAATGGAGTAGACAACTCATGGAATTATATCAGGTGATTGCAGCATTTACTTTCCACAACATGGCTTGCACCAGGTAAAAGGCACCACATAGCTTCCACCACCTAACTTCTACCACACAGATATGCTGCACCGCACAAATTGCACATCCACAGTGCACAAACTCACCGTGGGGGCCAACGCTAGCGCAAACACTCAACAAGTGATTTCAATCATCGTCCTGAATTTTGACCGATAAGTCATTCGGCATGCGTGCTTCTTCGCGCAGTACGTCCATACAGCATGCATGTCCGCCGCTCCATGCGCAAACCCGTGCACACCCGCAGGCGGCCTGAAGCGGTCCGCAGGCGGACGGGTGGCGACAGCGAAGTCCATGGAAAGTCTCCAGCACGGTGCGCCTCTTTGATGAGCGAAACCGTACGAACCGATCCCGTGAACCTAAGACTCAAGCTTGACACGAATGCTGCAAGCGGAATTTCCACGCCTGGCGACCACTTGAGCTCTACTGAAGCAGGTGCCAGCACACCCAGCTTCCTGGAGGCCCTCAGCGCCAGCAGCGGTGGAGATGCTGCCCCTGCGAGGGTCGAATCCTGCACAGCTGCCAGTGCCCCGATGCATCCCCCAAAAGGTCTGGGGGGGCGGTGCGGAGCTGCTGATTCAAAAAAGGTCAACGTGCACCAGCCCCTCCTAAACCAAGGATACTCGCTGACGCTCGCCCGCACAAAAACACCAACCGAACCCCTAACTCGAAAGAAGCCCACCACCACCACCACCACCTGGGGAGTGCGAGATCTGAGATGACGTGAGCGTTGGTTTTGACTTCGCGCGGCTCGCTCCACCGTGCCTTGCGACAACGCGGATCGTTCGGCATCGGCCGGTTCCATGGCACTGGCGGCGTTCGATCTTGAACGCACGCGCTGGGGCCGCTTCCGCGCCAACGCGGCGCGAGCCTACGTGCGCGGGATGCCTAGGGAGAGCGCCCCAAGCAAGGCACACTTCACCACCGCCAGAGCCCCCGATGCCCTCGATGACCCCCGCTCCAGGTGGGCGACGAAGAGAAAGAAGCCTTACGCACGAAGACATTGCGACCTGACGCTGTGGCTTGTGCGGGCCGCCAGCGCGGCACGGTGCACTGGAAGCGAGGGCGCTCACGCGAGACATTACGCGCGAATGCCCGCGAAGTCGAATCCATGGTCCTGTGTCGCTCAGGGGGTAATGGCGGTGATCATCCCGACACCGACGCAGCCGCCCCGCCGCCCCCATCGCCCCCCTCCCTAGGGCCCCAGGGAGCTCACAAAAGACGTACGCGCCCAACCACGTACGTGAACACGGCCCCCCAATCCGCGAGACCGGCCGCGTGATACGAACGTTCGCGCAATGCGCACTCTCGAAACCAACGTGGATTCATGTACGTGTACGTCCTTCTTTCGCTCCTGACACCCCCTCGAGGACCCCCAAGAGCGCCTCCAGAAGCCAAGAACATTGATGTGCCACAAGTTTTTCCAGGACTTTACGGCCCTCGCCTCCTTCGACTCTCAGAGACCCCTCCCCCTCCCACGAAGTCAGAGACTGGGCGCGCTGAAATGCACGGTTTCCCCAGGGCCGCAAGCGACCCGAGGAGGAGGAGGAGGAGGAGGTGGTGGAGGAGGGAGGAGGAGGAGGAGGAGGAGGAGGAGGAGGAGGAGGAGGAGGAGGAGGAGGAGGAGGAGGACGGGTCGCCTAAAGCCTTCGGAGAACCCCCCCACGCCGAACACGGGGGCCAGAGGTGAGAGGGGCTCCGCGCACCGTGGCCCGAGGCACCTCCTGAAGGACGACGGAGGCCAAGGAACGCACGGAGAGAAGAAGCTGACGAGCGAACAACACACACGTGTCCGTCAGCGGCGAGGCAGCGAACTCCGCTCCAGCGAGAAGCTAGAAAGGGGCACTAACTAGCGAATTGACCGGCGGGCAAAGAGGGGGGGGCGGCCGAGAGGAAAAAGGGACGCTCAGACGTCGAAGAGTTCGACGATGAGCAGCTGGGGGGGGGACAGCAACAGCCAGGCGCGCAGGGCCAGAGCGCGGTGGACGGCCGCGACAAACCACGGTGGCAAGGGTGGCGGGAGGGCGGCTGCCAGCAGCTGGAGCTGGCGGGCGGGTGCACTGGGAGGGGTATTGCGGCGTGACCGCCCAAGGGCGATCCAGGTGGCCAGGGGGCCGGGAGAGGCGGGGCAGGAGGCGGCGGGCGAAGCGTCTCAGGCGCCCGCAGTCTGCGGGGCGGAACAACAACGCTACGGGAGGAGGAAGCGCGGGGCGGCCGGAAAGAAGTGGCAACGCAGCCAGATAGCTGGCAGTGACAGGGTTATGGCGGCGTGACCGCCCAAGGACGCGCCAGGTGGCCAGAGGGCAAAGAGACGAACAACACACACACGAGCACAAACAGAGCAATTGCCATGGAGGGGTCGGAAGGAGGACTGGCTATGGGTATGGGCGCGGGTTGTCGGACCGCGGGGGGAGGCTCCCCTTCGAGCCGGAAACAAGATCAGACAACACGCACCCATAGCCCCCTCCGCTCCCCCTATGAGTGTGGGTGGGTGCTGTTCGCTCGTCAGAAGAGGGGCCACGAAGCATCGCAGATGTCATGGCCCTGGCCATGCCATACCCACGCAGCCCTCAAGCCTCCACCCCTCCTCTTAGGACGCCCCCGCAGATGGGGAAACCAAAATGTGTACCGATGCCGCTGCTCCCTGGAGCTCTCCCAGGGCTCGTTCTGACCAGGATTTTGAAGCGAATCCAGGGTGGCGACGAGGGCCTCCCAGGAGGCCGAACCAGGCGAAAACGAGACCAGGATACCACTATCGCTGCCTCTCCCCTCCTCCGAGAAGAGTAGGAAAGCGAAAACCGGCATGAGCATGAACTTCCTGACCTCCACGCAGCTTTCTTGGATCGGCGCTGGCGCGCCTGGGGCGGCGCTGGAGGCGCCGCCAGGGACGGGGCCCCAGCGCCGACCCTAGAAATCCGCGCGGAGCTCCGAACGTTTATGTCTACACCGTTTCTTATTATTCTTGCTGCTATCATTATTAGTATGAGTATTACGAATGCTCTTAATATCATGACTCTATTTCTTATTCGCAGTAGTATTAGTCTTACTGCTAACAGTTAGCATTGCTAGCATTACTTATGTTATGATTGGTTTCATGGATATTCGTACGAGTACGACTATTATCATTATTCTGCCTTGCCGAGAGAGAGAGAAAGAGAAAACAAAAAAAAAAAAAAAAAAAAAAAAAAAAAAAAAAAAAAAAAAAAAAAAAAAAAAAAGAGAGCAAGGAAGAGAAGAGAGGGCCAGGGTGGTCTTGATTGGGCGGCGTACCAGAGCGGCACTCCGGCAGCAGATTGCCTGCCGTTCTCCAGCAGTGCATCTACCTCTAAGCGCGTGCTCACCAAGAAGGAACAGGCCCAGCGGAAGAAGGATCGGACGTCTGCTCCGAGACCAAAAAACGGCAAGGCCCCAGGGGACGGGAACGGCGGACCCTGGGGCAACCAGCAGCAGTATGTAACAGATCCCCAGTCAATCCCAAAGGGCAAACCCAAGGGCCAGAAGGGCGACATCCAGGGGTCCAAGGGAAAGGGCAAAGGCAAGGACAAGGGGAAGGGCAAGGAGACGGGCCATCCAGAACTTAAAGGAGGAGGGAGAGGCGCTCAGCGTGGCGCCGCTCCCAAAGGCAGAGGACGCAATGCGAGGAGCGGGAAATGAACCTGGAGTTCATCAAACTCGTGGACGGCATGCCTACTGATGATTTGTTGTGGCTTCTGAATGAGGGTTCTCAGTTGCAGCACGTGTACGTGTACAATCAGCAGGACCATAGTTGTCGCCACCCAGAGCCAGGTGAATTTCCATGGCCAGTAATATTCTTGCTTTCGCGCTTCCATCGCAAACATCGGTTCACGCAGAAATCTCTGCAAAAGCTCACAGAGATCAACAACGTCATACAGCAAGTACGGCACAAACTATTGTGGAAATGGCATTTCAGAAATGAACCGAATCTTTATCAGTTTCGCGTTGCATTGCATCGACATGCCGAGCCACCAAGCCGTTTTCCGAGTCTGCCCCTATAGAGCTTCATGCTATGCTGCGTGCTATGTGCAGCCATGTTCTCCGAGGGTGCAAGCACAAACTCCACAAGCAATACGGCCGCACAAAGAGTTCAAACACGTATGGTGTCATATCGCTGGCCTTCAAACAACTCGCTGAATTAGATTGGGCCCCTGTGCTCACGGACAAGGACGGGGGTTCGGCGCTCGTCCAAAAAAACGTGTTGGAGCAGATCCATACCTCAGCCCTCGCGGGCCCGCAGTATGAGGAGACTTCTCCTTTGAACATCCGCTGGTGGCAGCTTTGTGATCATTACTCTAGCTTAGTCAAGAGATTTCACGAGCTCGAGCCCGACACAGACGCGCGCTCCATGCTGCAGAGTTTGACGGGTGGAGTTCCCAGGTTTGTGGCAGCAGTCGGGGAGACGATCAAATCCCACAAAGGTCCAGGTGACGTATCTTTCCGTATTCTGCACACCAGGAGGGACCATTCGTTTAAGGGTCTTGGGGCGTGGGTGGCTCGCCGACTTCGTGAATCACTTGCAGTCAAACCACACATTCTTTCAAGCACAGAAGATCTCATCACTACATTGAATAACATGTATTTCCCCAGTGACGCACTGTTCATACGATACGACGTCAGAGATTTCTTCATGTCTGGAGGTATCAACGAACTCGTGCGAGGTGCTGTCGCTGTTGCGCGCAAGGCTCTTGAGGAGATCATGGGCGATGCGGCAGGGTTCCTTTTGAGCAACCACTACGTCAAGTCCAGATTCTACGATGACAGAATTTGGCAGGTGAAGGTTGGTTCTGGGATGGGGATGAACTTCTCTGGGGATTTGTCGGACGCGGGATTCTACCACAGCTTGGAGCATTCTAGAGTGACTGATCGGGTCTGGATGTCCAGCAGGGGGATCTTGTTGTACGTACGGCTCAAGGATGACATCCTGATCATCACTGAGAGGAGCCTCGCGCCTTTTCTGGCATGTGCATGATTGGCTTGTGACAAGCAATCGTAGCAGCTGCAAGTGCAAGCTAGACAAAACCGCCGTGCATGGAATAGACACGTTAGACATACACATTTTCAAGGGTCCTGCTTCTGCCTCCACCGGAAAACTAGCATACAAACCAATCTGGAAAAAGACCAGCTTGGGCATCCCATTGTCTATTTTGTCGGAGCACCCCCGAGGCATCCACGCTTCCTGGCCGTTTGCAGAGCTGGGGCGTCTCCACCGTCATTCTTCACCCTCCAGCTAAGCTTGGAGGCTAGAGGAGTGTTAATCGAGCGTCTCAGCCAGTATGGATTTCCGAAGTCTTTCATCCAACTCCTGCATGCCTGGTCCCCTAAACGTGCTAGATCCACCGCCTGTCCTGCCCCCACCTCCAAAATGTGGGTGTGAGTCCCATACCACAGAATTTGGGCGTCGGCCAGTCTAGCGAAGTTGTTTAATGAGTTTCTATCCCAGTAACTAGGTTCTCCTCTAGATATAAGGTCTGCGTGGGTTCTGCGGCAGGCACATTTTGCTCAGTTGGTCCAGAGATTCTCGCAAAGTCACCTGACATTGTACTAATTTGGAGGTTGGTTGGGTGTGGACGGTGGTCCTTGCTTACTTACTCTTTTCACGACATGCCTGTAGCAGCATTTGGCTCGGGGTTCTCACCGCGCCCCAGAACCGCGCGCAGCCACAGCGGTCTGCGTGCCCATTTGAATAGTTCTCAGGTGGCGAGCCGGAAAACGTGTTAACAAATCGTGCGTTTTGACGTCGCTGTCATCACATCGCAGGGCCACGAAGCATCGCAGATGTCATGGCCCTGGCCATGCCATACCCACGCAGCCCTCAAGCCTCCACCCCTCCTCTTAGGACGCCCCCGCAGATGGGGAAACCAAAATGTGTACCGATGCCGCTGCTCCCTGGAGCTCTCCCAGGGCTCGTTCTGACCAGGATTTTGAAGCGAATCCAGGGTGGCGACGAGGGCCTCCCAGGAGGCCGAACCAGGCGAAAACGAGACCAGGATACCACTATCGCTGCCTCTCCCCTCCTCCGAGAAGAGTAGGAAAGCGAAAACCGGCATGAGCATGAACTTCCTGACCTCCACGCAGCTTTCTTGGATCGGCGCTGGCGCGCCTGGGGCGGCGCTGGAGGCGCCGCCAGGGACGGGGCCCCAGCGCCGACCCTAGAAATCCGCGCGGAGCTCCGAACGTTTATGTCTACACCGTTTCTTATTCTTCTTGCTGCTATCATTATTAGTATGAGTATTACGAATGCTCTTAATATCATGACTCTATTTCTTATTCGCAGTAGTATTAGTCTTACTGCTAACAGTTAGCATTGCTAGCATTACTTATGTTATGATTGGTTTCATGGATATTCGTACGAGTACGACTATTATCATTATTCTGCCTTGCCGAGATATATATATATATATATATATATATATATATATAAAACAAGGGAGAGAAGAGAGGGCCGAGATCGGAGCAGGAGTGGGGGGGTGCCAAAGGTGCCCCTGGGCCCAAGGTGCCCCCAGCTTTTCGATCAGCTTGGGAGACCCATGGGGCTCCCTGCGCCTCGTGAAGGGTGCCCCGGAGGCCGTGGGGGCCTCCGCGGAAATCCTGAGGGCACCTTGGGCCAAGGGCACTTCTAGCAACACCCGAAGGAACGGCGCCCGGGGCGCCGGCCAGCTCCGCGCTGTGAGCGCGCAGCCCCCCGAGCGGCTCGGGCCCGGCGCCGCTGGGCGGGGCGGCCCCGCCGCGCCCGTGCAACGCCTCCGCGAGGGACCCGGCGAGGCTGACGGCACTCTCGAGGGCCTCGCGGCGGGGCGGCCCCGCGCACACGGCGCCCGCAGTGTTATCAGTAGCGTTTTGCGCATTACTGGTCGGAGGTGAGGGGGTGAGATCGAAGTGGAACGAAGAAGCCCCCTACCAGGAAATCGGTTTCGGTTTCGTGTTCGTGCGTGCCGTGCGTGCGGGCGAGGCGAAGCTGCGCGGGCGGGCGGACAATAAGTCTCCTGTAGCTGAGGCGCGGCTGGACCAAAAGTCTCCCTTCCGGCAACCAGTGCCCCGCGGTGTCCCGCCAGTGTCCCGCTCGGGGGCCGGTGGCGCGCGGTGTCCCGCCGGTGTCCCGCCGGTGGCCCGTCGGTGTCCCGATGATGATGGTGATGATGATGATGATGATGATGATGATGATGATGATGATGTTGGTGATGTTGTTGATGGTGATGATGGTGATGGTGGTGATGATGATGGTGTCCCGATGCTGATGATGGTGATGATGACGTTGACGATGTCGATGATGATGATGATGATGATGGTGGTGATGGTGGTGATGATGATGGTGCCCCGATGATGATGTTGATGATGACGATGTTGCTGATGATGATGGTGTCCCGGAGACGAAGATGATGATGATGATGATGATGATGATGATGATGATGATGATGCTGATGACCCTGATGATGTTAATGATCAAATAGATTGATTATGATGATGAAGTTGATGATGGTGTCCTGGTGGTGATGATGATCAGGTTGGTGATGATGATGATGATTTTGATGATGATGGTGATGATGATGATGATGGTGCCCCGATAATGATGATAAGGACGGTGATGATGATAGTGTTCCGATGTTGATGATGAGGATGGTGATGAGATGATGACGATGATGAATTTGATTGATAGTGGTGGCCAAATGGTGGTGATGATGCTGCTGTTGATGATGATGGTGTCCCGATGACGTTGATGATGGTGATGGTGATGATGATGATGATGTTGACGGTGACGATGATGATGGTGTTACGATGATGATGATGATGATGATGTTGATGATGATGTTGCGAATGATGATGGTGTCCCGATGATGATGATGTTGCTGTTGTTGTTCATGATCATGATTATGCGATGATGATGGTGGCGGTGTTCCGATGATGATGATGATGGTGCCCCGATGATGATGATGATGATGATGATGATGATGATGACGATGATGGTGACGATGATGGTGCCCCGATGCTGATGATGGTGATGATGATGATGGTGATAAAGTGATGATGATGATGGTGTCCCGATGATGTTGATGATGCTAATGATGTTGTTGACGTTGGTGACGATGATGGTGATGCTGATGACGTTGGTTGTGAGATCAATAGTTGGACCGAATGTGAAATCGATTGTGAGGTCGATTGTGAGACCGATAGTGAGATCGATTATGATATCAATAGTCAGATCGATTGTGAGATCGATCGAATGACACAGATCGAGTGAGGTCGATTGTGAGATCGATCGAATGAGATCGATCGACCGAGACCGATA
>CAUYUJ010017425.1:0-17500 GCA_963575745.1 Prorocentrum cordatum
GTGCGCGTGCGCGTGCGCGTGCGCGTGTGCGTGTGCGTGTGCGCGTGCGTGTGCGTGTGCGTGTGCGCGTGCGCGTGCGCGTGCGGGTGCGTGTGCGTGTGCGTGCGCGTGTGCGTGTGCGTGTGCGTGTGCGTGTGCGTGTGCGTGTGCGTGTGCGTGTGCGTGCGTGCGTGCGTGTGCGCGTGTGCGCGTGTGCGCGTGTGCGCGTGTGCGCGTGTGCGCGTGTGCGCGTGTGCGCGTGTGCGCGTGTGCGTGTGTGCGTGCGTGCGTGCGTGTGTGCGTGTGTGCGTGTGTGCGTGTGTGCGTGTGTGCGTGTGTGCTTGTGTGCTTGTGTGCGTCTGTGCGTCTGTGCGTCTGTGCGTCTGTGCGTCTGTGCGTCTGTGCTATGTGCGTCTGTGCGTCTGTGCGTCTGTGCGTCTGTGCGTCTGTGCGTCTGTGCGTCTGTGCGTCTGTGCGTCTGTGCGTCTGTGCGTCTGTGCGTCTGTGTGTGCGTCTGTGTGTGCGTCTGTGTGTGTGTGTGTCTGTGTGTGTGTCTGTGTGTGTGTCTGTGTGTGTATGTGTGTGTGTGTGTGTGTGTGTGGGGGGGGGGGATGCGGGTGTGGGCGTAGAGTGGGGTGTGCGTGTGGGGTTCGAGTGTGGGCGTGCAGTGCGGGGTGCGAGAGTGTGCGTAGACTGCGGGCGTGGAGTGTGGGCGCGAATGTGAGAGACGAGTGTGGAAAGCAAGTGTCGGCATTGAGTGTGGGCGCGAGTGTTCGGCGAGTGCGGGCGTCGAGTGTGGTGCGATTCTGGCCTCGAGCGAGTGCTGGCCCCTCAGACATACACAAATCAAAACGAGCCCTGGCGGCGTGGCACCTCGCGATCACGTAGGCAACGCAGGATCACGTAGGATCACAGGGTACGCCTAGGGGGGTACGTATGGGATCTCGAGCGACCCCTCCCCCTCCCCAGAGCACGCTCTGCATGCCGAGCCCCGTGTTCGGACGGCCCCGCGACCCCGTATGTCCAAGAGCGAAAGGAGGCTCAGTCATCTGGCGTTCAGTCGAGCACGTCCCCCTACAGGGTGAATATTTCAAAAATGGTCAAAACATAGTCGGGGGACGATTTTTGGATGATTCAGTGTTGTTCGAATATGGTTTGACTATGTTTTAGTTTTCGTCCCAAATCCGCCTGTAGGAGGAGAGGACACGCCCGACCTAGAGCTGGCGTCTCCAAACCGAGTCCCAGGGTTTTCATCATTTTCGGCCCCTCAGGGCCCTTGCTGGGCCTCGGGGCCGTCAGCAAAACGACTCGGGATGAAAAAGAACAGGTCCCGGGGGAGCGGGGTCCAGGGCCCGCGCCTCGAACAAATCGGAGCGCCGGATGTCCGGGAGAGCGTGCACGTACACGAATCCACGTTGGTTTCGAAAGTGCCGCGAACGTGCGCATCACGAGGCTGGTCTCGCGGCCTCGGGGGCAGCGTTCCTGTGCGTGGTCGGGCGCGCAAGTACGTTCTTCGAGGCTCCCGTGGTAAGGGTCCCCCAGAGGCCGAAAAGTCTTCACGCTTCGCTCAGCCCCGCGCTATGCCGTGCTCTGCTCGGTGGCACGTTTACCTCTGGCGCCTGGCGCGACAGAGTACAATTCGTTTGCCTTCCTGGTGGTCTCGCCCCTGGGGTGGTTGCATTTCAGCCGCCTGGCACACCTGGCACCTCTTGCAGCTCTGCCTTCAGTCCCCGGCGTCGCTCGGCGTCCCTCGGCGGCAGCTCCGGCGGCCAGTAGTTCGCGCGCTTAGGTAATTAGGTTTGGCTCGTAGCCCGGGCTGACTTCGGATGCCGCCTGTGCTTTCGCTTGCGGCCGCGACCAAAAAGTATCCCCACCAGCCTATTCAGAAACCCTGCCATTCAGAGCTGACGGGAAAAGGAACGAAGAGACGCATCAAGGGAAACGAAGCGAGCAAGGGGGTGGCCTTGGAAGGCCTCTTCGGGCCATCCCTGGGTGCCGCGTGGGGGCGAGGTGAAGAGGAGGAGGAGGAGGAGGAGGAGGACGACGAGAAGGAGGAGGACGAGGAGGACGAGGAGGACGAGGACGCGGATGAGGACGAGGACGAAGAGGACAAGGATTAGGATGAGGACGACGTTGACGAGGACTCATGGAACCATCTACAGGTATTCTTGCAACTGCTTATGCTACTGGTGCTCTCTGGGAGTTTGGGGGGCCCTCTTGGAACCCTCTTAGTAACCCTGGAAGGCTTCTTGGTATCATCCTGGAGGCCATCGATTACAGGATGGGGGGGTCCCCAACTCAGCTCCCCCCTCAGGAGCCGGCAAACCGCTTCTTGGGACTCTCTTGGAGCGTTCTTGGGCGCTCTTGGAGCGGTCTTGGGGCCGTTTGGGGCATCTTGGGAGCCATCTTAAGCCAGCCTGGGCTATCTGAGCCATCTTGGAGGTCATCGTGGGCTCTTGTGAGACCGCTCGAGGGCCTCTTGGGGGCTTCTCGGGTGCATCTCGGGGCCCTCTTGGGACCCTCTTGGTGCCCTCTTGGGGCTCTCTTGGGGCTCTCTTGGGAGCCCTGGAGCGCCTCTTGGGGCCATCTTCGAGGTGATCGATCAAAGGAGGGAGGGTCCCGATCGAGGCCCCCCCCCCTCGGGGACGACGATCATTGTGAGGGGTGTCAAAAATTGGCCCTCCCAGGGGCCGAAAAAGGACCCTCCAACCGATCGCGGCCACTCCCGTCCAGGTCCAGGGGAGGGGGTAGGGGGAGGGGTCAAGCTACCCACCCGCCCGCAAGCCGTCTTGCTCACTCCCACCTGCCCTCCCAACACATAAGTAAAACCCCAGCCTGAGCATGTTCAGCGGTCTTCTTTCGATGGATAGCTATTGGGAACCAAGATCGAGCCCATGTGCGCGACGCTGGGGCGAGGTGCGCCACGCGTGCCAGGCGCGCCACGCGCGCCAGGCACCCCTGGGACCCGAGCGTGCCAGACACTGGTGCCCCAGATGCGCCACGTGCCCCCGCGTGTGCCAGGTGTGCCGCATACTTCAGCCGCGCCAGGTGCGCCACGTTCGGGGCACGTGCAGAGTGTGTCAAATGCGCCTGCGCACGTGACAACACATATCGGGAAACATGCCGGCCCCCAACATCCATGTCGAAAGCCAATGCCCATCATTATGTCTGGTGGGCCTGCGCACAGAAGGCCTGTCCCAGGGGGCTCCAAAGGGGCCCCCTGGGACCCAAAAGGGGCACGAACGGCACACGTTTCTTTTCAATGCGAGGAGGGGTGGATGAGGTGTGGGCCCACGCCACGGTAGACGTATTATATTCATATTACAAGCGGCGACCAGAAACAGCCAAAAAATTGCTCCAGGATTGGAACTGGAGCCGGAACCGGACAAAAGCAAACAAAAAGGCGACGGAGCCGGCAACAAAAGGGCAGAACGGAGCCGGTAAGAAACAGCCTTGTCGCTTCCAGGGCCCGCTGAGTGTGGGCGGCCTCCCCCCACCGCGCGTTGCTCCAGGCGTCTCTTTGGGCACGCCCTGCTCCGCCTCCGCGGGCCTCCCCGGGAGCGCGCGTGCTGGCTGGGAGGTCCATGTGGAGCCAGCCGAGGCGACGAGCCCCGAGGGCCCCACAGGGCAGGCATCAATACCAGATCGCGGCCCTCATCCTCCCCCCCACGCTCGCGCTGAATACGCCATGAGAGAGGGCATCCTCTTTCCCACTTCCTGAGATCCTGGCGTTGCAATTCTTAACGCTTTCGCGTATCCTCACCAGCACATCCAAACACGATCGGAGGCTTTCGTGAGGCCTCTTGGAGGCTATCTCGAGCCATGTTTGGGTAGAGGCTGTCGGAGGCTATCCTGAGCCATGCTCAGCTATCTTGGACCATTTGAGGCTGCCTTGAGGCCTCTTAGAGGTCTGTCGGAGGCTATCTTGAGCCATGCTCGACCTCCTTGGACCATCTCGGGGGTAAGAGGAGGAAGAGGAGGAGGAGAAGGAGGAGGAGGAGGAGGAAAAAGAGAGAATGAGGAGCAGGGGGAAGAGGAGGAGGATTGGAAGGAGGAGCCGGATGAGGAGGAGGACAAGGAAAGCGGCACGAGGAAGATGAGGAGAAGGAGGAGGGGGAGGAGGATGAGGAGGGAGGAGGCAGGAAAGGAGGTCAGAATGAAGAGACGATGACAAGGAGGATGAGAGGTCGGGTTTTGGAGATATGTTGTTGTGAGAGGTTCTTATTAAAGGACGACTAAGGCCATCTTAGGGGCTCCCTTATGGCCCCCGCGGGGCCTCTTGGGGCCCTCTTGGGGGCTCAGCTTGGAGCTGATGGGGCCCTCTTAGGCTCATTGGAGGGGTCTGGCAGGCTTCTTGGCCCCCATGGCTCGAAAAGAGGAGGGGTGATTAATTAAGGTCCCCCCCCTCGGAGGCTCAAACATGGCCTCTTGGGGACCTCTTGGGCGCTCTTGGGGCCCTCTTGGGCCCCTCTTGGAGCTTTCTTGTGCCGTCTTGGGGCCATCTTGAAGCCTGAAAAGCCCATCGGAAGCGAAAAGGAGAGACAGCAAATAGCATGTGTTTCCCATCGGTTTTTGAAGAATTCTGGCCTCTTGGACGGCGCGTAGGCAGGCTCGAAGGGCACTTGGAACCGTCTTGGGGCTGTCTTGGAGCCTCTTAGAGTCATGTCAGAGGCTACCTTGAACCATGTTCGGCTATCTTGGGCCCTCTTGGAGGCCATCCTGGGCTCTCTGAAGCCCTCTTGGAGCCATCTTGGACCGAAAAGCGCCCTCTCACACCTCGCGGGGCGCCCCGTCCAGACCCAGGCGAGGGGGTAGAGGGAGGGGTAAACCCCTCCCCCAAGCAGGGGAAGGAGTGATTTCGGCAGAGAAGACAAAGCTCGGTAAACCACCTACGCCCAGAGGGCTGGTGGGATTTTTTCAGACCGGGCGTTTTCGCCGAGTTTCGGGCCCCAGGAATCTCACAGATCGATCCGGCTCGAAAACATGCCGCAGAAAGATGCGGTCCGGGGCTCCGGTGGTGTTTTTGTTTCTGTGATGTTGCAATTGTTTGGCAACCTCGGATCTCGGGGCTCCCCCTCCGCCCTCCCTCTTCCTGCTCCCTTCACCTCCACGCTCGGGCTGATGGCTTCAGACAAAATCCTTTCTTCGAACCTCTCTCCCTCTTCCCCCTCTCCCCCTCGTCGTTCTCCGATGCCAAGGTGCTGTTCACGCTGTGCGTGTTCATCATCGGGACGGGGGGGCTCAAGGGCCAGACGAACAACGGCGAGATCAAGGATTCAGCTGACCAGGGAGGGGGAGAAGGTTGAGGAGGAGGAGGAGGAGGAGGAGGAGTACAGTCAAGACGCTGAGTCATGGATCACCTTTGGTTCAGGAGATGCTCTGGTTTTAGGGGCGTCCCTGAGATGTGCGCAAAGGAGCCGACTAACTATTGACCGAGGCTCGCCGTGGCCAGGGAAGCCTTTTTCCCTTCCTTGCTCGTGTAGCGTGTCCTCATGGTATAACGGTGGCTGCTGGAGGGGGGGTTGGCGGAACGTGAGAGGTGGGGGATCAGGAGGAAGAGCGGCAAGGCAGGAGTAGGGCTAGAGAGTGCGGGAAGGGTTCCAGGAACCCCTAGGTCCTGTGGTAGGGATGGGAGCAAGAGGAGGAAGCGGAGGAGGAGAAGGGGGAGGAGAAGGAGAACAAGCGCAAAATTGGGATGCATCAACAACAACGTTGCTGCAGTTCACGCTCCCGTTCCAAACCACTTCGTCATCAGTCATTGTACGCACTCTCTTTTTCACAACGGGAGATGACACCCTGAGAGTTGAACGCAGGGTGGAGGAGGAGGATGGGGGAGGAGGATGATGAAGAGGAGGAGGAGGAGGAGGAGGGACGAGGGAGTAGGGAGGAGGAGGAGGAGGAGGAGGAGGTGGAGGAGGATGGGAGGAGGAGGGTGGAGGAGGAGGAGGAGGAGGGAAGAGGAGGAGGAGGAGGAGGAGGAGGAGGAGGGGAGGAGGAGGGGGAGGTGGAGGAGGAGGAGGAGGAGGAGGAGGAGGAGGAGGAGAAGGAGGACGAGGAGGAGGGGGAGGAGAAGGGAGGAGGAGGAGGAGAAGAATAGGAAGAAGAAGGAAGGAGGAGGAGGAGGAGGAGGAAGATGAGGAGGAGGAGGAGGAGGGGAAGGAGGAGAGAGGGAGGAGGGAGGGAGGGGGGGAGGGAGGGAGGGGAGAAGGGAGGAGAAGGTGGAGGATTGGAGCAGGAGGAAGAGGAGGAGGTGGAGGAGGAGGAGAAGAAGAAGGAGGGTGAGGAAGAGGTGAATTCCCCGCATGTTTCGTTATGATCACTGCAGGGCGAGGTCGAGCGAATCACGATATTCTGCTGCCGATGCTTCATCTACCTGCTGAGCTTGGGGCAATGGCTGTATTACCACATCAAGTACATATGGCGTGACGTGCGCGCCAAGTCATTCGTCAAGTTTGCCCACATTCCATTCCCAGCCTATCTAGAGAACTTCCAGGACTGTGCCAGCCTGCTCCTGACCATCCTCCTATTGGTCATGCTAGGCCTGGATCCCCTACTGCACTGCCTCGCGAATAAGGCAGTTGATGAAGACGACGTGATGTTCCGGGATGACTGCGATGCGTCCAAAGGCATCGGCGAAGTGTTCTCCACAGTGAGCGCCGTTGCAGCGGTCTTGTATTTCGCACTCATCATTGACCTCTCGGTGTTCTCCACGAGGGTATCCGCGTTTGTGTTGGTCTGCTACCGCGTGCTGTCCGAGGCGCTGCTGTTTCTGTTCGGATCTCGCGGGCGGGAAAAACACAGTCGGACCGCTGGAGAAGGAACCCTTTTCGTTGAGGAGGGACTCAGAATTCGCTGGAGAAGGAACCCTGTCTGTCTCAGGTGCTCCTTCGATCTTCAATGGGAAGCAGAGAAGTCTGAGGCATGGAAAGAGGGGGCCTCGCCTCGTTCCTTGGTTGGGGATCCTTGTGACAGCGTTTCGACTGCACCCATCTCTGAGGTCCCACGGCCCTTTGCCCCCCGGGTCTCGCGACCCTTTGGACACGGGAGCGCTTTTTGTCGCGGCTGCTCCGCGCGGAGCGCAGCCGTGCGACCGCGCATCCACGGCATCGCGCCCCCGAGTCCAGACCGCGAGGGCGCTTTTGGAGCGCGCGCAATGGGGGGTGCGCCAGAGGTGGGGGCAGCGAGGGCTGCTGCAAAGGGGCCCTCTGGGGCCCCGAAAGGGACCCTTTCCTCATCTTTGTCGCCCCCCCCATCAGTTCGCGCCCAAGCCTTGATGTGGATGCTGTTCTCTCCGCCCGCGAGGACTGGCCTTCATGATCGTGACGTGGAGCACCGCGGTCAGCGCCCTGGACCAGGATAACGACGACTTTGCCGGCATCCCCGCCTCCGCCCTGTCGTTGCTGAAGATCGCCCTGGGCATGTACCCCTCGGTCGTTGAAAGTAAGATATGTTTTGGAGCCCCACTAGGAATGGCAGAAACATAAAAATTCGGATGTCCGCGCGGATTTCTCGGATCGAGCGCCAGGAAGGGGGATCCAGCGCCGACCCGGGAAATCCGCGCGGACTTCCAAGTTGTTACGTTTATGCCATTCTCCGTTCCCCTACCCAGATTCCGCTGCTTCGGGCGCCTTTTTTATTTCGGGGGCCTGAGTGGCGTTCCCTGTTTCTTCATCTTCATGGGGCTGGCGCAGCATCTTCCTCCTTCATGATTCGACCCGTCTCTTCCGACCGACAGGTACAGCGGGAAGTCGTTCGCGCTGCTGCAGGACGAGCCCGCGCTCATGGCCGCCGTGGTGTGCTTCGTCATCGTGAGCGTGGTGCTCCGGGATCCCAGACGATGTGGCGACCACACCCTGCTCCTCCTCCTCCTCCTCCTCCTCCTCCTCCTCCTCCTCCTCCTCCTCCTCCTCCTCCTGCTCCCCCTCCTAAACGATGGGGTGAATGGCCACACCATGTGGCGGGTCAGTGAGGATTCGGGGTGGTCGTGGGGCTTGGGTAGGGGAACGGGCAGAATGGCATAAACAGAAAAAACTCGGAGGTCCGCGCGGATTTCTCGGATCGACGCCGCAGGCGCCGCCAGAGGGGTCCAGCGCGGATCCGAGGAGTCCGCGCGGGCCTCCTAGTTTTTATGTTCGTGTCATTCTGCCCGTTCCCCTAGTGTTAAGTCGGGCCTGTCTTTCTACAGGGGGAAAATTCCCAAATAGTCAAAACATACTCTGGGGACTATTTTTTGAGTATGTTTGGGCATCTTTTGATCATTTGTTGAGTATGTTTTATTTCTCGTCCAAACTCCCCCTGTAGGGGGACAGGCCCGACCTAACCATACTGAGGCTTCGAGGCGGTCGTGGGGTTGAGGGGACTCGGGCCGCTCTCCCAGGGCGCCTCGGCCCACGCAGGCCTCCGGGGCCCGCAGGCCCTGCCAGTGGCGGACCGCGCGGTCGGGCCTCCTCGGAATCTCGAGGCCACCGCACCGTTTGCTGTTTTGTTGTTTGTTTTTGTTTGTTCCCAACCCTCCTTGGTTGGGTATTCGTTTTGAATAGAGCAGTGTGGTCGCGTCCTTCCTCCTCCCGCCTCCCGCCTCTTTCCTGCCTCTTTCTGTCTTGCCTGCGGGGGGCTGTGAAACTGTCGCCAGTTTCGAGGCCTGCTGGGGGGTCCAGCATAGAGGGTAATCGCGGCAGATCCAAATTAGACCTCGCCATTCCTGGGGGGCTGCGATGCATAGAGGGTAATCGCGGCAGATCCAAATTAGACCTCGCCATTCCTGGGGGGCTGCGATCTGTGAAACTGTCGCCACTTTCGAGGCCTGCTGGGGGGCTCAGCATAGAGGGTAATCGCGGCAGATTCAAATTAGACCTCGCCATCCCTGGGGGGGGGGGCTGCGATCTGTGAAACTGTCGCCACTTTCGAGGCCTGCTGGGGGGTCCAGCATAGAGGGTAATCGCGGCAGATCCAAATTAGACCTCGCCCTCCCTGGGGGGCTGCGATCTGTGAAACTGTCGCCACTTTCGAGGCCTGCTGGGGGGCCCAGCACAGTGAGGGCCACGCGCGGATTCAAATTAGACCTCGCCATCCCTGGGGGGCTGCGATCTGCGAAACTGCCGCCATTTTCGAGGCCTGCTGGGGGGCCCAGCACAGTGAGGGCCACGGGCAGATTCAAATGAGACCTCGCCGTCCCTGCGGGGCTGCGATCTGTGAACCTGTCGCCACTTTCGAGGCCTGCTGTGATCCCCGTTTTCGAAGTGGCTAGGAGTGCTTAGGAATTGTAAATCATCAGCTTTATCAAGCCCTTTTCCTGTAGCCAGTGTCCTGCGAGTCCCCCGAATTCCGTCTGCAGACATATGTAACCCTCGCTCCGTCATCGCCCCCTTATAAAGTATCCTAAACTATTTGCGCCCCGCTTTTGCGCAGGGGTTGGGTACGTCGCCAGGGTAATTGTTTTTTATGTATGTTCCCTCCCCCACGTGTGTTCTTGTGTATGTTTTTGTTTCCCACAGGTGTTCCTGTCAAACCTTTTGATCGCGCAGCTGAACTGCTCCTACCAGTCGACGTACCTGGACATGGTCGGGTACGCCCGCCTGAACCGCGGCAAGATCGTGACGGAGGCCATGTCCGTGGTGACGGACAAGCGCTGGAGGGCGTTCCTCGATTCGCTGTGCTTGGACGAGCGGTGCGAGTTCGGGGAGGGCGACATCGGTCTGGCCGGAGGAATCCAAATCAAGGATCCATCACCCCAAAATTACATGAGCACGCATTGTTGGAGGTCCGCGCTGATTTCTGGGGTCGGCGCCAGACCTCTGCCTCGCACCTCTTGCCCCCGGCGCGCAGGGCCACGGGGAGATTCTCCCCCCGTTCGCCACGGTTTGGCATCGCTCGGACGTGTGCATTTTTTCCTTCGGCGAGGACAATCGAGGAGCATCCTTGATCATTTGGCGAAACAACCACGCACGAAACCGAAAAAAGCACAGGGAATGGACGTCCGAGCGATGGCCAGATGGGGGCGGGAGGGAGAGAGAGAGAGGTGCACACGGGGGGGCTCTCGCTGCCCTCTTGGAGCGGGAAGCGCGGGGCGACGACGATGCCGTCGCGGCCGCCGACGCTGACGCCGCCGCCGCCGCCGACGACGAGGACGATGACGACGACGGCGGCGACGGCGGCTCCCAAGGAGGGACGGACGGAGGGAAGAGCAGGGCTGGACCTAAACGGTGTTTTCGCGATTTCGTGGGCCGTGTTAATTTCGACCTCGTTTTGCGGTAGAGGCGGCTTGAAGGCAGAACGAGGGAAACCGAAAACAAAACGAAAAACGAAAAACACCGTTTGGGTTCAGCCCCGGGGAAAGAGGTGCACACGAGGAAACGCAAGCTTGGTGCGGGCGCATGGATGAGCGGCGGGTCCTGCTTTTTGGTGCCGACTCGGCGCGCTCCGTTGTCGAATCGAGCGGCACTGTCTCCGTGCTTCGGGGGCCCGATCCGCGGGTCCTGGCGCCCACGCGCCAGAGCCGTGGATCCGCAATATCTGAGAAACAACTCTCCATGCCGCTGCTCCCCAGACCTCTCCAGGGGTGCGTTCTGACCGGGATCTCGAGGAGGATCTAGCCGTGGCGACGAGATCGTTGCAGGAGCAGCGGTATAAGTACTGTGGGGGCGGTGGTTAAGGAGCATGCACGGGAGGCTTCAGACCTTGGAGGGTTCTTTATTTGATGAGGGCGGCGCTAATATCCACTGCCAATTCGCGATCGGAGTTCCACTGGCTTCCAGACCCTGGATTCCATATCCAATGCTTCCTCATCCAGTACCCCCACCGAACCTTCCCAGACATGCGACGTCCTGATTCTTTCAATACGGGGTCGGCGGAAGTCCCGACCCCTTCCCCATGACCAGCGTCTCAGCTCAAGCCGCTTGTTAAGGGTCCTGAGGCGCGGCGATTACGACGCCTGCATGTCTGGGCTTCCCTCCTCGGACAATTCATACCACGGCCAGGAACTGTAGCTTAGCGTGTCGCTCCGCCAGTTCTGGCCCCCCGCGCTTCGGCGCGGCACGCCATCTACGTCGCGTTTCCCGAGCGCCTACGTCACGAGCGTTTCCCAGCCTCCCGCCCCGCAGAGCGCAGCGACACGCTTTTCGCGCGCGGGGCTGCCCCGCGCGCGAAAAGCGTGTCCTCGGGGCTGCCGATCTTGTCCGGGTTACCATCATGGGCGAGGGCTTCCGAGAAGCCTTAAGTCGGGCATGTCCCACTACAGGCAGCTTTTTGGACGAAAAATTACAAATACCCCCCAAATATTCCACAAATGATCAAGAAATAATCAAAACATCGTCCCTGGACTATTTTTGACTATTTTTGAATATTCCTCCTGTGGAAGGGCACGCCCGACTGGAGAGAAGCCCCGCCGCCTTCCGAGCAGGCCTGCCCCCGCTCGCTTCCCCGGGGGCTCGCCCGCCGGCTCTCCTGCGTGGGGCCGCACGCGCGGGGCCCTCGCCCTCGCCCCTTCTCGGCCCCCATCGCCCCGTCGTCACGTCGGGCGTGTCCCTTTTCGGATATGGGAACCTATACATTACCAGTGAAGGGCTGTTTTTCAATCCCAGGGTGTTTGGAGGGTTGGGGACGACGTCGGGGTGGTGTGGTGTATACTTGTTTCCCCGCTTTCTTGGGGAAACAAAGAAGATTGTGTGGAGTCGAAGTCCCTCTGCGGTTGTGGAAGTCGGTTCATGGAGCGGAAGCATGTTGGCAAATAGTTCCCAGATGTCTAAAACATGTGTCAAGCATGTTTCAGATATGAAAACAACATGTCTGAAACATTGTTAGGACATGTTTTACACGTCTTGGTCACAGCTTTAATTCAGTAATTGGATTTGTTGGAGTGCACATTGTCATGGCATCCGCAACTCTACAGGAGGAGCATTCAAACATATTCCCAAACATGGTCTGGGGACGATTTGCCGTAGTACTTGTTTGGGCTACTTTTCAGCATCGACAGTACGAAAAAATCCGGCCGGACGGTTTTTTTTTTTTTACCATTTTCGGCCTCTGGGGGCCCTTGCCGGCCCTCGGGACCGTCAAAACCGAGCGGAGGCCCAAGGACCATGCGACGAGGAGCGTGCCTGGCAGCCTGGCGCCTCGGCGAGAGCCTTCCAGGTCGGAAACTGGGAGCATGGAATTGCGTGACCAGTAGCGGGCTGCTTTTCCATCCCAGGGCTTTTTCTTTGCGGGTCGGGAGCCACGTCGGGGTGGTGTGGTGTGTAGTGTTTCCCCGCTTCCCCGGAGGAGCAGCGAAAAAATGAATACACCAGAATCCCGGATATACGCCAGGATCCGCTTCCCTGAGCGAGGTGCGCCGCGGGGCCCCCAAACAAGCGTCGGTGTGACTGCAGAGTTCGGCTCCATTACCAAGGGGTGCCCGGAGCGCCTCCCACGGCCGCCAGAGCGCCGAGCGGAGACCCAGAGACCGTACCACGAGGCACGTTCCCAGACCTCCGACGTCGCGACTCTTGTCTTGCAACGTCGACCCCCAGAAGTCCGGGCCCCTTCCTGGGGACCGGGCTTTCATCCCGAGTCGTTTCGTTGAGGGTCCCGAGGCCCCGGAAGGGCCCCGGGAGGCAGAAAATTCAGAAGAATTTCCCGTCGTGATTCGTTTTGCAACGTCGACCCCCAGAAGTCCGGACCCCTTCCTGGGGACTGGGCTTTCATCCCGAGTCGTTTTGTTGACGGTGCCGAGGCCCTGGAATCGGCTACACGTAAGAGTGACCCTTGGCCGGAGTGACCTTTGGTGCGGGCCCAATGGGGCCCCCCAATCGCCGAAATTCGCCGAGTGCGAGGCGATGGCGCCGGCTTGTGCGCCTGTGTTTGGCCCCCAGGCGGCCCCCGCTAAACCGCGCACCAAGGGTCACTCTTACCCATTTTCCAGTGCCACTCTTGCGTGTAGCCGATGGAAGTGCTCCCGGAGCCCGACAATAATGGAGGATAACGATTAATAAATGACCGGGGGGTCGTGTTCACGCGGCGGCGCCCGGGATGACGATGAGAAAAAACCGGCCGCGGGCTTGAAAAATACTTTTTCAATCGTTCTCCTCCAGTCAGAACATGGTGCAGAAACAGCAGAAAACTATGCTTTAATCGTTCTCTCCCATTTTTTTATTAATCGTCATCCCGCATTAGCCGATGGAAGTGCCCCCGGAGCCCGACCATCGCGAGAAAAACCTCTTGCCGCGATTCTGCTCATGACCCGAGGGGTTCTGGGTTTGGTCCGCGTGCCGCGCGCGCTCCGCCGCTGCCCAGCTCCGATCGGCATCCACGTCCCCAGACCTCCTCGCGCTGTGAAAAGATCACTCCCGCGCGGCGCTTCGTCGAGGGCTCCTCCTCCTCCTCCTCCTCCTCCTCCTCCTCCTCCTCCTCCTCGTCCTCCTCCTCCTCCTCCTCGTCCTCCTCCTCCTCCTCCTCGTGCTCCTCCCCAGACCGGAGGTTCTTCGCCATGTTCGGCCTCCGGGGGCCCTTCCCGGGCCTCAGGACCGTCAGAAGACGACTCAGGGTGAAGAGCGGGTCCCTGGGAAGGGGTCTCCGAACTTCTGGGGGTCGACAGTGTGAACAAAAATCACGACGTCGGGGGTCTGGGTCCCGAGCTCTCCTCCCGAGCCCCCCCCGCTCCCGCGGAGGCTGAGCGGCGCGCCGTGTAGGTGCCAGGCGCAGAGAGGGGAGCAGTGGAGTCCCAGGCCGAGAAGCACCCTGCGTGCCTGCAGGGTGCCCTGGGCGTCTCGGGTATGGACGGCTGTGCTGTGGAAGCGTGGGGTTCCCACGCCGAAAATCAATGGACGTCCTGGGGTGTCGGGGCCGGGTTTCTTGTGGAAGGTTTCTTGCAGACGGGCCTCCACCGTGGGGGGAGGGGGCAAGGCTTCCGAGAAGCATTCTTGTTTCTGAGAAAGCACGGGCCTTCTCTATAGATGTATGGTTGGCGCCTTCTAAGAGGCAGTTTCCTTCTGAGAAGCATTGCTCCCTGTCCCATACGCCCCCGGCGCGCCGCCAGATACAGGTTGCAGGGCACAGTGTGTCAGAGGGGTCGTCGCCGCGACACGCTGAACAAAAGCCCGTGATTGTAAGGCCTCTCACCCGTGTGGCCCGGGCGGGGGGTGGGGAGCGCCGACGGATCTTCGCGGCCTGAATCTCGGCAAGCAGCAGAAAGAAGGAGGGGGAAGTGAGGGAAGTTTACGGCCAGGAGCTGAGGCTCAGCTTGTCGCGCCGCCGGATCTGGCCCACCACACCTCGGCGCGACACGCTAACCGCGTCGCAGTTCTCAGACGTCAGTGTCCCATTCTCTTCCCAGCTTCCCGCCCCGCGTAGCGGAGCGAAGCTTGCACGGCGCAGCGTGTCGCCGGGGCCATCGCCGCGGCACGCTAGCAGCAAAATCCCCTGACTGTAAGGCCTCTCACTGTGCGGCCCGGGCGGAGGCGGCGGCGCCGACGGATCGTCGCGGCCGAATTAGAGCTCGGCAAAGAGTAGAAAGGAGGAGGGGGAAGTTAGGGAAGCTTCCCAGACATCTGGTGTCTTGAGTATCTCAATGCGGCATCCCCGATCATCCCAACCCTTTTCATGGGGCAGGCTGTTGATCCTGCGCCGTTTCCAGACGGTGTCGGGGCCCGGCGAGGGCCCCCCAGAGGCCGACAGCGGCCCGCAGAGATCCCGCCGTGTTTTTGTTGCGTTTTCTGTTTCAACTCGGCGCGAGCATCTGCCTGGAGCAGCGAGGGCAGCCAGGCTGTACTGCTCCTCAGAGCATCCACCAGGAGGCCGCCAACGTCAACATCACGACGGTCGACATGATACGCCGCTTCGGCGGCTCCACCTCGGTGATGGCACAGTGGCCGGAGGACGGCCTGGCCACCGTCGTGGTCGTCGTCCGCGGCCTTGGGCCGCCATGGGCGGCCAACCGGAGGAGGTGGAGGAGGAGGAGGAGGAGGAGGAGGCGGAGGAGGCGGAGGAGGAGTCGTGGTCGTCGTCGGCGGCCTTGGGCCGCCATGGGCGGCCAACTGGCGGCCCTCCACGGCGGCCTTCGGCGGCCCTCCACACGGTCGTCCTCCTCGCCGCCGCCGCCCCCGCCAGAGGATGACCTGGCGGGGAACGACGAGGAGGACCGCTTCGAGCGCATGGAGAAGCTGATCACGAAGGCCCGCTTACAAAAAACTGCGGAAGCATAAACTTCCTCGGCCACGCGCAGAGGGGAGGTAGGGGGAGAGGGGAAGGTTTCTTAGGAGCAGGCTGCTTCCGGCCTTTCCATAGGTGCGAGGCCGGCCCTTCTGAGAAGCGGCCTCCTTACAGGAAGGCTTCCCCCCTCCCTCGACATACTTGTGCGCACCGCCAATTTTCGGAGGAGGGGAGTTGGGTCACCCTAGGGCCACGAGCGTTGATTTTGCCAACGGGCCAAGAATCAAGAATCGATTGGCTTGCCGTGGGCATCTTAAGGAGGTGAGTCCCGATGCCCCGCGGCGCCCAGAAATCAAGAGACGCCATCTTCAGCGTGGGATCCGGGGCCAGGTGGGTCCCCGTGGCGAGCGGCACCCAGGAATCCAGAGACGCCGTCCCCTGGCTGGGGCCGCGGGGGCGGGTGGGTCCCCGCACCCCTCCTCGGGGCAGCGCTCGGGGCGCCGCCGGGGGCGGCGGCTAACCAAAAAGTGGAGGAGGAGGAGGAGGAGGATGAGGAGGGGGAGGAGGAGGAGGAGGAGGAGGAGGAGGAGGAGGAGGAGGAGGAGGAGGAGGAGGAGGAGGAGGAGGAGGAGAGGAGGAGGAAGAGGAGCTAGGGGGAGGAGGAGGAGGAGAAGGAGGAGGAGGAAGACGAGGAGGAGGAAGGAGGAGGAGGAGGAGGGGAGAAGGAGGGAGGAGGAGGAGGAGAGAGGAGAAGGAGGAGGAGGAGGAGGAGGAGAGGAGGAGGAGGAGGAGGGCGAGGAGAAGAAGGAGGAGGAGGGCAACTTGTGGCCGCCCGTGGCCGGCCGCAGATTCTCTGCCCCCCGTGCGTTGGCGGGCGTGTCTGGGCGTTCCGCGGGTGACTGCCCGTGGCCGCGTCGTGGCCGCCCCCCGTGCGCTGGCTGGCGTTCCAGGGCTTTCGCCTGTGGGCCGTATCGTGGCCGCACCGTACGCTGGCTGGCGGATGCACCTTCTCCTCCTCCTCCCCTCCTCCTCCTACCTCCTCCCCTCCTTCCACCTCCTCCTCTCCTCCTCCTCCTCCTCCACCTCCTCCTCCTCCTCCTCCTCCTCTCCTCCCCTCCCATCCCCACCCTCCCCTCCACCCTCCTCCCTCCCCTCTCCCCCTTCCTCCCTCCACCCTCCACCCTCCACCACACAGCTTGCACGACACCTCCTACCTTGCACGGCAAAAGTCCCGACGGCGCCGCACAGCTTGCGCCAGACAGACTGCATCCCTCGACGCAGGTTGCACCGCAGAATTGCGCCACATAGGATGCGCCCAGCCCCAGCGCATTGCACCACATAGATTGCACTCCGAAGGTTGCACCACATAGCCTGCACCACTTAGACTGGGCCCCCTAGATTGCGCCACACAGAGCGCGCGCCGAGTGTGCAAGAGGCCACTGTTTGGAGTCCACGCAGGCAAGCACGTTCATGTAATCTCTCTTTCTTGTGAGGCCATGAAGCGCATGAACACGGGCAGCGGCAAGAAGGGGAAGAGCGGCAAGGGCTCGACTGGCGCCAGCTCTGGGCAGCAGAACACAGGCTCCTCCATCCTCGTCCATTCTCCACATTTCCACCTGTTCCTCGCCATCCACCTCCCATCTCCGTTTCATCATCATTATCCTGTTCCTCCACTTCCTCCTCCTCATCCTCCTCCTCCTCCTCCACCTCCTCTTCCTCCTCCTCCCCCTCCCTCTCCCCGTGCTCCTACCACTCCTGCTCCTCCTCATTCATCCTCCCTGCCGCCCCTCCGTAGCATTCTGCTCCTACCCTTTACGCAATATCTTTCTTGACACTTGCTCGCGCCCTGCCGCCCAGCCTGCCGACGGGGGGGGGCCTCGCCGGGACCTTCCACCCTGCCCATCATCAACGCACGCTTTCGTTGTCGTCATGGGCATTTTTTGTTTTGCCTTCGACGCTCCAAGGTGCGCGGCAGGTGTGGGGCGCGGCGCGCGCGAAAGCTTCTTGTGAAAGTCGGTGTTGCGAAACCATGTCTTCTGATCTGTTTTCGACACTCGATTTTGACTGCCTCCGAGGGCTTTTGACTTGAAGGATCTCGGCACGCGCGCGCGCGACAGGGCGAAATGCCGCTCCCGCCACAGCGCCGCGCACGTGCTTCTGAAAGTTTCGAGGTGGCCCGCCGGGCGTGGTGGTGCCGCTTCTCCATCGTCCGACCGTCGGCGGCGAGCGAGAGGGCGTTTGAGAGGGGGGGTAGGAGGAGGAGGAGGAGGAGGAGGAGGAGGACGAGGAGGAGGAGGAGGAGGAGCAGCAGCAGGAGCAGGAGGAGGAAGGGAGACGAGGAGGAGGAGGCGAAGAGGAGGAGGAGGAGGAGGAGGAGGAGGAGGAGGAGGAGAGTGGA
>CAUYUJ010017425.1:22500-30000 GCA_963575745.1 Prorocentrum cordatum
TTTCTGGTCGCCGTTCTTTTGCCGTTTCCATTTGCAAGAGAAATGTTTTCGGAAACAATGAAAAAACGGCCCTGCCATCTCCGGGGCCCAAGAAGTCTTGGACCCCTCTATCAATGACTTCTTGGGGCTCTTTAGGGCCGTCCTGGGACTCTCTTGGGTCTTGGGCCGTCTCGGGGGCCTATTGGGCGATATTGACGACCGTCTTGAACCGGCTTGGGTTTGTGGAAGCCCGACAAGGCAATTGAAGACAAGCCTAGAACAATTTGACGAACATGAGTGGTGTGGGCAGCTCGGGGGCATCCTGGAGGTTCTCTTGGAGCCCACTTGTGGCGTTTGGGGGCCTCTTGGGCCGTCTTGAGGCCAGCTTGGGCGTCTCATAGAACCTGGTCGAGCTTGGAGGCCTGTTGGACCTGCGTGGGCCGTTTTGGAAGCCACCTTGGACCGTCTTGGAGGCCATGTTGAGCTACTTGGGCATCTTGGTTGCGACTTGTGTTAGTTTTGAGGTTTTTGGGATGGCTGGCGGGATGCGCCGAAGGCCACTGAGAATTGCTTGGAAGGGCCAGCAGAGCCATGACATCGGCACGCCAGCGCGCCTCCGCAGGCGACAGGGGCGGCGGATCGAAGACGCCTGTGGTGAATCACCGCCGGCCCCTACCTGTTGGAAGCGCCGACGCGGCGGAGCGCTGGGCCGGAGCCTGGCCGAGCTGTCGTAGGCACGAACGAAAAGGGTACGGAAAGACGTTGTACGATGCCCAAAAGCAGGTCCTCCGCATTCCGAACAGGGCTCGCTGTCCTCGCCGCCGCGGACGTTGCCCAGTTGAGGCAGAAGGCAGCCTGCCCAACAGCGGCCGCCGTCGGCTCCGGACAACACTTGCTGCTGGGCATCGTACCAATTTTTGTTCCGTTTTCAATTCGGGCGTCCAAACATCGAGCCGTGTGTTCCCCCAGCCGTTGTCGAGCCCCTTCGACGAACGCTTGGGAGAGGAAGAGACAGGAGGAGGAGAGAGAGAGAGGCGAGGGAGGAGGAGGAGGAGGAGGAGAAGAGGGAGACGAGGAGGAAGAGGAGGCCTCTTGAGGCCCTCTTTGGGTCTCAAGAAGGCCTCAAGAGGCTTCCTGGGAGCCTCATTGGGGCCTTTGGGGGGCCTCCGATTGCTGTGGAATCTCATGTCGGGATGTTTGAAGATTTGAATCTAGTATCTGGTCTCTGGGCCGTCTGGGTCTTGCGTGGACAGCAGGGGTTGGAAAGGTGAGGGGGAAGGACATGACACAACGGGCAGTGGATTGAAGGCGCGTGGATTTGCATACGAATGGGTGGGGGACCGAGCTTGTGAAAGGGACGTGACGGAAGTCGAAGGTTTGGGGGCCGTTTGGTCCGTGGAGCTTGGCCCGTGCTGCCGACTCTGTAGGCGGAACCTCACCTGGGACCCCAGGGTCCCCTCCTGGGATTCCGGGGACCAGGGCCAGTCGCCCCTGTCTAAAGGTGGGACCACCCCCCAGGACCCGCCAGAACCCCCCAGGGGGGGGGGACAATCTGACCTGGGACCCCACCCCCTGCCTCCCCTCCCCCCCCTCCGCTTACCCCTCCCCCACCTCCCCCCTACCCCCGCTACCCAATCAGGGGAGGGAAAAAGGGAAGGGAATCGACTTCGCTACAACGTGTCTTTTCTTTGTTCAATCCTCACTTCTCTTGGGACTGGCGACGACGACGACAACGACGACGAAGACGACGAAGACGACGACCGCGTCTCACACGCGCCGAAGGTTCGGCGGATTTGCCTAAGAAAGGGCGGGGAGCGGGGGCTGTGAAGGTGACGGGACGGAAATGAAACAACGGGTAGCTGGTTAGATGTGTGAGAAGCGTTGGGTCGGGAAGGTCGCGGGGGGGACGATGGAGTCCACCGGATCCGAGTATGAGAATCCGACAGCGAGGCTGAGGTCCTGGGGCCGTGGACCCAGAAGGGAGTCCAGCGACAAGGTGGTGGTGCAATAGATCTGGTGCAATGGATTCGTGGGGTTGCAATACATTTGGGGCGTGCAATAAATACATGCTGGGGCGCAAATGTGCTGCTGGAGTTTCGCGTGCAATGCCTTAGTTGCAACGCAATACACTACAATTCTCCGACGCAATACATTTAAAAAACAATTACCCCACATCTATTGCACCACCCCCTCGCAGCTGGACACCAGTTTTGGGTCGCCCAAAGATAGGCGAAGGGGCGTGTTGGAGGCCACATTGGGGGCGTGCTGGAAGCTTCTCGGGAGCGTGTGAAGGCCTCTCGGGGCTTGCAGCCCTTCTCTCGGGAGTCCTTCGGGGAATCTCCTGCGCCGAGCGGGTTGTCCGGGGGACTACTGTATTGGGCATCACTGGGGTGCCTCTCGAACAGTCCTCCCTGAGATTCTGGCGCCTCAGTTTTTTCGAGCCGGGCGTTTTCGCATACAGGAGAACCTAACACCACAGGATGATTGGGACAAAACATATTTGAAGCCCGCTCCCCCCTCCCAACCTGAATTTCGGGTCTTCGGGGTGGGTTGGAGTGGTCTGGTGGGTAGTCATTGTGCGCCTCCAGGCATAGGGTCTCCGCGGCCATCTTGGGGGAGAGAGTTCCACATGCAAGTTCGAGCTCCCACTTTGCGGCCCCTCTTGGAGCCGTCCTTGGGACCTCTTTGGGGGCCCCTCCTGGAACCATCTCGGGAACTTGGCGGCTATCCTGGGGCGATCTTGGCGGCCCCTTCGGCCAACCCAGATGCTCGTTAGATCGGCAAGCCAAGAGTTATGCATCACACAAGCCGCGCAAATGTTTCGGGCATGTTTGGCTTCGCGGGCCGTCGGGCCCAGGGCTTCAGGACGCCCCAGTGGGGCCTCGGGGCAGCCTCGGGGCGGTCCCTTGGGGGCCTTCTCGGGGCACGTCGGGCGCGGTGGCTCCCAACCACGCAACGGGGTTGAGAGCGTCCAAAAGATCCCGATCCGGGGATTGGCGGTTTCTTTAGATAGTTGGGAGCGGAGGCTGGGGGCTGAGATCGAGGTGGAACGGAGTCACCCAACAGGGAAATCGGTTTCAGTTGCGAGTCGTGGCGTGAATGACGCGCGTGCGAGCGAGGCGAGGCGAAGTTGCGCGAGGCCCTGCTCTAGTAGAGGCCAAGTCAGGCCAAAATGGGTCGGCCCAGCCCAGCGGGTGTGTGCAGGTTGTCCCGACAGTTGTCATGAAGGTTGTTCCGATGGTTGTCCCGACGCTTGTCCCGATGGTTACCCCGATGGTTGTTATGATGGTTGTCCCGACGGTTGTCACGATGGTTGATCCGATGATTGTCCCGACGATCGTCCAGATGGTTGTCCCGATGGTTGTCCCGATTGCTGTCCCGATGATTGTCCCGATGGTGGCCCCGAGTCCCCATGGTTGTCCCGACGGTGGTACCGATGGTTGTCCCGAGTGTTGTCCTGAGTCCCCATGGTTGTCGTTGTCCCAATGGTGATCCCGAGTCCGTATGGTTGCTCCGATGATTCTCCCGACAGTTCTGCGAGGCCATGTATACGCAAAAAGCGCTTTGCGAGACCATCATAATGATGCGCTTTGCGGGCAATTTAGAAAGAGTCTGCGCCATACAGGGCACACACCTATATATATATATATATATATATATACACATAGACATGCACATATGATCACATACAGACAGAACCTAACAATGCGCCATGGGTTGCAGACGTTACATTGTATAGTGAGACGGACTAACGATATATGTATACATGTATATACACACACCTTGATAGGTGGTTATGGATATGTCTGTATATATGAGTATTGACCGGCAGGCAGGTATACATGATGTGACAGGTAGATGAATATGATCTACATAGTAAGAAGTTCTTCCAATGTGTATCCGGATCGATGGATGGTGAGACCGACAGGGGAAATTGTAGCGATTTAGATAGCGGGACCGATAGATAGTGAGGCCGATCTTTTGATTTTAGTTCGGTAGACACGTGTAGACAGATGGCTAGATTTCTGTATTGAGATATGCGGAGAGATAGTGATCTATATAAAGGTGTATCCGCTCACAGATGGGTAGTTCGACCTACAAATCGGTATAAGGAAATAGTGATGGGCAAATATATCGATCGATATATAGGTAGATGATAGTCCACCTTGATGTCCACTCGCGAGTTGAATTGCACGTCCAATGCCGATCAAAGATGACGTCCCCCCCCCTCCCAAGAAACTCCTCATCACCCGAAGGGAGGTCTATGAGGTATTAAATGTTGACGACCCGAAGGGACCTGAGGACACTGAAACCATCGCGTGTGGCACGGAGGCGGATTGGGAGAATTTGCGTTGTGAGGGGAGCATCTTTTCAGAGAGAAATGCCGCTGGACCACAGGACTACACACCTGCCAGCCTCGTCGGCAAGGTCGGGGGATGGACGGAGGACGGGACCGGCACCTCCTCTATTGTGGAGTCCCCCCCTGTCTCTCTCAGGGGCGCGCACGCGGCCGAAGAGTGGATCCAGAGGCGCACGGGGCGCACGGCAGCCCGGGCCCCAGAGACACCGACATTGCACGCCAGGATTCTGCAAGACCCAGCTGGAGAAAACCAAGTCGGAAGGATGCTTCGACCCACGGCTGCAGATCTTCAAAGAAGAAAACACGCCATGAACATAAAATTTTGGCACTCTGCGCGGATTTCTTGGATCGGCGCATGGGCCCCCCTGGCGGCGCCTCCGGCGCCGCCCCTGGCGCGCTCCGAGCGCCACGGAAGGGGGTCCAGCGCAGGTCGAAGAAATCCGCGCGGAGCGCCAGAAGTTTACGTTCGTGGCGTTTTGTTTTTCTTCCAGTTTTCTCGAGCGCGCTTAGCTCATCAAGGTCACAGTTTACGGTGGGCGCGTTCGTTAAGGAACGTGCCCAGGAGGCTTCATACCCTGGAAGGCCCCTTCGCTGATGAGGGCGGTGGTGCTATCCATGGCCAATACACGATTGGCTTTACAGTGGCTCCCAGACACTGGATTCCTTATCGAAGCTTTTCTTATCCAATGTGAAGTCGGGCATGTCCTTCTACAGGAGGGTTATTCAAACAGAGTCGCGAAATAGGTTTGGGACGATCTGTTTTGTTTTTCTTGCTATTTGGGGCATGTTTTGACTGTTGTTTTTCCTCCAAATTCCGCCTGTAGGAGATCATGCCCGACCTAACCGTATTGGGCCTTGGGGCGGCCGGCAGTGGCCTTGGATTTTCACGGGCCCAGCGCTGCACGGGTCTCGGCTCGCGCTTGTCATGTTTTGCGCGTGCCCGGTCTCTGGAGCGCGCAGCCTTTTTTTCGTCCCTGCCGCTTCGTCGGCCTCGCGGGTCGCGCAGCCGCACGGCAGGCCTGGCGTGAAGTTGCCGCAGTCTTCAGAAGAGCTCCGCCCACTGGGCCAATTCCCAGAGGCGGAGGCGCTCTTTCAGTATCCGCGCTGGGGGAGCTCCGAACGGAGACCTTGACCCTCGCGGGATGGACAGTACTTCAACTGACTGTTCGAACCAGGCCATTGCATCAAGCCAGACAAAATGCATAGAAAGACAGGGGGCATGCTTAGCACGAGGTAAAGGGTCTAGCTGGGAAAAGCATACCAAGCGGCGCTTCAGTGGTTGCCGACTTCCTGGCTTCCCACAAGACAGCCGGAGCGCAATATGTAAAGGCATGTGCCGGCCATCTTCGCAAGCCAATATGTCATTGGCTGATGTACCCGATGCATTTCAATACAATTGAAGCCATCCGACGTCTGACCGGGGATGTACGATTTCTGACGATCTGGCAAGGTCGCGTTTCAATGATCGGCAGACTGCGCTCCCTCAAGCTGGCAATTTTTTTACTGCTCGAAACA
Source organism: Prorocentrum cordatum (assembly GCA_963575745.1). NCBI lineage: Eukaryota > Dinophyceae > Prorocentrales > Prorocentraceae > Prorocentrum > Prorocentrum cordatum. The sequence goes on from CAUYUJ010017425.1 coordinate 28,355, forward strand.
TGTGCACGTGTGCTGGCACGCGCGGGCAGGGGGCTGGCAAAAAAATCATATCTCGCATCAAGGAGTTGACGACGGCATCAAACTACCAACACATCATATGCCATGGCCGCCGCAGGTGTTGAATGCTCCTTTTTGTTGCGCCCTCTGCTGCAGCCCCCGCCCTGGCTCAGACGTTTTGGGCTTGATTGCGTTGAGGTTGTATTGGCCGTCCTTCCGCTTCCCTCTCCGTCACTCCTCCCCTTCTTCCTCCATCCCCCTTCTCCCTCAACCGTTCTCTTCCCGTCCCTGCCCTCCACCTCCCCCTCTACGTCCTTCCTTTGCCCCCCTTTCCGGCTCCCCCCTACGCATGCCCCTTTCTTCCCCCATCCACATTCCTTTCCTCCCCTCCCTCCTCGTTCCCCTTCTTTCCTTCTCTCTTCTGCGCTACTTAGCCATCAATCCCCCTCTTCTTCATCCTCTTCATCCTCCATTTCCTCCTCCTTCTCCTCCTCTGCTTCCTCCCCCCACTCCCTCGTCCTCACCATCATCCTGACTCCCCACCCCATCCTCCTCGCTCCTCTTGAAATCTTCAGGAGCCCTCGAGGACAGCCGAAAGCTGTTCTGGAAACCACCAGATACCGTCGTCAATATCTTCCTCTTCTTCTTCGTCATCATCAACATCACCATCATCAACATCATCAGCAGCATCATCATTATCATCATCAGATGTCATCATCAGCGTCATCAGCATCATCTGCACAATCAGTATCACCGTCATCGTCATCATCAGCAGCATCATTGCTCATCATCATCATCATCATCAGCAACAGCAACACCATCATCAACAACAGCCACATCATCATTAGCATCATCATCACCATCATCATCATCACCATCATCAGCATCATCATCATCATCATCATCATCATCATCACCATCATCATCATCATCATCACCACCACCACCATCATCATCATCATCATCCTTGTGGTCATCATCACTCCTTCTCCCCCATCTCGCCCTCCTGTCCCTCTCTGGTCCGACAGAGCGCCCCGACAGCTTGTCGCAGCCTCCTGAGGCCACCCCCCTCTCTGGGAGAAGGGGAAGAGGGAGGCAGGGAGGAGATGGAGAGTCAGAAAGACAATTCTTTACGCTTCGCGTATCCCCACCAGCTTCCCGGGACGCCCCCAGCCGACAGCTTCCCGCACAGCCCCGCGGCTGCTTGGTGAGTGGGCCGGCCGGCTTGCGGCGCGTCTTGTAGCTAATCAGCCTTGTTCGCTGCCCCGGACATTTGCTTTCGCCGCGTGTGCTCTTCGCTCGCGGCCGCGACCAAAAAAGTATCCCCACCAGTCGCTCGGGGGCCAGGACTCGCCCGTGGTGCGCCGCTTATTCGGCCAGAACGCCTCGCCGACTGGGCGCCTTCTGGATGCAGGCTCTCGCCCCCAGCGCTGGTTCACGCCTTCCTCGACGGCCCGCTCGCCCATGTGGAAGTGGTCATGCGGCACCGTGCCTGGCGACAGCGGCGGGGCACTGGTTCTGCATTCGGCACATGCACACCCAACGCCGAGCTAAAACCTCAGTAAAACCAATGATTTGGGCGCCCAGAGGGCTGGTGGGACATTCCCCAGCCCCCCCCAAAAAAGAAGCCAAAATGGTGCCAAAACCTT
>CAUYUJ010017425.1:35000-47500 GCA_963575745.1 Prorocentrum cordatum
TGTGGATCGTAAGGGCTGAGCTCTGGCACTTCAGCTGCTCTGTCCAATTCGCAATACCTGGCACAAAGAAGGCTTTCACCTCATATGTTGCCGTGGACGTTCCTGCAATCACTCCACGTGTTGGCCAGATCGGGGAGGCTGCAAGTCCGTCCTTGGCGACGATTCTCTGCTATTGCGAAGGCCTGACGGCCGGTGCCGCCGACCCTGTTCGCAATGCGCAGCAAGAGATTACGAGGTTGCTCAAGGTCGGCTTGGCTGGAGCCCAGGGGAAGAGGAGTCCCAGGGGGGGGCGTCGTATCTGACCCGGGGGGGGGGTCGCTACCCCCCCCCCCCTCCCGGCGGGGGAGGGATCAAAGGGAAGGGGCTTCCCTTCGACTCAATTACGAGGTTGCTCAAGGTCGGCTTGGCTGGAGCCCAGGGGAAGAGGAGTCCCAGGGGGGGGCGTCGTATCTGACCCGGGGGGGGGGTCGAAGGGGCTTCCCTTCGACTCAATTACGAGGGCTCAAGGTCGGCTTCCTGGACGGGGTTGCTCAAGGTCGGCTTGGCTGGAGCCCAGGGGAAGAGGAGTCCCAGGGGGGGGCGTCGTATCTGACCCGGGGGGGGGGTCGACCCCCCCCCCCCTCCCGGCGGGGGAGGGATCAAAGGGAAGGGGCTTCCCTTCGACTCAATTACGAGGTTGCTCAAGGTCGGCTTGGCTGGAGCCCAGGGGAAGAGGAGTCCCAGGGGGGGGCGTCGTATCTGACCCGGGGGGGGGGTCGACCCCCCCCCCCCTCCCGGCGGGGGAGGGATCAAAGGGAAGGGGCTTCCCTTCGACTCAATTACGAGGTTGCTCAAGGTCGGCTTGGCTGGAGCCCAGGGGAAGAGGAGTCCCAGGGGGGGGCGTCGTATCTGACCCGGGGGGGGGACACCCCCCCCCCCCCTCCCGGCGGGGGAGGGATCAAAGGGAAGGGGCTTCCCTTCGACTCAATTACGAGGTTGCTCAAGGTCGGCTAGCTCAAGTCAGCCCAGGGAAGAGGAGTCCCAGGGGGGGCTCATCTGACCCGGGGGGGGGTCGACACCCCCCCCCCCTCCCGGCGGGGAGGGATCAAAGGGAAGGGGCTTCAGACTCAATTACGAGGTTGCTCCAGGTCGGCTTGGCTGGAGCCCAGGGGAAGAGGAGTCCCACCCTTTCGGAGGTTGCTCAAGGTCGGCTTGGCTGGAGCCCAGGGGAAGAGGAGTCCCAGGGGGGGGCGTCGTATCTGACCCGGGGGGGGGGTCGACACCCCCCCCCCCCTCCCGGCGGGGGAGGGATCAAAGGGATCAAAGGGAAGGGGCTTCCCTTCGACTCAATTACGAGGTTGCTCAAGGTCGGCTTGGCTGGAGCCCAGGGGAAGAGGAGTCCCAGGGGGGGGCGTCGTATCTGACCCGGGGGGGGGGTCGACACCCCCCCCCCCTCCCGGCGGGGGAGGGATCAAAGGGAAGGGGCTTCCCTTCGACTCAATTACGAGGTTGCTCAAGGTCGGCTTGGCTGGAGCCCAGGGGAAGAGGTCTCCCAGGGAAAGGGAAGGACAGAGACGACGAGTACAAAGAATGACGGAGATGACGGCTCGAACGGAAAAGCCCCTCACACACGCCGACAGGGTCGGCGGATTTGTACATATTGAGGGAATCTCTTAAGGCGACCAGGGGATAATTCTACCAGCACAGCCTGCTTCCATGAAATCGTGTGGCTGATGTGCCCGTAAAACTGCTTAAGACCCCAGAGAATGCTCAGAAGTTTATACCCTTGCTGTGGTAAGAGTTATCCCCTGGCATCCTGCCTCCAGACTGCATCTAGAGGGCCTCTGCCCGAGGCCATGGAAAACTGTGGTAGTCTGCCTAACGTTCTCTCCCATTTCTTAGCTCCATACGCCAGCGTGCGCCCATGGAGGCGCTCAGAAGACGTGAAACATCCAAGGGGGCGGCGTCCTCTCTTGGGTTTTCTGAATAACTGCATGATCACGTACTGGTGAGACGAAGGTGCATTACCCATTGAGGTCGTCAGGGTGAACATCCCAGACATGGCGTTTAGGCTCGCCGAGGAAAGAAGGGAGAAGTGCTTCGGTTGGAAGCCTCCGACTTCTGCCGCCCGAATCTTAACATTCCTAGATATCCGACGCAAGAGGTTTGGTCCAATTTTGGGTGGCAATTCGAGTGGGTTGTTGAACGCGTGCTCTGAAACATCAGGGGTATCCGAAGCTGCCCGTGCTTTACTCCAAGACTCCCTCTGACGATGTAGCCCCACTATGATATCGCCAGTGAGCGTGCCATCCTCTCTCCTGTAAACCTCCTCGTGCTTAGGCGACAGTCTGGTCATGGCATGCGCTGCTCCTGCTCCTCCTGCTAACGCCTGCTCGCACCACTGGTGCCACCTCTCTCTCTTCTGCTCTTCTTATCTAGGGTGGACTGCTGTTTAGTAGACGTTTCGGCGACGTCGATGAAGGCAGTCATTTCTGAAATCAGCTGGTGATCTGACCAGACGTGATGCTTCAAGAGACGCAGGTGGAAGTGATCAAGCATCATAGTCCAGAAAGCCGCCTTCTCGTTCCCAAGATGCCGACGCAAGGGTCCTCCAGCATGAATGATACGTCCCGTAGCTCTGAGCAGGGTCCGAAAGTGTCCTGACGGCGCTTACTGCCCCCTCTGGGTGTGCAGTTGACGCAGTTCGACAAGACGGTTCTTCAACCAGTGGAGGGTTTGCCTTGGGATAGGGAGGGGGCTCTGTTTGGTGGCAAGAACCGTCCTCACTGGTTTGAGGTCTATAGCGAAACGCTCCCCAGCAGACACCCCAGCCGTGGGTAGGGATTGTGTTGCATCCTGGAGCTCCTGCCAAGCTTTTGGAACCCAGTCCTGGTAGGTCTCATCCAAGATCTGCTGGCCTCTCTGTTGCATATCTCCCGAGAGTGTATACTGCGAGCCTCGAACTCTAGCCTCCTGCAAGAAACCGTCCAGCTTCTGAGCAATCTGGTGATAATCTGGAGGTGGGGCCTGAGGGCCCACCACAGCGTGGGCAGGAAGCCTGGCAAACCTCTTGAGGACGGGCACAGTGACGTCATTCACGGCGCCCTTTACCGAGATGGACACAGGCCTGTGAGGCGAGAGAACATTGGTTAGATCAACGTTCGGGTCCGAGGTAATGACCGAAAGGGTACACGTCAAGATAAAGTAGTCCAATGCATTGTTTCTAGACTTACCATAGTTGTCCAATGCATTGTTTCTAGACTTACCATCCTTGGTGTACACGTGCGAATGAATATGCATATCACTCCGAATGATAGCCGATGTAATAGTTTGATCCACTGGTGCTCGTAGTGCTCCTGGCGTGTTGTTCCAGTCACCTGCCGCAATGAAATGAACACCTGAGGACAACACGTGGGCACCGAAGACCCTAAACAGCTGAATATTCTCTTTGACCATACCTATGCTGTCCTTGAGGTAGGCCGAATACACCCCAAAGGTCCCTACAGCTGCTGGTCTGATACAGCAGTGGGCAACTCTATGAGGAACGACCGACGATGACGGAGACCATGCATCCAGAAACCGACGTACCAGAATACATGAACCAGCGATCGGGTTGCCCTCCAGAGAAGCTCCTGCTTCCGTCCAGAAACTCTTCCAACCGAGCCTTGTCAACTGAGTAGCCTTCTCCTTAAGCTCTGACCCCCGAAGACGGTGCTCTTGAATACACACAACGAGACATTTCGTGCGCTCAACCTCGGCGAAAGCCGATCCCCATCCATGGCCATTCACAGTGAGGATGTTGCGGGGCGTGTCCCCTGCTGGGTGGCGCTCCACGGCCAGATACTGCCTGTATCTGCTCACGCCTGGGAGACCTGCTCCCCCGCCTGTCTCCTTTGTCACTTCCGGCCCCTGCGCCGCCGTCACGACTGCCGGGTGCTACCTGCTGCCGTTGGGAGTCTGTTGTTGCTGCCGCTGCAGGTGTGTTGGGGGCTGCTGCGGGTGTGCCCGGTGCTGCTGGTTGTGCTTCTGCTCCTGCTCCTCCAGCTGCTGCCGCCTCGGCCCTGCCACCTGCTCCTCTCGCTCCTCCCTTGCCTTCTCCTCTGCCTCCTCTCCCGTCTCCCAGCCCTCGACCTCGTCCTTCAGGAAAGGCTGCGGGTCGAAAGATCTGCCGGGCGCACAGAAAGTCCTGGGCCGAGGCTCCTGGAAAGGCATGCGAGAACTCCTGTTGGCGGGGGGTCCCATCGTCCTTCTCGAAACCTGCCCGCTCCTTCTCCTCCTCCTCCTCCCTGGAAACTGGGGGTGGTGCGGGCATTGAACTTGTGGATTATAGCTGGAAGCAGCCGCTTCGAACTTCTGGCGAGACGCTTTATCTTCTTCTGTCTGGACTTCCGTCCTCCTTCGCTCCTTTGCTGCCTCCAGCTCCTGCTTCGCTGTGACGATATCCTCAATTGCCCAGCGAATAGTCTCCTCCAACTCCTCCCTTTCTTTGATGAGATCTGCCCGGCGCTGCCCAGCTGCAGCGACACGTTTCTCAACCCTGCCGATTGCTTGTTCAGCACGCTGCAACCTGATCCCACGGGGAAGGGCCTCAAACTTGTCCTGACGAATGGCATCCACTCCTCGCTGCACCTCTGCTGCCAAGGCGCTCTCAGCCTCAGATTGTCCACGGCACCGCTGGAGTTCAGTGGCCAGCTGAAGCACTTTAGCTGGGGCGGAGCCTTTACCCTTACCTCTGACATTGTGGACTGCCCTGCCCGAATCCTGCTGCCCTCCACCTCCTCCTCCTCTTCCTCCTCCTCCTCCTCCTCCTCATCCTCCTCCTCCTCCCTCAGGCTTCGAATGTTCCCAGTCCTTCCAAACTCCTCGAGGCTTAGGGTGTACTGATGGACTGGCACATTCGGGTCGCGCTCCACAATGCTTACACCATTTCCAGTAGTACAGATTCTTCCGACATCGACACTTCTGGCAAGCCCAACTAGCAGTAGATTTGCCACTGCCAGTAGAGCCATACTGCCACCCAATGGGACGGCGCGCGCACAGGACCGAGGTCCCGCAAAGTAAAAGGGTGGGGTCGCGAACCCCTGGCCAGGAAGACTCAAAAGGGTCGGAACCCTGAACACGCCATAATCTTGAGCCGAAATGGCTACGGCCCCCCTCCTCCTCCTCCTCCTTCTTCTCCTTCTCCTCCTCCCCCCTCCTCCCCCCCCTCCTCCTCCCCCCCCTCCTCCTCCTCCTCCTCCTCCTCCTCCTCCTCCTCCTCCTCCTCCTCCTCCTCCTCCTCCCCCTCCTCCCCCCCATCCTCCCCCCCTCCTCCTTCTCCTCCTCCTCCTTTCTCCTCCTCCTCCTCCTCCTCCTCCCTCCTCCTCCTCCTCCTCCTCCTCCTCCTCCTCTTTCTCCTCGATCCTTCTCGCGCGGGAAAGGTGGAGCAGTGGGAGCCGGCGCCTCAGCGCCCCGACCCACTGGGCCCGGCTCCCCCCGGGCGGCTAGCGGCGGCGGCGGCGATCGAAGCGGCGGCGGGCGATTGGCTCGCCACCCTCCCTGGCATGCTCGCGGCGTTTTCGCGTTCCCAGACCCCCTCGGGCAAAACAAAAGTCATGACGTGAGGTTTTTTGCTAGTTTCGGCCTCTGGGGGCCCGTACCAGCCCTCGGGACCGTCAAAAAACGACTCGGGATGAAAAACCTGTCCTGGGGATTTGGTCGAGACCTCCAAGGGTCGACGTTTTTTTTAAATCATGACGTCGGGGGTCTGGCTTTGTATTATCCCAGGCCACCTCGCGCGGTGAAGAGCATGAAAATCACGACGGGGCGATTTTTCGGTAGGTTTTCCGCCTCCAGGGGCCCTTCCCGGGCCTCGGGGCCGTCAAAGAACGACTCGGGATGAAAAACCGGTCCCAGGGGAAGGGGTCCAGATCTTTGGGGGTCGACCTTGTGAAAAAATCACGCCGTCGGGGGCCTGGAGTATCTATTCATATACATATATCTATATAAATAAATAAATAAATGTATATATGTATACATATATATATATATATGTATGTTTGTATATATATATATATATATATATATATATGTATTCCTCTTCGAATATTCTTATATCGGAAAACCGCGGGTGACCCCCCCCCTTACATAAATTCGGCCCTGGGCGCTCCCATCGGCGGGAAATTCGGGTATTCGGTTCCGGAGGCCCCTCTCGGTCATCCCAAGCCGCCCTGGTGAGCTCAAAATCGCTCCCTGGACGGTCCCGCGGAGTACCGAAACGGCCCAAGACCGCTCCGACACGCCCAAGATGGTCTCCAGACGGCCCAAAAGGCCCCCAAGACGCCCCACGAGAGTCCATAGGTCACCCCCAAGCGGGCCCCAGAAGCTAAAATTCGTAAGTTTCCGATGGGCTTTTTATTATTTTCAATGTGCTCGCTTTCTCGACCTCTCGACCACGCAAGACGGTCAAACAGGCCCCCAAGATTGCCCCAAGATGCCGGAAGTGGTTCCCATGAGGGCCCCACAACGGCCCAAGAGGGCCCCAAGATGGCCCCAAGATGGCCCCAAGACGGCCCAAGACCACCCAAGAAGCCCCGCAAGACGGCCCAAGATGGCCCCAAAAAGGACCAACGGAACTGACCGTTCGAGCTCTTCCCCCAAATATGGCCCCAGAGCCGCCGAGGGGCCCCCCAAAGAGCCCTCCGAGGGTCCCAGAGAGCCCCAAGAGACCTCGACGACGCCTTCCCAGCCCAACACATGAGCTCAAGAGCCCACCCCCGGGAGGCCACACAGATGCTTCAATGAGGTCCCCTACCCGGCCCAAAGCACTTCCGCACAGCCCACGAGAGCCCCAATACGGCCCAACAAAGAGCCGTCAGTGTCCCCAACGGCTCCCAAAAGCCCCCCAAGACGGCCACAGGAGGCCACAACAACACCTCACAGAGTTTCATGACGGCCGTGAGCCTTGTGAGCCCTACACGCCCCATCAGCCCTACGCTCCCTATGAGCCCTACGAGACCTCTGAGCCCCATGAGCCCCATGAGCCCTATGACACCTCCGAGCCCCGTGAGACCTCCGATCCCTATGCGCCCTGTAAGCCCTATGAGCTCCGTGGCCCATGTAAGCCCTACAGGCACCATGATCCCTGTGAGCCCTACCATCCCTACGGGCCCTATGAGCCCTACACGAGCCCTATGAGCCCCATGAGCCCTATGACACCTCCGAGCTCCATCACCCCTACGAGCCCCATGAGCCCTAAGAGCCTTATGAGCCCTACGACCCCTACGAGCCCTACGACCCCTGCGAGCCTTACAAGCCCTACAACTATGAGCCCTACGAGCCCTACGACCCATGTGAGCCTTACGAGCCCTATGAGCCCTCGGATGCCTACGGACTCGCTGGCCCCTGTGCCCCTTGCGAGCCCCACGAGTCCTCTGCACCTGGTGAGGCTCACGAGCCACATGAGCCCTCTACCCATATGCCCCCTGAGACCCCTATGGGCCCCATGAGCCCTACGACCCCTACGAAACCTATGAGCCCTATGAGTTCTACGACTCTGAGAACCCCTATGACCCCTACGAGCTTAGGAGCCCGATGAGCCCTGCGAGTTTCATGACCTTTCCTGGCCCTATCAGGCCCGCAACCCCGCACCCATCCCCCAACCCCTACACTCCCTACATGCCCGAGGGGCAGGCGCAGTTCTGCCATGAGCCCTATGAGCCATACGGGCTCCCAGGCCGTATGAGCCCCATGAACCACAGGAGCCCCTATGAGCACTATGAGCCCTACGGGCACCATGACCCCTATGAGCCCCACGGCCCCCGCGGGCCCTACGACCCCCCACGAGCCATGTATGGCCTTTGAGCCCCATGAGCCCTATGAGCCCCACAGGCCGTATAAGCCTTATGAGCCCTATGAGCCCCAGGAGCCCTATGAACACTACGAGCCCTGCGGGTCCCATGAGCCCTATGAGCCCTATGGGCCCTGCAGGCCGTGTGAGCCCTACGAGCCTTATGAGCCCCAGGAGCCCTATGAGCACTATGAGCCCCGCGGGCACCATGAGCCCTGGGGCCGTATGTGCCCTATGAGCCCCAGGAGCCCCATGAGCATTATGAGCCCTACGGGCACCATGAGCCCTATAAGCCCTATGGGCCGTACGATTCCTATGAGCCCAATGAGCCCTACGGGCCCGGAGGGCTCTACGAGCTTCATGGGCCACATGAGCCTGTGAGCCATGTGAGCCCTATGAGAACTCTTGGCCTTATGAGCCCTATGAGCCCTATGACCTGTATGCCTTATCAGCCTTATGACTGCTGTGAGCCGCATGGGCCTCATGAACCTGATGAGCCCTATGAGTCCTCCGGGCCGTATGAGTCCTATAAGCCCTACGAGCCCCAGGAGCCCTATGAGCACTATGAGCCCCGCGGGCACCACGAGACCTATGAGCCCAATGAGCCATGTGAGCCCTATGAGCCCTAGAAGCCCTGCGAGCCCTACGAGCCCTGTGGGACCATGAGCCCCATGAGCCCTATGAGCACTGGAGCCCTGTGAGCCATATGAGCCCTACGACCCCTGTGAGCCTGACGAGCCCTGCGATCCCTGTGGCCCCATGAGACCCAATGAGCCCTATGAGCCTTCTGAGCCTCACGGACCTTACGAGCCCGATGATTCCCAAGAGCCGATGACCTCACGGAACCCCAGGAGCCCTACAATTCCGATGAGTCCTATGACACCCATGACCACTTCCCGAATCGCACCCCGGAGCGGTTGCTCAGCCTGTCGTGCCACCGGTTCTGGCCCACTGCGCCTCGGTGCGACACGTTCAGCCTGTCCCTGCCCCCAGGCGTCGACGCTCTGGGCTTTACTCAGCCTCCCGTCCCGCGGAGCAGAGTGGCACCCGCCGCCGCGACGCGCCCAGCACCAGTTCCTGACCGTACACAACAGCCGGTACAACACGAGCATGGTAAAATACAGCATTCAGAACACGTTGCCGAGACGTTTCACGTGCTTTCGTTGGGCTGGCGAGTGTTGGGCATGCTCTGCACTTTTCTTCCTCGGGACGCCTCCAGATGCTTCCAGGGATTTGTAGAGCCTCCGCAGAGACCTCCTCGGGACCTTCAGATGAGAAGGACGAGGAGAAGCATAGAGGACTCATTTTGACGTCTATGCCTTTTTCACGCTTCCTCGAGAGCCCTCGTCGCCACGGCTGGGTAAGCTTCGAAATCTTGATCAGAACGCGCCTTGGGACAGGTCCAGGGGGCGATGTTGAGGGAGGGGGGTTGATTTTGAAGGAGGGGTAGAGGAGATCCAATGTGGGAATGAAGCGATCGGCAGAGCTAGAGCATCTCGGGTGCGCAGCCCTAGACGACGACGACGACGACGACGACGACGACGACGACGACGACGACGACGACGACGACAAGGACCAGCATCATCATCACCACCATCGTCGTCAACATCATCATCAGCAGCAGCATCATCATCATCCCCGGCACCATCTGATCATGATTACGAATCCTTGATGGTGGCAATGATGACGTGGTAGTGATGCTCATGATGGTGGCGATGAACGACGATAGGGGCGGTGGTGGTGGTGGCGACGACAACAAAAACGACGACGTCCGCCAGCGCACGGAGCGGCCCCAAAGGTCCCGGAGCTCCCAGAGGCCACCAGAGGCCCGTGGAGGCTCAACAAAGGCCTCGAGGCTGCGTAACTATCTGGCTCGAGCAGTCTGGCTCAGGCGCGAGCCTTCCGGTGCCAGCGGAGATTACGGAGGCCTCCGCTTCCGGGGGGGAGAAGGTCCGTGGCTCGCAGGCCGACGTCGGCGACTCCGAGGACGCCTGGGCCCGGCACGGCCTGAGGTCCGCGTTGCTCGGCTTCCCGGACAACGAGGACACGGCTCCCGAGGACACGGTTGGCAGGGACACGGACGCTGCCGCCTCTGGAGAGGAGTCTGCGTGTTGGTCGCGCAGCCCCTCTCGTTCGGCGACCGATCCGCACCCAGTCACCAACAGGATCCTGCAGATGGGAAGCGCCTCGCTGCCTCGAGGCCCAGACCCGGCGCGGCTCGCGCGGCTGAGAGAGCGGCCGCTGCCCCAGCGGCCCGACGCGGGCGACGCGGTGGTGGCGGCGGCGGCCTCCGCGGGGGCGAGCGCCCAGGACCTACCTGCGGCCGCGGCGCCAGCGGCAGCGCCCGCGGGCGGCCGCCGCGCAGGGGCTGGCGGGGCAGCTGCCGCCCGGGGCCGCGACGCCGTCGGCCTCGTCTGCCCGGCCAGGTCGCGCGGGGCCCTTGCTGCTCGGGGCGCCGGCGGCGCCCTCGCCGGCCAGCGGCGTGTTGGTGATCGGGCCGAGGCGGGCGGCGATCCGCCCTGCCGCGGCGCCGCGGCGCCCTCGCGGCTCGCGGCCCCCGCGGCCCGCCCGACAGTGGCCGCGAGAGGCTGGCCAGGCTCGGCGCCGCGGCGGCGCGCGGCGCAGCGGCGGGGCCTGGCGGACCCTGGCGCTGGCGCCGCGGAAAGGGCGGGGTGGGCTGGGCGCGCCAGGTGAATCTCTGGAGACAGCTGGCAGCAGTGCCAACTCGGCGGCGCGCACGAGGGGGTGGGGGGAGAGGGGGGAGGGCTTCTTAGAAGCAGGGGTGCTTATAATAAGCTTTCCCCCCTCCTCCTACCCCCCTCTGCGCGTGGCCGACCAACGCCGGCCAAGCGAGGAGAACTGCTACGCCTACTGCATGGCCGACCGGGTGGATTTCCGGCAGTTCAAGGCGTGGAGCATGCACCGGATCATGTAGAAGCGTGCCGCCGAGCTTGCATCCGCCGCCGTCGCGAAGGCCCGGCAACTGTCGCCGGGCTCCGCCGCGGCCCCGCCTGGGCGCGAGGATGCTTACTATCAGGACCTGCACGAGCTGCAGGTTGTGGCGCTCAACAAGGACGTCCTCCTGCTCAAGATCGGCCCCAAGGACTGCTTCGTGTTCGCTTTCGGCTGCCTCGTCTGCTGGGGCTACAACTCGACCGAGGCGAGGATCGCGAAGGACACCCTGCAGCCGGTCCTGCTGAAGCCGCTCAGCGAGCTCGACGAGGACGAGGACCACATTGCCATCGTGACGCGCTCGGATCTGGCAGACGGCCTCAGCGCGGCCGCCGAGGTGGTCGTGTCCAGTCGCCAGCCGCCCACGTTCGAGAGGCTCGCCCTGGCCTGCGCGCTGGCGCAGTCTGTACGCCTCGGCTACCTGGAGACGCGTGTGGAGCGGTCCATAGCCAAGGCGCGGCACACACCCGAGAGCCTGGCCACAAGCGGAAATGTGAGCCTCAGCCAGGAGCAAGTCACCTCGATGATAGGGGAGCTGTTCATGTTGAGGAACCAGGCGGACCTCGAGACGGACATCCTGGGCTCGCCCGAGATCCTCTGGGACTACGGCGACTACGAGCCGCTCTACGACAGATGTAGGGAGAACCTTGAGGCCGACAAGCGTGCCGACATTCTAAACCAGCGCTTCGAGGTACTCCAGGACCTGTTCGACGTGCTCAAGGGCGAGCTGCAAGAGACGCACGCCGGGAGATTGGAGTGGGTCGTCATCGTCCTCTGCGCCGTGGAGGCCATGGTCATGGGTTTTCGGCTCTACGCCCGCTGCTACGGCCCCGGGAGCGCTACCCCACCCATCGACGGCAGCTCGAGCCTGCTGAGAGAGCTGGAGGGCCGCAGCTGGCTGGCCGTGCCCCTGCTCGGGCCCCTGGCGTGGCTGGGCCGGCGCCTGCTTCTCCTCGCGCCCCTCCTCCTACTCCTCCTCCTCCCCTTCATCACTTTTCAGCGAATGAATTCAGGTGTCTGGATATCGCCAAAGGCCGCGCCCCCGTGCTGGCGCGACGGACTGCGCAACAGCCCTGCTGGCTCGCAGCGGGATCTGACGAGAGAGGTGGTTTGAAGCATCAGGCTTCGACCCCCACCCAGAGCAGATGTCTGAAGATCGACCTGTTTTCCAGGCGCAACTGCTTGAATGGGCAGCGAGAGAGAGAAACTCCTCCCCCTCCCCCTCCCTCCTCCTCCCTCCTCCTCCCTATCACCTCCTCCTCCTCCTCCTCCTCCTCCTCCTCCTCCTCATCCTCCTCCTCCCTCCTCCTCCCTCCTCCGCGCTGTCGCGCTTCGCCGCAGGCGGTGCGGGGACCGCCCTCGGCGGGCTCCTCTCGCGCACCGCCCGAGGGGGCGGCGGCCAGCGGGCCAGGCGGCGGGCGCGGCGCCGGGCGTGCGCCGAGCGGCCCGCGGCCCGCAGCTCGCGGACGGCCGCGTGGACTCCAGCATGCAGTGAAGGCGTTGTTTTTTGTGTATGTTTCCTTCTTTGGGGAAAAAAGGGGCTCGAGGGTCCGCCCACGACGACGACGACGACGACGAGGACGACGACGACGACGACGACGACGACGACGACGACGACGACGACGACGACGACGACGACGACGACGGCTTCATCGACGACGACGGCGACGACGACAATCGCGGAGCAAAAAGTGCACAAGCATGATTTCTCTGAGGTCCGCGCGGGTTTCTTGGATCGGCG
>CAUYUJ010017425.1:50000-77500 GCA_963575745.1 Prorocentrum cordatum
GGCGTGAGGAGCGTGCTAGGTTGGATGCTGAGCTCTTTCAAGATAGGCCCATTGAGCATCAGGCCAGGTCATTGGCGTCACGACTGTCCTCCGCCCGTGCGCGACAGGCTACCATCCAGGCCACTCGCGACGAGCAGCAGCGGAAGATTGACGAGCTCACCCGAGGCCTGGCCGACACGGACTCCAAGTTGCAGGAGGCGGCTGCGGAGGTCCTCCGCCTCGAGCAGCAGACTCGCGCCGCCATGTCGCGAGTCCAGCCGCCCGAGGGCACCCAGCCACCGACGTTGGCGGACTTGCTGCCCACCTTTGCGGTCAGCGTGGAGCAGCTGGGCAAGGTTGCATCGGGCCTCGGCCTTGGCGCCGACATGGTCAAGGAGCTGCAAGCTATGGCCAACACGGTCAGCAAGCTGCAGAATATGCCGCAGGCCAAGCCGCCGGAACCCGCACCTGCCCCCGATGATGAGGATGGGGATGAGTCTTGCGCTGAGCCACCTGACATCGAGATGTCCGAGCAGGAGTACCGTGAGACGCTGGGTGCAGCGGGGGTCCAAGTCGAGGAGAGCGACACCCCAGACATCGTGCGTGAGAAGTTCAAGCGCCTTCAGCAGAGCTACTTGGACACTGTGGCCAAGAAGGCCAAGACGTCGGCGTGAATGTGCTCGGCTTGATATGCTGTTGCTTTGGCTTTTTGTCACCATGGTTAGCTCCACATCAGCGCAACATGTCGAGAGTCCGCCTCAGTCATCTTCGACGGCGGCCAGCATTCTGGGCAGGGGGGGGAGGGATTCAGCCCCTCATAGTCACACCCCCCTGCCCACATCGGCGTCCAGTTCCATGACCTCGCCTGGCACTACGGCGCCTGCATTATCCCCCCCACTGGCCCGCTCCTCGGGGTGGGGGACAGCTCCGACCCTGACGGTGGCCTCGCCTACTTCGGTTGAGCCTGCAGCTCCGTCCAGGGCGACTACGGCATCACAGAGGGCTACTCCGCCTACGCCTACGCGGCTGGCCCCTGGCAGCACGCACTGCTCACCGACCTCATCTTCGGGGATTGGCGGCAGAGGGTACCGACCGTCTTCGGGCGGCACGCACTGCTCACCGCCGTTGCCCTCGGAGAATCCAGGCGGCAGAGGGTACCGACTGCCAGGGGCCCCACCGGGCCAGAGCGGCCCAGTGTGCACTACTTTGGATGGCGATCATGACTTCTTTGAGGACGTTGAGCCTGACATGGAAGCAGATCTGTGTGAAGGCGCATTTCATGAAGCGCCATCTTCGTCCCCACCTTCTTCCCGATTACGCTTCGAAAAATCAAGTCAAGAACGCGCTGCACCTACCTCGCCTTCGCCGCCAGGGAGCACGGGGGCGAAGGTGCAGCCAACGCATGCAGTATCCCAGCCGCAGATCAAGGGCCTCATCACAACGGTGAATGCTACGAGCTACGGCCCTCTTTTTGACTTTTTGGCTACCTATCGTGGTACTATCTTGCTGGCACAAGAGTTGAGGATTACCGACTCCAGGCTTGGCGAGTTTCAGGCCAGGGCCTTGGATGCTGGATGGCATGGGCTATGGGCCCCTTCGCCCTCTACGGGGGACTCAGCTACGTCCAACTTCGGAGGGGTCGCTGTACTTGTGCCGACATACATCATGGTCACAGCCCCACCTGATGATGGGCATATTATTTACCCAGGACGAGCAGTCTGTGCACAGATTAACTGGGGAGTGGCAGGCGGCATCATAGTCGCCAGTGTGTATCTCGTCACGTCTATTGGCATATCGGGCGAGAACATTGAAGTCCTGTGGGCCTTGGCACAGAGAGTTGCGGCATGGAACTCACGGGGCCTCGACTGGATCCTAGGTGGCGACTGGAATTCCGACATCGATGCGCTCAATGTTCGCAACTGGGTCGAGACCATGGCAGCCGTCCACTACGTGCCCGACCAGCACACCTGCATCACCGATGAAGGCAAGAGCACCATAGACTATTTCGCCGTCTGTGCCAATTTAGCGCCTCGCATCAAGGGCAAGCCAGAGGTTCAGTATGACTCCACGGGCGTGCCGCCGCCGCATTTTCCTGTGGAGCTGCAGCTCATGGGCGAGGATCGCCCCACGTGGTGCCGTGTCCCTGTGGAGCCACGTCCCTTTGCGGTGGTGCCGCCAGTTGGCTGTGCTAGATATCCCTACCCGTGGCACAGGCTTCGGACAGAGTTCCAACGGGTCAGCTGTACTGACGACCTGAGCTCGCTCTGGGACTCCGTGTTGCGAGGGGTGGACTACGAGCTGGCAGGGCGCTACGACTGTGTGGGTGCTAAGGCCATGCAGTACATCGGACGCGAGGGGCCGCCGCAGTTCAAGTGGCAGCACTTGTCATGGCAGCCGCCACGCAGGCGTACCTACAAGGAGCCGACCGTGCTGGCCTGGGCCACGGCGAAGCGATGGGCCCAGCACCTTGTGGCTGAGAAGAAGTGGCTGGTGAGGTACATCGAGCGCCTCAAGCTTTGTGCTGCCGTATGTGACATCACGCCGCTGCAGTACACTAAGGTCGCAGTGGCTTTCAAGGAGGTGGCTGCCTTTTATAGGCGCGCGGCTCGGTCAGAGCATGTGCTGTGTGTCTTGGATGCTGCCTTCGCAGGCTTCTTTCGGCGTGGGCTGATCGGCTTGGTCGCGGCTGACTTTGAGGATGTAGCCAAGACCATCATTGCCGCAGCTGACCATCATTTGAGAACGGCACAAAGAGCGGCAGAGAGGGCCTGGAGGCAGTGGGCCAAAGAAGCCTTCCTGGGAGGAGCATCTCGGGCACATTCGTCCTCCAAGGTTCGGGCTCGACAGGAGGTGCTTGCCTACTCCCACGACGCTCAGCCATATCAGATGGCTGACCGCACGCTCGACAAGTGGAAGGACGTTTGGACCTACCACGGGGCGTGTTCTTTGCCGCTGCCTGTCGATCACGCTCAGTGGCCGTTGCTTCCGCCTTTGACTGCATCGCAGGTGCGTGGAGCCATCAGGAGTTTTCCGTTGAAGACGGCCTCGGGCCAGACGAGGATCGCGCCACGCACGCTCGATGTGCTGTCCGACCAGGCCTTGCAGAGCCTGGCCGATATGTTCATGCTGTTTGAGAGTTGGCTGGCCTGGCCCACGGACAGGCTCTACAGCGAGCTTGTTCGCCTGCCCGAGCCTGACGGGGACACTAGGTTGATCGTCCTCAGCAATACTTTCGTCAGGTTGTGGGGAAAGCTACGTCGGCCGCTTTCGGCGGAGTGGCAAGAGACACACAGGTGCGAGCATATGTGGGGGTCAAGGGCTGGGCAGACTTCGACCGATTCAGCCTTCGACCACAACCTGAGCCAGGAGATAGGAGAACTTTTAGGTGAGCACACATGCACCATTCTCCTGGACATGACCAAGTGCTTCGATATGGTCAGTCACAGTGCACTTCTCCGAGAAGCTAGAGAGCTCGGGTACCCGCTGAGGCTCCTGTGGTTGCTCCTGGGCTCCTACCGTCAGCCGAGAAGGATCAAGTGTTTTGGGTCTGTATCTAGGCCCTTGGTGGCCCATCAGGGTATTCTTGCGGGCTGCACGCACGCCACGTACCTTCTTTACCTCCTCGCGTACCGAGCGGTCCAGCGCACGGCCAGCATTGCACCTTCTATCACGCCACGCACGCTCATGGACGATGTGGGTTTGCAGTACGTGTCGCCTGTATTGAGGGAGGTGTCCAACCTGGCCCGTGCGGCCAAGGCGTTTACGTCGGATGCTGGAGATCTTGGGATGGTCCTGAAGCCGCCGAAGTCTGGATGTATCCCTGGGAACCAAAAAGTTTGGGGACAGCTCAAGAGGCACCTGGGAACCTTGAAGATCCCGTACAGGGCCCACATGAGGAATCTGGGACACGAGCTCACAGGACCTCGAGTTCTTCGGCATATGGAGAAGCGTAGGTTGGTGCAGTTTCGAGAGCGCAAGCATCGTTTTCGTATGTTGAAGTCCGCCGTGGGGCGGAGTGCTACCAGCCTGTGGCGCACGGGCGCCCTTCCATCAGCGGCGCATGGCGGTGCAGTTGCTGGAGTTAGCGACAGCGCTCTTCGCGAGTTGCGACATTGTGCTGCAGTCCTAAATGGTGCTCCAGGTAAGACGATGGTTGGGGTAACAGCGTATCTCATATCTCATCGGGATGAGTGTTATGACCCCATATATAACGCCACCACGGATATTGTGCTCAAATACGCCTCCTGGATCTGGGACGGACGTGTGCAACCTAGCAGACTTCGGGAGGCTTGGGTGCGTCTGGGTGCTAAGTTCGACAGTTCACCTTCCTGGGCCAAGGCGCGTGGGCCCCTCGGGGCCACTTGGCTTACTTTGAGGCGCATATCCTGGACTATGTCGTCAGAGCACATCCTGGTCGACGATTTGGGAAACAGTTTTGATTTGTATCGTATATGTCCAGCAGACCTACGAGTATTCCTGCATCAAGGCATTCAGCGATGGCAGCACCATAGGTTGCAACAGCATTTTTACACCGAGCAGGCGGAGGTGTGGCATCGTGCGCTTCGCCACGCGCTCGCCAAGATAAAGTGTCACAGGCGCCTCGGAGCGCTGCAGGCTTTGTGGGCTGACAACCTTCCCACCCCACCACGTCGGGACATGAAGCACGGGAGGCCCATTAGGCCATGTCAGGCCTGCGGCAAGGTTATCGACTTCTGTTGGGGTCATATCTTTTACGACTGCCCGCCGCTCCTCGAAGGGGACCCCGACCAGGAGTATTATGAGTTTCCAGAACAGCTTCAGGAGGTTCGTGACATGCTTCAGGCGTCTGGGCAGATGCTGGGGTGCACCGACTGGGACCAGAGATACCTGATCTATGGGGTTCCCGAGCCTGTTCCTGTACCGCACTACACCACGGTCTCCAAGGAGGTTTTTGCATGGGGAGATGTCTCGGGCTCTTGGGGGCCCACGTCATATACTGACGGTTCGGGGTTCTCGGCCAGCATTCCTGAAGTACGTAGGTGCGGGTGGTCGGTCTGCCAGCTGGACCCCGTCACGTGGCTCCCCGCCAGAGCTGTATATGGGCATTTGCCCTACTACGTGCAGACAGTAGGACGTGCTGAGCGCTATGCCATTAAGATGGGACTTCAGTGGCATCCTGGGCATGAGGTTTTCATTTCTGATCTGAAATCGCTCGTGGAAGAAGGTGCGTCCTGGGACCAGAGGCTCGAGTTTGGCAAAGCGAAGCACGCCCGAGTCTGGAGAGATATTTTTTCGGCTGCCAGAGCACGCGATCCACGTCTGCCACCAGTGCGGTTTCAGTGGACTCCAGCTCACAGGAAGCTGGAGGACATCATCGGGTCGGCCACGCCAGACGAGCTGGAGGCCTACGTCGGCAATGCCTGGGCCGATTTCTTCGCGAAGTGTGGCAGCGCTTCGCATATGGTGTCAAAGACACTGGCTGACAGTCTGGCAGCTGGGCTGAAGCAACACAGGCAGGTCCTGCACTATGTGTCGTGGGCGGCCTTCCAGGTCGTGCAGTTTCGGAAGTGGGGAGCTGACCCTGTCGTGGTGCAGGACCCAGAGCTCGCCCAGGTGCCCAAGCGTGTGGTTTTCGAGAGGCCCCAGGACCACGAGTTGCTCTTCTGCCAGAGGACGTCAGAGTATCGGTGTCGAAGGTGCAATCGTGTCGCTCGGCGTGCGAGTACCCTCCAGACTCTTCGTTCGGGAGCTGATCGTGTTTGTGCTCCCTCGCCCCTTGTCCAGAGCCTGGCCGAGGACTTCTTCTTGCGGAGTTCTGAGGCGTGGCTTAGTGTCTCGGATTCTAGGGTCACGGCGGCCATCGAGGCGGCCGATAGGATGTTGGGGTCCACGTCTCGGCCTTTGGAGGCCTCCTCGGTTCCCGCGGTCCCTCCTCAGCCGCTGGGGCAGGTGTCGGCTGCCAGCGGCTCGGCCCACGTACCCCAACCTGTGCTTGCTGAATTCGCTGAATTGGGGCATGATGTTTTCTGTGTCAATTCCGTGTATTGCTGCCGCAAGTGCGGTGGCAATTTCAACGGGTCCGAGTCCTTCAGGTCCGCCCGCAAGCTGCGGGCGCAGTGCCAAGGTTTCTCGGAGAATCCAAAGACTAGGGCGAACCAGCTCACGGCGATCGACCGCATCACCCGTGGCCTGGAGCCCCGCCAGCGGGGGGCAGGAGCGGTGCGTTCTGGCCCGAACCCTGCCCCCTAGTGTTTCTTTTGGGCTTGGGCCTGGGAGGTTTTCTTGGGTGTGGTTTTCCTGAGGCGCCCCACCCTCTCCCAGGCTTCCGCCCTCCGCCACCCCTGTGGCTCTCAGGTCTCACACGCGGTGGGTGTTCGTCACTCGGACGCCTCTCCTGCGGCTCGCTCGCTCGCCCCCCCCTTGGCAGGAGAGGAGCGAGCGGAGGAGGGAGCGCCAGGGGGCTCGGCGCGGCCCCGCGGGCGGGGAGCGGCGGCGGCGCCGAGGTGCCCAACATGCGAGCGGCCGGACGCGGCTCCGGGCCCCCTGCAAGGGGTAGCGATAGGGTTGTGGAGGACGATCAATGGAGAGGAACCATGTGGCCAAGTCATTTCCAGATGTTTAGAACATGTGTTAAAGCTGGCTTTAAGCTGTTGTTTATTTAAACATGTTTTAAGTATGCTCAGGACATGTTCCTGCATCTGAAACACATTGTTAATTCGATGATAGGACGGTTAGGGTGTCCATTGTCGTGGCATCCACAACGATAGGGGGAAAGGCAGAGGGTTAAGTCGGGCATGTTGCTTTACAGGAGGAGTGCTCAGAACTAGTAAAACAAAGTCTGGGGACGATCTCCTCATTATTTCTGACTATTTCTGAAGATGTTTTGACTGTGTTTCAGTCGTCTACACATCGCGCAGCGACTTCTGGGGCAGTGATCGGGGCCTCCTTCTCCTCCTGGCTTCAGGCTCGCAGCAGCGAGCTTCTTGTCATGAGCAGTGGGCTCCTGGGCGAGTGGGGGCGGTTTAATCACGCCATGTCTCATGGGGTGGCGTTCGTCAGTCGGTCGTCCGTCTGTCTGTGTGTCTCGTCTGTCAGTCCCGTCCCTGGCGCGCTCTGTGCGCCAGGCAAGGGCGGTCCAGCGCCGATCTGAGGAGTCCGCGCGGACCTCCGCAGGTCGATGGTCACGTCATGCGTTGCTCCTCTTACGGGGCGGGGGGCGGAGCTGGCATGAGCTGGAGGGGGGGGGCCGCTTCCGGCCGCTCGGCGTCTACACCCACAACGCCGCCCTGAGCGCCTGCGAGAAGGCTCGGCGGCGCGCTGAACAAGGGGGGGGGCGGCCCGTGTCAGGGGTGAGATGGCTCTCTGAGCGGGCCAGCGGGCCTCCAGGCCTCGGAAAGACAAAGGACAGCGAGCACTCGTGCCACACTCAGCTGTCAACGCCTCCCCCTCCCACCAACAATGCTCAAAGTTGCTGGTGGGTCTGATATGAGCTGCACGTCGACCGCAGTCTCCCCCGAGCGTGCCAACTTTGAGTAACGTATGGGGGGAGGGGGAGAGTTCGGTAATAGTTTCCCTCTGCCGTCTGGATCGCTGGTCAACACATTTGTTATTCGGCGAGGAGTGGCAATCTCAAGATAATCACAACGAAAGCGAATTCGTGAATTCATGCACGCACTCGTCCAGTGACCTTGCCACCAGAAGTGCGAGCAGGAGTCACAGCCAAATGATGGCTATGCCCGGCTCGCTGCGCAGACCGGCGTAACTCGCTGGTTAACGCATACCCGTATCCGCGGCTTCGCGGGCCGGGCCCCCGGGGCGGCGACCCCACGGATACGGGGCACACATGCTCGCGGACGCCCCGCGCGGAACGTACCATCCGTGCGGCCGCGTCTCCGCGGGAGCGCGCCGCGGAATCCAGGCATGGGCATCGCTCGGACGCGCGCGTGTCATCTCGGCCAGGACCCTCGAGGAGCATTTTGGGCCACCTTGCGAGAAATGCACGCACGAAGCTGAAAAATGCGCGGGGCGTGGACGTCCGAGCGATGGCAGGGAGACCGCGAGGGCGCGGATATTTCGCACATGGCCGCCGCTCGTGATCGGGAGGCGGCCTCGCCCAGCCCCTGAAGAGAGCCTCCTGGGAGGCTTCCGAGTTTCGAGAGAGGGGCCCGCGCCGTGTCTTTTTGCTAAACATATCAAAACCAGAGGTTGGTACCCCAGACGTGCGCGCGTCGAGAAAAGGCATGGCGACGAAAGGTTATAGTAGCACTAGGAGGAGGAGCAGGAGGAGGACGAGGGGGAGCAGGAGGAGGACGAGGGGGAGGAGGAGCAGGAGGAGGAGGAAGAGGAGGAGGAGGAGGAGGAGGAGAACAAGAAGAAGGGGGGAGGAGGAGGAAGAGGAGGGGAGGAGGAGGGGAGGAGGAGGAGGAGGAGGTGGAGGGAGAGGGAGGGGAGGGAGGGAGGGAGAGGGAGGGAGGAGGGAGGAGAGAGGGAGGAGGAGGAGGAGGAGGAATATTAGGAGGAGGAGAAGGAGGAGGAGGAGAGAAGAAAAAGAGGGAGAAGAAGGAGGAGGAGGAGAAGGAGAGGAGAGGTAGGGAGAGGGAGAGAGAGGAGGAGATGAGGGATGAGGGGGAGGGAGGAGGAGGAGGAGGAGGAGGGAAGGAAGAGGAGAGGAGGAGGGAGGATGAGAGGGAGAGGAGGAGGAGGAGGAGGAGGAGGAGGAGGAGGAGGAGGAGGAGGAGGAGAGGAGGAGGAGAGGAGGAGGAGAGGAGGGAGGCGGAGGAGGAGGGGGAGCAGGAGGAGGAGGGGGATCAGGGGAGGGGAGGAGGAGAGGGGAGGAGGAGGACAAGAAGTTGGAGGGGGAGGAGGAGGAGGAGGAGGAGGAGGAGGAGGAGGAGGAGGGAGGAGGAGGGACGAGTTGCATTCCCCGCCGAGAAAATCAAGGGGGGGGCCACACCAAAGAGGTGTGCTGAGGTGACCATTTCGCCGCGTGCGGCCTCCGCAGGCCCTCGCCCGGGCCCCCCCGGGACACCGTCAAGGAACACGCTTCCTGGAGGAGCAGCAATTGGCCATGGGCAGCGGGTCGAGACCTCTGGCCTTAGATGCTCGTCTGGGGGGCACACATTGGAAGGGACCTCTCAAGCTATCGTCAGGCCTGCGCAGTGTCTGGAAGAGCAAGAAAGCAGCTGAGCACAGGAGGGCGTACAGGCAGCTGCGGAGCTCGGACATGCAGAAGCAAGGTGCGGACGACGCTGCACAGCCCCAGAAGAGCAGTGCATTGACACCGCGAGCACCAAATCTGCAAGTGGCTGGGGAGCCTCTGCGTCATGCCCACGATCAAGCAGTGGCGAAGCGTCATGGCTCGCCTAAAGCCCTACCAAAAATGTCCTCAGAACATTTCTGGCTGGGGCTGTCTTGTTTTATCACCTCGGGTTTATGTTCTAAGAACATTGTTTTTGTTCTTAGAACATGTTGGGGTTCTAGGAACATTTCGTGGTAGGACTACAGGAATGCCAGGACGGTCGGTCCCTGCTCAATCCGGGAGCCCCGTGTTTCGGCGGCGAGCGAGGGGGGGAAGGTGAGAGGAACGACGAGTGACGTAAACAAAAAAACTCGGAGGTCCGCGCGGATTTCTCGGTTCCGCGCGGGATCCCCCTGGCGGCGCCTTCGGCTCCGCGCGCCAGGAGGGGGGTCCAGCGCGGGTCCGAGAAATCCGCGCGGGCCTCCGAGTTTTTATGTTTATGTCATTCTTCGTTCCCCCAGAAGGTCAGCGGAGATGGCCTTCTCAGAAGGCGGCGGGGCTTCTCAGAAGCCCGCTGGCCTTCCGAGAAGTGTTCGGTGTCTCCCGGGAACTCGCAGAACACTTCTCAGGAGGCCGGGGAGCTCCCGCGCGAGCCTTCTGAGAGGGCCCACCCCCTCGCACTTCCCCCTGGGCTGGCTGCCGAAGAGGGATCAAGGCCTCCGGGAACGCACCTCTCAGAAGGCCGGGGGGAATTCCGAGCCTTCTGGGAAGGCCCGCTCCCTCTCACCTCCCCCTTGGGGCTCGCCGCCGAACCCGCGCAGCAGAGCCCAATCTCCGCGCTGCACTGCGGAGGGGTCTCGGCCAGCGACCGTCCTGCAAACACTCCTCCTCCTCCTCCTCCTCCTCCTCCTCCTCCTCCTTCAAGTTCTATTTCGTGGCCAAACTGATGCTCAGCTCCGTCGGCGTGCCGAACGTATCTGCACGCAAGCATGGCAGTCAACTGCGGCATCAAGACTCCAGACCTCCGATGCGTTCAATACCCCCCGTACCGCCGAACTACAGCTGAGGTTCGAACGTGCAGCTACTGAACACCTTGCTCGGCGCCGCTGGATTCACGACGCCGATTTCCAGAACAATGGCTCGGAGTCCACCCCCATGATCACCGACGACCTCACCAACGCGTACGCGGACGACAATGACATGACCTCTCTCATCCAGTTACCGTTCAACGTGAAGACCGCGTGGAACCGCATCCGCCCGAAGATCGCCGAGATGCCACCTTCGCGCTTTTGGCCTGTAATGAAGACGCTTTCGGGCGGGTGGGCCACATCATACCGCATGCACGTCCAGCCCGTCCTTCGTGGTTGTGTTCTCGGCTGCAACCCAAAGTTTCACCCCGACACCTTCAGCCACTACCTGGTCTGCAAGCGCTTGTGGCACCATGCTGCACTGCCTCGTGGACGACTTCACAAATGTGTTCTCGCCAGGCTTGGCCTGCACGACATCAATTTCGACCCGCATGGGGCCGATGACGACAAGATCGACCACGTGCTCATCCGTCTGGCAGTGGTCTACAGGTTTTACCATTCGATCAAGATCGATGGCAATGTCGACAACTCGTACAGCACCCACAAGAACTACATGCAGGCCTCTCGCCTCTCCCTGAGGCTCGGCCCGTGCGCGCACGGCGGTGCGCGCCCATCATAGATAGACGCGCCTATCCCAGGGGTTCGTTCGCTCCTCCTCCTCCTCCTCCTCCTCCTCTCCATCCTTCCCTTTCCTCCTCCCCCTCCCTCCTCCTCCTCCTCCTCCTCCTCCTCCTCCTCCTCTTCCTCCTCCTCTCCCCGCCCCTTCCCCACCCCTCCCCCTCCCCCTCCCCCCCTCCCCCTCCCCCTCCCCCTCCTCCCAGCAGGGTTTCTACCCGCAGAGGCAACTCCTCAAGCACATTGTGCGGCTGGATGCGAGAGCTGGGGCGGCATCTACCCGGGACTCTGTCCTGACCAATTGGCCTTGCTTCATCAGTTTTGGCATAAAGGTGCCCTTCCCGTCGCTTGCGAGAAGGTGCCTGTGGAGAGTGCCTCGTCCCCAAAGGCTTCGTCTATGCCATCATGTCGTTGTACGAAGATGGGCTGCTCTCCAGTCGAGCGTATCACCCCCACGAGGCGATGTTTTGGGCGACGGGGGGTCCTGCGCAGGGGTGCCCTTTATCAAACTTATCCGGCACACTATGGGCCCTAGCCATGGACCAGTTATTGCGGCACCTCAACACCGCCCTGGTGACATGCGAATTTGGCGATGCATGCGCGCGCGCTGATGACATCGGAGCCGTGCTGAGCCGCCTGGAAGCGCTGGTGAATTTGCGCCCCGTCTTCGCTGTTGCCGAGCGCCTTGCAGCCCTCGCGTTCTAGACGGCGAAAACTAGAGGTCCCGCTGTGGTGCGCGGTCACCGCAGAAACGAGATTGGAGATCTCGGAAATTGCGGATTAAGGTCAAGGTTGTCAAGCTTTAAGGTTGCGGAGTGTGTTCGTTATCTTGGCGATTTGTTAGGTCCTGGAGCCACAAGCCATGACTAATGGAAAGCAGCCGAGCAGAAATAGCCAGAGCGTGCCTGCATAATCCCCTCCACCCGTGCTCTTGCCGATGCCTTCTCTCCTCTCCTACTGGACCCTCGCCTTGTCGGTTCTATCTTACTTGGCCCATTTCTTCGGGTCTCTCGATTCCATGCTCGATCGCGAGCGCCGTCTCCTGCATCGTGTCCTTCGCCTCCCCCCCAGGTCCTTTGGCCTAGGCTCGATCTGGCCGTGGGCTTGATTTCGATTCGATGCCCGTTCTTCCCCCTATCGCTCTGTCCTCGGGGAGGTCTCCGGGGACCTTGAGGGT
Organism: Prorocentrum cordatum; assembly: GCA_963575745.1. Lineage (NCBI taxonomy): Eukaryota > Dinophyceae > Prorocentrales > Prorocentraceae > Prorocentrum > Prorocentrum cordatum. The sequence continues at coordinate 62,077 of CAUYUJ010017425.1, forward strand.
ATGATACACGATCCCAGGGGGGGGGGGGGGGGGGGGAATTCGTTACTTGTCTTCTTCCCCGCGGCACTGTATGCTGAATTCTGTCTCCCCTGTCCGATGTGGAAAACTCTATCTGAAATCTTAATTCGTCCGACGCCCCCACCCTCCATCATTCCCCCCATGACGTGGGTGCCCGGCGGGCGATTCCAGCCGCCGGCAGCTGGGAGCCAGGCCCAGCTCTGGCGCACAGGCGGCTGCACTGTACAGGATCGGGGACCGCCCTGGCTCGAGCAGCTGCGATCCAGTGCGAAAGGGCGTTGGTGCAAAAGTTCACCACCCACCAAACCACCCCAACCCAACCCGAAGGCTCAGATTTACCTTCGATTTCAAGTAGGAGGGGGGGTCGGGAAACGTCGAAAAAACACATGTGGAACCCTTACCCCCCCCAACCCGAAATTCGGGTCTTCGGGTTGGGCCGAGGTGGTCTGGGAGGTAGTCAAAAGTGGGCCGGCGTTGCAGGAAGCGTGCTGTGGTTCAAGTTGTCGCGCTCGCGCTAGCTCGCGGTCAGCCAGGCTGCGACTCGCGGATGCGCTGCTGCCGCTGCGGGGCAGCGCCGAGCACGCCCCCGGAGCTTGTACCGCTCCTCATTCACCACCGCCCTGTACCCAGGCTCGATGCCCAGCCTTTTGAGGAGGCGCTTTGAAAAATGGGTTGGTGAATTAGCTGCGCCAGAGATCCGTGAGTTCCAGCGAGTTCCAGCAGACCTGGCCTGAGCTCAAAGCTATTGTCATACATTCGAGGCCAGCGCAGGCTTGGGCCCACATCGAAACCATAGTGGGCGGGTGGACCACCACCCACGGAGTCAAGGTAGAGACATGTAGAGACGCGGCCCAACGGCTTTTTGGGATGCCCTCATTGACCAGACTCTTTTCCCCACTCCGTACCTCATTTGCCCGCGCCTCCTTCGCATCATATCCCTCGTCCGTTGCTCTCTCCCGTCCGATCCTGTCATTCGCAACGGGCTTGCGCTCCCGCCACTGTACCCTTCCCAGGTCGAGCGAGGGCACGCCCATGCGTACAAGGTGCTGCAATTGTACTTTTATGATCTAGTGCGGCACGCTGCACCTCGCCCCGATCTTTCTCATCATACGTCAATTTCCTGCCTGCAGCTCGAACTGCTATCACCTTGTAGATGAACTCGGCACATGCTGCGCCTCGTGTTACTTGCGTTCCTCCTACCCCCCTCCTCCTCCTCCTTCTCCTCCTCCTCCTCATCATCATCATCATCATCATTATTATTATCATCATCATTATCGTCCTCCTCCTCCTCCTCCTCCTCCGCCATCCCACTTCTCATCGTTTCCGCTCCTCCTCTTCCTCCTCCTCCTCCTCCTCCTTCTCCTCCTCCTCATCATCATCATCATCATCATCATCATCATCATCACCATCATCATCATCATCAGCAGCATCATCATGGTCATCTTCCTCATCCTCCTCTTCCTCCCTCCAACTTCGTCTCCTTCCCGCTCCTCCTTCTCCTCCTTCTCCTCCTCCTCCTCCTCCTCCTCCTCGCCAGCTGCTCACACCCTGGGTTCGTGAAGCTCTTGACCCTTCCTTCATACGGCCGGCTTCTCGCATCCTGAGCCGAGTTTTCTGGCGGCCCTGCTGAGGCCCGATGATCAAGCAGTGGCGAAGCACCCTGGTTTGCCGATAGACCCACCACAGAATGTTCTAAGGGCCCTGTGGTCTGCACGAAATGTCCTTAGCTAATGTTTTGCTGAGACTGTCCTGTTTTAGCACATCGGCTGTGTGTTATAAGTTATAAGAACATTGCTTATTGGTTCTAAGAACATGCCGTGGTAGACCTATAGGTATGTCGGGACGGTCGGTCCCTGCGCAAGATGAGGGCCCCAGGAGGCCGAAAGCTCCAAGAAGAAAATTCGCTCAGGCCAAAACTGTCGGAGGTCCGCGCGGATTTCTTGGACTGGCACCGGAGGCGCCGCCGGGGAGGTCCAGGGCCGCTCCAAGAGGTCCTCGCAGATGTCCGTGTCCGATAGGTTGATGCTTCTGCCGTTCTTGCTTCTTGTGGGAAGGGCCCCTGGGCCTGTCGGAGGAGGAGGAGGAGGAGGAGGGAGGCGGAAGAGGAGGGAGGAGGAGGAGGAGCAGGAGGAGAGGAGAGGAGGAGGAGGAGGAGGATGAGGAGGAGGAGGAGGAGGAGGAGGAGGAGGAGGAGGAGGAGGAGGAGGAGGAGGAGGGAGGAGGAGGAGGAGGGAGGAGGAGGAGGAGGAGGAGGAGGATGATGGAGGAGGAGGGGAGGAGGAGGAGGAGGAGGAAGGAGGGAGGAGGAGGAGGAGGAGGGGAGGAGGAGGAGGAGGAGGAGGAGGAGGAGGGGAGGAGGGAGGAGGAGGAGGAGGAGGAGGAGGAGGAGGAGGAGGATGGAGGGAGGAGGAGGAGGAGGAGGAGGAGGAGGAGGAGGGAGGAGGAGGAGGAGGAGGGAGAAGGAGCAGGAGGAGGAGGCCTGTCGCTGCGATGTTGCCACGGCGCGCGGGGGCCCGGGGCGCCGCCCGGGATGGCCCTGGGCGCGGCGGGGGGGTCCAGCTGCCTCAACGCGGCATCTCCGGGGAGCCTCCACCTGCCCCCTGGAGGCTTTCGGTTTTCTCGGGTACCGACGGGTTCCACGCGCACGCGGCGCGGATGCGGCGCTGGCGCGACGCGGATGCGGCGTGGCTTCGCCGCGGCTCCGAACTGGAGCCGACGAGGACTCGACGCTGATAACGGGGCGACGGGACGGACCGGGACTTCCGACGCTGTCATGGTTTCACAATGTCGACCCCAGAGGTCTCGACCCGTTCCCCAGAGATGGGGTCCGAGTGGATGGGGTCGGAGGATCGCGCCGCATCGCCAGTGCATCGCGCGATGCAACGGCAACGTCGGCGATGTACCGGCTACGTCGGCGCGGATAAATCGGGCTCCACATCGAACCCCATCGCCGATGCATCGCCGATGCGGCGCGATCCTCCAACCGCATCTACACGCCGACCCCATCTGGGAGGCCCTTTTTCATCAAGCCGACCCCCAGAGGTCTCGACACATTCCCTGGGACCAGCTTTTTCATCCTGAGTCGTTTACGGCGAGCCGCACGGCAGCGGCATTGGATAAGGAACATCTTCCTGGGGCCCAGACCCTGGCGCATTCCTTCTTGTTTCAAGGCGAGGTGGGTGATCCACGTTTGGCCGCCCATCGGTGGCGAGACCCTGGGTTCCTTATCGAAGGCATCCTTACTTAAACCATCCACCGTAATTCTTGTCACGAGGCGAGGGGGGATGGGGACAAGATCCCCAGGTCCCTCGAAGGAGCATTATTTCTCGGAGGTCCGCGCGGATTGTCCCTGGATCTGCGTAGGACTCCCCTCCCTGGCGCGCGGAGCGCGCCAGGATCGACCAGCGCGGATCCCAAATACCCGCGCGGAATTCAAAGCAAACATGTTCTTGCCGTTTTGTGTTCTTCGAGTGCAGCCCTGAGCGCCTCATGTGCCACGCGCAGAGGGGGGAGGGGGGAGGCCTCCTTAGAAGCACCCCTGCACATCAGAAGGCGCGGGCCTTCTCTGTAGATGCAGGGTTGGCGCCTTCCAGTAAGAAGCAGCATCCTTCTCAGAAGCCTTCCCCCCTCCCCCTTCTGCACGCCGCCAACCCAGACTCCCGGCGTCGTGATTTTTTCGTGACGTGACCCTCAGGAGTCTGGACCCCTTCCTGGGGACCGGTTTCCAATCCTGCGTCGTTTTTCGGCGGTCCCAGGGCCCGGCGAGGGCCCCTGGAGGCCGAAAATCGAGAAACACCTTCAGTCGTGTTGTTTTCTTGTCCGCAGCGCGAGCGAGTCTGGGTCGTGCGCCCAAGTGCCCGCTCCTGGCGGGGGGCGTGCCGGGGCACCGCCCGCCGCCGCGCGGGCCGAGCTGACAAGCCACGCCGGGGCCGCCTCGGCCCTCGGCCTCGGGCCTTCGACCCTCGACCATCCCGACCCCCGCCGTCAGGCTTTTCCCATGCCGCGACCCCCAGAGGAGGAGGAGGAGGAGGAGGAGGAGGAGGAGGAGGAGGAGGAGGAGGAGGAGGAGGAGGAGGCGGAGGGGAGGGGGAGGGGGAGGGAGGTGGCGGGGGAGGGGGAGGGAGGAGGAGGAGGAGGAGGAGGAGGAGAGAGGAGGTAGGAGGAGGAGGAGGAGGAGGAGGGAGGAGGAGGAGGAGGAGGCGGGGGAGAGGAGGAGGAGGAGGGGAAGCAGGAGGAGGAGGAGGAGGAGGAGGAGGAGGAGGAGGTAGGAGGAGGAGAAGGAGGAAGGAGAGAAGGAAAAGAAGAAAAGGAGGAGAAGGAGGAGGAGGAGATGAGGAGGAAGGGAGGGGGAGGAGGAGGAGGGGAGGAGGAGGAGGAGGAGGAGGAAGGAGGAGGAGTTGCTGTTGTTGTTCTTCGGCGCTCCCCCCAGAGGCCGACACCAGCGAATCACCTCCCCTCGCGCATTTGTTCGCAGCGCGAGGGGGTCTGGGACCCTTGACCTCGACCCTCGAAGCTCGGCCCTCCACCCCCTCGTGCGCGCCGCCAAGCCAGCGCCTCCTGCGCCACCGCACAGGCGGGGCAGTGGGAGCCGGCCCTGGAGCTGCTGCGCCGCGCCGTGCTCCGGCTCGCCGCCCGGCCGCCAGCGGCTGATCCTTCTGCTCGGCAGCGATGTAGTAGCGGCGATGCAAAGCCACCTCGCTCCCCCCATTTCTCCTCCTCCCATTCCTCCTCCTCCTCCTCCTCCTCCGTCTCCTTCTCCTCCTCCCTCCTCCTCCTCCTCCTCCGCCTCCTCCTCCTCTCTCCTCTCCTCCTCTCCCCTCCTCCTCTCCTCCTCTCCTCCTCCTCCTCCTCCTCCTCCTCTCCTCATCATCATCATATCAGCACCATCATCAGCAGCATCAGCAGCATAGCATCAGCAGCAGCATCATCATCATCATCATCATCATCATCATCATCATCATCATCATCATCATCATCATCATCATCAGCATCATCATTTCCCTCTTCCTCCTTCTCCTCCTCCTCCTTCTCCTCGTCCGCCTCCTCCGCCTCCTCCTCCTCCTTTCCCTCCTCCTCCTTTCACTCCTCCTCCTCCTTTCCCTCCTCCTCCTTTACCTTCTTTTCCTCCTTTTCCTACTTCTCCTTCTCCTCCTGCTCCTCCTCCTCCTCCTCCGCGGCTAGGCAGCGATCCAGCAGCGGCGAAGCGTCCTGACCTTCATGCGCCCAGGCCTCCCAGACCCCCTCGCGTCCTGAAGAAGTCGCGACGGAAGGTTGTTGGCCATTTTCGGCCTCTGGGGCCCCTGACAGGGCCTCGGGACCGCCAAAAAACAAATCAGGATGAAGAACCCGTCTCGGGGAATGGGTCGAGACCTCTTGGCGGTCGTTATTTTTTAATAAGAAAAAGCCTCCCAGATGAGGTCGGTTTATGTCGTCGTCGGTGTCGTCGTCGTTGTCGTCGTCGTCGTTGTCGTCGTCGTCGAAGTCGTCGGAGACGTCGTCGGTGTCGTCGTAGTCGTTGTCGTCGGTGTCGTCGCAGTCGGTCTTAAGAGGTTTTGCAAACCAAGTTGCGAGTGGGCGGGTGGGATGTTTGCAAGAGCATGGGATGTGTCAAATCTTTGGTAAAGATCCATTCTTCTTTCTAAAAAGAGAATAGACTCTACCTCCCCCCCCCGGCGTTATCGGTCCCCCTTTCGGGTATGTAGATCATATATGATTCTGACCACATGTCCATCCGAACCATGAATTCACAATGTCCCAGGCCAGCCGGTATCCCCCCCCCCTGAGGTTCCCCTTGTAAAAAAAAACAATGCGGTGACATTTGTTGTTCTAACATAACACTTTTCCACGAATCCCTTGCAAACAAAAAAAACAACGAAGTGCGCACGCGCGCGTCGTCGCGCGCGCATGCCGAAATCCTTCAAAAACCTTAGGTGCCGGAAGGATTTCAAAATCGAGTTTCCAAAAAAACATACAAAAACACAGGGTTTCGCAACACTGATTTACTAAAAAAGCTTCCGCGCGAGCTCTTGCGAAATCTGAACAAAGCCAAGGATTTTTCAAGATTTTCACAACATGCTATTAAACGGGCTTCGCGCGCGCATTTCGAAATCTGTCGAACGCCCTTGCGCGTGTGCCGTCGCGAGAACCCTTTGCAAAAAATCAGACGAAGTGCAGACTCGCGCGTCGTCGCGCGCGTATGCCGAAATCCTTCAAAACCCATCGGTTTCGGAAGGATGTCAAAATCGTGTGTCCAAAAAACCTACACAAGCCCAAGGTTTCGCAACACGGATTTTCAACAAAAGCGTGCGCGCGCGCTCTTGCGTCGTCGTCGTCGTCGCCGTCCTCCCTCCTCCCGCGTCGTCGTCGTCGTCGCCTACGTCGTCCTCTGTCTTTTCTCGTGTTCGTCGTCGTCGTCCTCGTTGGCGTCGTGGTCGTTTCCGTCGTCGTTGTCGCCGTGGTCGTCCCTCCTCCTCCCTCGTCGTCGTCGTCCGTCGTCGGCGTCTCGTCGTCGTCCCTCCTATTTCGTCGCCGTCGTCGTCGTCGTCGTCGTCGTCGTCTTCCTTCCTCCTTCTTCGTCGTTCGCGTCGTCGCCGTCCTCCCTCTCTCGTCGTTGTCGTCGTTGTCGTCGTTGTCGCCGTCGTCGTCCTCCCTCCTCCCTCGTCGTCGTCTTCGTTGGCGACGTCGTTGTCGTCGTCGTCGTTGTCGTCGTCGTCGGCGTCGTCGTCGGCGTCGTCGTCGTTGTCATCGTCGTCGTCGTCGGCGGCGTCGTCGTCGGCGTCGGTGTCGTCGTCGTCGTGGTCGCTGTCGTCGCCGAAGTCGTTGGAGACGTCGTCGGTGTCGTCGTCGTCGTCGTTGTCGGCGGCGCCGTCGTCGTCGTTGTCGCTGTCGTCGTCGGCGTCGGTGTCGTGGCCAAGTGACATCTGGTACCTACCGTCACGGTCTTGTCTTAAGAGGTCTTGCGACCAAGTTGCGGGTGGGAGGGTGGGATGTTTGCACGAGCAGTGGAGAGGATGTTTTCAAGACGGTCAAAGTGAGTTCTCCGTTCTAAAAAGATAGGCTCTACCCCCCCCCCGGACTTTTCGGTTCCCCTTTCGGGTATGTAAATCATGTATGATTCTGACCACTCGTCCATCCTAAATATGAAATCATACCATCCCAGCCAGGCCGGGTTCCCCCCCTGAGGTTCCCTTGTAAAGAACACTATGCGGTGACATGTTTTGTTCTAACATAGCACTGTTTCGCGAATCCCTTGCAAAAAATTAGGCGAAGTGCACACGCGCGCGTTGTCGCGCGCGCATGCCGAAATCCTTCAAAAACCTTCGGTGCGGGAAGGATTTCGCCATCGAGATTCCAAAAAACCTACAAAAACGCAGGGTTTCGCAACACTGATTTGCTTAAAGAGCTTCCGCGCGAGCTCATGCGAAATCTTAAGAAAACCATAGGTTGTTTCAAGATTTACACAAAATGCTACCAAACGGGCTTCGCGCGCACATGTCAAAATCTGTCGAACGCCCTTGCGCGTGTGCCGTCGCGAGAATCCTCTGCAAAAAATGAAACGAAGTGCAGACGCGCGCGTCGTCGCGGGCGTACGCCGAAAACCGTCAAAACCCACAGGTTTCGGAGGGATTTCAAAATCGTGCGTCCAACAGCCCACAAAAACCTAAGGTTTCGCAACACGGATTTTCAACACAAGCGTGCGCGCGCGCTCTTGCGTCGTCGTCGTCGTCGTCGTCGCCGTCCTCCCTCCTCCCGCGTCGTCGTCGTCGTCGCCTACGTCGTCCTCTGTCTTTTCTCGTGTTCGTCGTCGTCGTCCTCTTTGGCGTCGTGGTCGTTTCCGTCGTCGTTGTCGCCGTGGTTGTCCGTCCTCATCCTCCCACGTCGTCGTCGTCGTCCGTCGTCGGCGTCTCGTCGTCGGTCCCTCCTATTTCGTCACCGTCGTCGTCGTCGTCGTCGTCGTTGTCGTCGTCGTCGTCGTCGTCTTCCCTCCTCCCTCGTCGTTGCCGTCGTCGGCGTCGCCGTCCTTCCTCCTTCTTCGTCGTTCGCGTCGTCGCCGTCCTCCCTCCTCCCTCGTCGTTGTCGTCGTTGTCGCCGTCGTCGTCCTCCCTCCTTCCTCGTTGTCTTCGTTGGCGACGTCGTCGTCGTCTTCGTCGTCGTCGGCGTCGGCGTCGTTGTCGTCTTCGTCGTCGTCGACGTCGGCGTCGTCGTCGTCGCCGCCGTCGTCGTCGTCGTCGTCGTCGGCGTCGTTGACGTCGTCGTCGTCGGTGTCTTCATTATCGTCGTCGGCGTCGTCATCGTCGTCGTCGTTGTCATCGTCGTCGGCGTCGGTGTCGTCGTCGTCGTCGTCGTCGGTGTCGTCGTCGTCGTCGTTGTCGGCTTCGTCGAAGTCGTCGGAGACGTCGTCGGTGTCGTCGTAGTCGTTGTCGGCGGCGTCGTCATCGTCGTTGTCGCTGTCGTCGTCGGCGTCGCTGTTGTTGCCAAGTGCCATGTGGTACCCACCGTCACGGTCTCAAGAGATTTTGCAAACCAAGTTGCGGGTGGGTGGGTGGGATGTTTGCGCGAGCAGTGCAGTGGACAACTCACTGCGAACAGAAATTATTGCACCACGTAGATTGTACCACCTTGATTGCACCACCGAGATCGCACCGCATATATATTGCAAGAAACCACTGTTTAGGATCCACGCTGGCTAACATAGATTTGCATACATTCAAAATGATATGTATGTATGTCCCTCCTTAGAAGACATCCTGCGGACGTATTTCTACAGCCCCAGAGTTCCTTTGTTTCGGCACCCAGAGGGGTTTCTCGGGCCATCAGAAAACGATCCTGGATTGAAGGCCGCCAGCGGAGAATGGGATGCATGAGGGCCACGGATTGAAAACGGCTGTCTGAATCTCGACCTTCTAATATCGTGCTGTTCTTCCTTTGAATAGCTCGGCCTTCTAACATCGTGCTTCTGATATGTCGGCCTTCTCGGACTTCGAGGAGAGCGTTGCACCCGTCCGTCTGACAACAGGTTCCGACCACGATGGCACAGTGCCATTCGCATACGAATGGCGGTGCAGCGAATTTTGCCCCGTCCGCTTCCCATGTTGAGCAATAGAAATGGCAGATGCATCAGCTTCCGGAGGTTCGCGCGGATTTCTTGGGTCGGGTCGGTGTTGGACCCCAGATGTCTTCCCCTTCTCCCTCTTCTTCCCACCTCTTCGAGCTCTCCACCGAGACTCTCTAAAAATCTCTTTACTCCGCTCCTCAGACCTCCTCCTCTTCATCCTGCCCCTCATCCCCCTCCCCCGTCCCAGTCCATCCCCCCACCTCCTTCCCCTCCTCCTCCGCCACCGCCTCTTGCCCCTCCTCTGCCTGCTCCTCCTCATTCTCTCCCATCCTCATGATCACCATCCGTATCATCACCACCATCATCATCATCATCACCACCATCACCACCATCAGCATCATCACCATCATCACCACCATCACCATCATCATCGCCATCAGCACAATCATCAACGTCACCAACAACACAATCATCATCATACGCATCACCATCATCATCACCATCACCATCACCATCACCATCACCACAATCACGATCATCGCCATCACCATCACCACCATTACCATCATAGCCATCATCAACATCACCATCACCAACACCATCACTTGTCAAAATCACACAGGCAATCCTCACCATTACTATCGCCATTACCATCATCATCACCATCATCATCGCCAGCAGCATCATCATGATCATCAGTACCATCGTCAGCTTTATCAACAGGAGCATCATCATCAACAGCATCATCATAACCACATTCAGCAGCATCATCATCATCATCACCATCATCACCATCATCACCATTATCACCACCACCAGCATCAACCTCATCAGCATCACCATCACCACCATCATCAGCATCACCATCATCAGCATCCTCATCACCAGCAGCATCATCCTCATCATCAGCAGCATCAGCATCACCACCATCATCAGCATCAACATCATCAGCATCCTCATCACCAGCAGCATCATCCTCATCATCAGCAGCATCAGCATCACCACCATCATCATCATCAGCATCCTCATCATCAGCATCATCATCCTCATCATCTTCAGCATCAGCATCGTCACCAGCATCCTCCTCAGCATCATCGTATTCATCTTCGTTCTCATCCTCATCCTCATCCTCCACCTCCTTCCCCTCCTCTCTTCGAGCTCCCTGTCCTCGCGGCCGCGGCGCCCGCGCAGCGCGCACGCGTGCCACGCACCCCCCCCTGCTGCGGGCGCCCTGCGCGCCGCCTGCGCCCGCGGCCGGGCCACCCCCCTCGGCAGGGCGCTGGTGCCCGACGTCGTCACCTTCACCGCCGCCGCCGCGGCCTGCGCCGTCGGCGGCCGCTGGCAGGCCGCGCCGCGCCGCGCTGCGCCGTGTCCTCGCGGAGGGGGAGAGTCGGGGGGGGGGGGGGATGAGGAGTGAGGAGGACGAGGAGCCGAGGAGCTGAGGGGGGGAAGGAGGAGGAGGAGGAGGAGGAGGAGGGGATGAGGGGGAGGAGGAGAAGGGGTCATCAGGAGAGCGAGGAGTGAGGAGGGGGGCGAGGGGTGAGGAGGAGCGCGGAGGAGGCGGGGGAGGAAGAGGACGGAGTCCGCCTCCGCCCTCCTTTCCCCCGGCCTCCAGCATCTCCAGCCCCACCCCCTGTGCGTCCCACCTCCTACTCCTACCCCTCCTCTGCATCTCCAGGCCGCCCAAATGGGGTCAGTGGATCGCACAGCATCTTCGATGGATCGCCGATGTGGCTCGATGTTCATCCACGCCGATGTCGGCGATGCAGCGCGATCCTCCGACCACATCTGCTCGGACCCCATTCGAGAGGTCTGTGACATCCTTCCTTCATTTTCCTCACGCTCCCTCCTCCCTCATCATAATTCTCCACCTCATCATCCTTCCTCCTCCACCTGCAACCCTGCCGCCGGCTCACCCTATGAATTCTACTTGCTTGCAGGTGAGTTGGCGCGAGGTCGTTGCGTGGCTAGTTTCGACGGGGCGCCACGAGCGTTTGATCCGACTCTAACCCTCCCTGCCTCCTCCCCCCTCCTCATCCTCCTCCTCGTCTTCCTCCTGATCTTCCCTTGTTCCTCCTTCCTCATCCCTCCATCTCTGGATCCAGCCCGCACTCTCCTCCATCCCTCCCGCTTCATGTTCATCTGCATCACCCTCGTCATCGCCCCTCTCCCATCCATCCCCCCAGGGTAATACTTCCTCTGGTCGCGGATCCACGCATCAGCCCCCTCCGCGGAGCCCTCTCACTCCTGAAGTGGCGGCCGCACGGGCCGAGCAGCACCTGGAGCTCGAGGACCTCATATCGCGGAGCCGGGCCAGCAGCGGGACCCCCGGAGGAGTCGACGGCCGGGGAGGGGCCCGGAGCGGAGGGGACGACTGGACCAGACCCCCTCGAGATATGAAACATATTTTTAGCCTTTGGGGGCCCTTACCGGCCCTCGGGACCGTCAAAAAACGACTCAGGACGAAAAACCGGTCCCGGGGAATGGGTCGAGACCTCGGGGGGTCGACGTCATGAAAAAATCATGACGTCGGGGGTCTGGGGATGGAGCGACGCACCGAGTATGCCAAGGCCGCGCACGCGAGGGCGGAGTCCAGCCCGCTGCCCGCGCGGGTGTCCACCCCCACCTCCCCCCCCCCCCGGAGACGCTGCGCGCGCGGACGAGGCCCGCGCCATGGGCACCTCGAGGCGCGCAGAGGTGCGGCGCGCAGGCGCGCCGGCCACGGGCAGCGGCGAGCAGGAGCGGCATGCCGCTGCCCCCCCGGGCGCCCCCCGGGCGGCGGCGCGGCACCCGTGCGGCCCGAGCGCGGGAGCGGCCCGACTGCGGCGAGCACCGCCCAGCAGACCACCCCCAACCCAGCCCGGAGGCCCCAAGTCTGTCCTCCATGCCCAGCGGGGCGGGGGGGCCTCCTTCTCCTCCTCCTCCTCCTCCTCCTCCTCCTCCTCCTCCTCCTCCTCCTCCTCCTCCTCCTCCTCCTCCTCCTCCTCCTCCTGACGGGCAAAAGCACGTGTGGAACCCGTAGCCCCCTCCTCCCCCCAACCCCGACATGGGGGTCTTCGGGTTGGGCTGGGGTGGTCTGGTGGGTAGTCAGACTCGGCCGATCGACGGGGAAGGCGAGACCCAGCCCCCCCCGACGTCATGATCCTTCCATTCCGTCGACACCTCGAGGTCTCGACCCCTTCCCCTGGACCGGTGTTTTTCATCCTGCGTCGTTCTGGGACGCTCGCCGAGGGCCGGCGAGGACCCTGGGAGGCCGAAAAGCAGCCACAAGGCCTCCCGTCGTGATTTTCTCCGTTGCCCGAGGGGGTCGACTGCACGCAAGAGTGACCTTTCGCCGGAGTGGCCTCTGGCGCGGGCCCACAGAGCTCCCCCGATCGCTGAGCGCGAAGCGGCAGCAGCGGCTTGCGCGCTCAGCCTTGGCCACCCCGCGTCCCCCGTTGAGCCGCGCACCAAAGGCCACTCTTACCCGGGGTCACTCCCCAGACCCCCGACGTCATGATTCTTTCATTTCATTACGTCGACCCCTGAAGGTCTCGAGCCATTCCCCTGGACCGGTTATTCATCCTGAGTCGTTTTTTGACGGCCCCGAGGGCCGGCAAGGGCCCCCAGAGGCCGAAACGAGCAAAAACCTCCCGTCGTGATTTTGTTCATGACCCGAGGGGGTCCGGGTCCTACGTTCGCAGGCCTAGAGGTTGACACCAACACCAATTTCGGCGGTGTGCCTCCACCGAGGGAAGAAGATCCCGATCTCGGTGGTGGTGGTAATATTTTGGCTTCCAAGGTGACCGAACTATTACCACCAACACCGAAATTTAGGACCCTCTTCTCCATGTGGAGGCAAACCCCCTATGCTGGTGTTGGTGTCAATTTCCAGGCCTCCAACACGTGTAGCCGATGAGGGGGTCCAGGGGCCGCAGGACGCCTCGAGGGCCCCCTGCGGGCCCAGAACCCCCCCGGGGGCGGCACGGCCAGCCGGCCACACACGCAGCGGCGCCCGCGGTACCTCCCTCCGCCCCCCCCTGGGGGAGCCCAGGGTCCAGCAGTGGCGGAGCGTCCCCGCTCGCCCATAGGCCGACCCAACAAGGTTCTGAGAACCTCTCGTGGCTCCCACGACTCGGAGGTCCGCGAGGATTTCTCGGATCGGCGCTGGACCCCCCTCATTGGCGCGCGGAGCGCGCCAGGGGCGGCGCCGTCGGAGGCGCCGCCGGGGGGCCCCAGCGCCAACCCGAGAAATCCGCGCGGAGCTCCGAGTTGTTATGTTTATGACACTTGTTGTTCTCCTACAACAAACAGGAGGCTCCTTCCCCGGCCTCCGGGCAGATTCCTGGCGTCGGGGCCCCGGGCTCGCCGCCGACACGGCAATCCCCGAGACGAGGGGCGAGCGCCGAGGGCGCGCGCGCCCGGACGCCCCCATCCCGCCGCCAGGCCGCCGGGGCCCTCGTGGGGCGCATGGTGCTGGCGCGCGTGGCGCCGAACGCCCTCACATCGCGCGCCCTGGGCCGGGCGCGGGAAGGCTCCCGGGCAGCCCGGCGAGGGGTGCGGCATCGCTCGGACGCGTGCATTTTTTTCCGAAGGAGAAAGAGCCCCATAAACATGCGCGTTGTTCCCGTCCAGTTCTTCGAAGATCGCTCGATTTCTTGGGGGGCCAAGATCCTCTCCTTTCTAACTGTGCTGTCCTGGGCCTCTTCCTGGCAACTAGGGGGGCCAGGAACAATTAGAAACGAGCAGAATTAGAAATTATCCCAGTGCGACCCTGCCTAGGAGTTGGCGCATTTAGGAAAGCAACATCTACATCTACACCGACAGCTACATGTACATCTACACCTGCATCTACATCGACATCAACATCAACAGCGAGACTCACATCTACATATACACCTACATCTACACCTACACATACATCTACGTCTACATCTACATCTACATCTACACCTACACCTACACCTACACCTACATCCTCATCTACACCTACATCTACATCTACATCTACATCTACATCTACACTTTCGCATTGGTGTTGCTTTTGCTTTGCATTGCCTTTGCTTTTGCTCTTGGCTTTGCTTTCGTCTTTGCCTTTGCTTGTGCTTTTGCTGTTGCTGTTGCTTTTGCTTTGCTTTTGTGTTTGTGTTTGCTTGATGTTGTTTTGGCTCTGGCTGCGCACAGACACACACACACATGCATGTGTTCGCATTCGCTCACCGGGTGCGCTTGAGAATGCTCCGTATCCGGTCTACACCGCACGACTGAGCATTGAGCAAGGTTCTGCAACACTTGCTACACCGAACGTTCCTCAGCAGCAGCAACTCCCAGAACGGTGCATCATCGGCGCTGGGTTATGCTAGGATGTGCTATGCTATGCTATGCTGCGCTATGCTATGCTATGCTATGCGATGCTGCGCTTTGCTATGCTGTGCTGTGCTGCGCTATGCTATGCCATGCTATGCTATGCTATGCTATGCTATGCCGCGCTATGCTATGCTATGATGTGCTGTGCTATGCTGTGCTATGCTGCGCTGTGCGATGCTAAGCAATGCTATGCTATGCTATGATGTGCTGCGCTATGCTGTGATATGCTATACTACGCTATGCTGAGATATGCTATGCTATGATACGCTTTGCTATGATGTGCTAATGCTGCGCTGTGCGGCGCTGCGCTAAGCTAAGCTAAGGTAAGCTAAGCTTTGCTAAGCTAAGATGGGATAAGCTAAGCTGACCTACGTTAAGCTAAGCCAAGCCAAGCTAGGCTAGGCTAGGCTAAGCTAAGCTAAGCTAAGCTAAGATGATATATACTTAGCTTAGCTAAGCTCAGCTCATCTAAGCTAAGCTAAGCTAAACTAAGCTAAGCTTAGCTGGGGGAGCCGCGGGGCGGATACTGGGGGAACCGCGGGCGGATACTGGGGGAACCGCCCGGGGCGGTTTCCACTGCCCGGCCCCTTTAAGAAAGAGAGTAAGAACCCTCTAGGCAGAGCCTAGGTAGGGAATGAGCACGATTAGAAATGAACAACGTGTAAACTTGTGGCGATCCGCGTGGATTTCCGCGCTGGGCCCCCCCGGCGGCGCCTCCGGCGCCGCCCCTGGCGCGCGGGGTTCAGCGCAGATCCATGAAATCCGCGCGGAGCGCCAAACGCTTCTGTTATTGCCGTTGTTCCTTGCTATGTTTTTTCTTTCGGCGGGGACCATCGAGGAGTACCATGGACCATGTGGCAACAAAAAGCGCACAGCACCGAAAACGAAAAAGACACGGGGAGAAGAGACGTCCGAACGATATGGCGAGGGGGGCGGCCTGGCCTCCTCTCGCCGCGCGCGAAGCAAGCGCGGCGGAGGGATCCCAGAGCCCCCCAGGGTTGGGAC
>CAUYUJ010017425.1:80000-82500 GCA_963575745.1 Prorocentrum cordatum
GCTGGGGCATGCTGCAACGTCTCCCAGGGGTGCATTTCTTCACCATTCCCCGTCCCTTTTCACGCTCTCGTGATGACCGTGAGTCTGTCGCTGGCGTCTTGTGGTCGTGACCCTTTGAAGGCCGTAACAACGTTCAGGGAGTCAGTGTGCATTGAGGCCTGTAAGAGTTCTCCAGGTGATACGTCATATGTAATCGAAATGATGGCCCACATGACACCCACGGACTCCGCGTCGGTCGTTGATGGTAGGTGCTTGGTGATCGGTGTATTGCGAATGGCTGCAACCTGGCCGTTCACATGGCTAGAACAGGCAAGTCCATCGGAGTCTTCAGAGTCTTCAGATATCCAGACAACAGCCCACGCGGCAGTCTCGATATCCGAATGTTTGACAGGCCCGTCAGCGCAGAAGGTCGAAGTTTGCCATGCCGTCGAACTTATGGTAAGACACATCTGGAGTGCCACAAAGACTAGCTGAGGCAGTTAAAGATTTTCAAATTGCGTGGTCCAACCCAGACTGCCATGTTGCTGTATGAGCGAAGAAGGAGATTCCAAGCGACGCATTCGGCGAGAAGCAGGCACTGGGGATCTCGTCGCAGGGATGGGGACTGGATGACGCTTCAGATGCCTCGCCTCTTCCTCCCAACGTGTTAGCCAGGAAGGTAGCGATGGAGTTGTAAGAACTTTGATTAGGAATCAAAAGTCCATAGCAGCAAGAATGGGCCCTCAAGGAAACCATGCCCCCCAGAAGAGCCCCGATCCGTTTATGCACCCCTGGAAAGGCCGATGCAACCTTCAAGCTTAGAAGCGAAGCATGACATGCAAAAGTCTGAGTGAGCTCGAGTGGCACGGACTGTAAACACAACTCGTTGTAGTTGGGGCAATTAATTAGCAAGATGAGAGGTTAGACAGAAATCGTAGAATCGTTCGTACATCGCACTTCTGTCCTGGAGGAAAGCAGTGAGCAGATTATGCTCCACACAAGCATGATAGCCACCCTCGGGTGAAAAGCGGAGGCTAAGGAATCAGGCCACGTTGCACGACCCGGTACAAGTGGCACAAACGTTCATGCGTCAGCTCGCAGAGGCTTTCCCTTCCCATAGGCGCCCTTGACACCTCTACACCATGTCTCCTGTGGTGCAGCTGGCAACGTGAGGGCAGACAGCGAGCGGGAGGTCACGTGACCTGCGATAGGGAGTCTACCAGTGCATCAGTTCGTTCTGGACCCAGGGTGATCCCCAGGACCAGAAGGAGCATCCCACGGCCTCCTCCTCCTCCTCCTCCTCCTCCTCCTCCTCCTCCCTCCTCCTCTCCTCCTCCTCCTCCTCCTCCTCCTCCCTCCTCCTCCTCCTCATCCTCCTCCTCCTCCTCCTCCTCCTCCTCCTCCTCCTCCCCTCCTCCTCCTCCCCCCGCCTTCCCTCCTCTCCCCGCCTTCCTCCTCCTCCTCCTCCTCTCCTCCTCGTCCTCCTCCTCCTCCTCCTCCTCCTTTTTCGTCGTCCCTCCTTCTCGTCCTCCTCCTCCTCCTCCTCGTCCTCCTCATCTCCTCCTCCTCCTCCTCCTCCTCCTCCTCCTCTTCCCCTCGTCCTCCTCCTCCTCCTCCCACCCCCCTTCCTCCTCTCCCCCGCCTTCCTCCTCCTCCTCCTCCTCCTCCTCCCTCCTCCTCCTCCTCCTCCTCCTCCGCCTCCTTTTCGTCGTCCTCCTCCTCCTCCGTCCTCCCTCCTCCTCCTCCTCCTCCTCCTCCTCCGCCTCCTCCTCCTCCTCCTCCTCCTGGTCCTTCCCGCCAGCCCCCGCTTCCTCTCCTCCTCCTCCTCCTCCTCCTCCTCCTCCTCCTCCTCCTCCTCCTCCTCTCTCCTCCTCCTCCTCCTCCTCCTCCTCCTCCTCCTCTCTCCTCGCTTCTCCCCCCCTCCTCCTCCTTCCCCCCCCCTTCCTCCCCCTCCCACCCCCCCTCCTCCCCTCCCCCCCCTCCCCCGCCTCCCCCAGCACCCTGCCTCCCCCCAGCACGCCCGCAGCGCCCCGGCGGCA
The DNA here is from genome assembly GCA_963575745.1 of Prorocentrum cordatum. Classification (NCBI taxonomy): domain Eukaryota; class Dinophyceae; order Prorocentrales; family Prorocentraceae; genus Prorocentrum; species Prorocentrum cordatum. The sequence continues at coordinate 82,019 of CAUYUJ010017425.1, forward strand.
CATCCCCGCCCCAGGCGCCGGCCAGCCGCCCGGCCCCGCGGCTGGAGCGGCGGCGGCACAGGACCAGCGGCGCCACGCCTGGCGGCGTTTCCGCAAGCAGTGCCTGCTCTAAGGAGTTCTGGGCGAGGGCCGGATGTGGCGCCGCGCCGTTTGTTCCGACGCGCGGCTGCGCGTCTTGGGGAGGGCGCCGCGGGCACTGGGGGAAGCCCCGCCGCGGGCGCGGTGGGTTCGTCGTGAGTCTGCCGCGGCGCTGGCGGTGCCTACTTGGGGCGCGGGGCGCAGGGCTTGCCGTGGGTGTGCCGTGGTATCGGCGTCGTGCACTTTGGGTCGCGGCGAGAGCAAACGGCGCGGCGACATGTTCGTGTGGCCACCCCAGACGTGCTCGCGGCGTGATGCGTGAGCAACTTCTCGACGGAGGGTGTTCCGCTGTTGTCGGCCTCCGGGGGCCCTCGCTGGGCCCCTGGGTCGTCAAAAAAACATTC
>CAUYUJ010017425.1:90000-236670 GCA_963575745.1 Prorocentrum cordatum
GTGGCGGGACTGCTCAAAAGGCTCGGAAGTCCTCCGGCCTTTTTGAGAAGTTCTCTGAGCCTTCCCTGAAGGCAGGGAAGGCTTCTCAGAAGGTCCGAGGGCTGCTGAGAAGTCCCGCCGCCTTCTGAGTGGGGTCCACGTCGGCGGGGGTTGGGTGCACGAGAGTCATTCCATGGTTTATTCCCAGACTGTGTTTGTTTGGATCTGTCGTAACTGTGGGGGAACTGCCAAGAAGCAGTTGCGTGCCCTCAGCTCCCTCTGTTCCCCCGATCTGATTACTCGCACCCGACGTGAGCACCTCCATCGGTTTCTTCGAGGGCTCCCCCCTAAGGCGATTGGGTCTGAGGGCGGCGGAGATCCCTGATTGTCTTCGTGTTGCTTCGCAGCTGTTCCGCTCCTCTCCGCTCCTCCTCACTTCCCCCCGGGCGCGCCGCCGAGTTTTGCTGGTGGGTCATAGCTCGGGTCTCCGGCAGCCGTTCGGGACGGTCCGGGCCCCCCCCGGGAACGCTCTGGGCGAGGCGCAGCCGTTGGAAGGCATCCCGGGGGTGGACAACCGTGCAGAAGCTGGTAATAAGAAAATGACCGGAAACCTCGAGCCTCGAACCCGAAATTTGCTCCAGAGGTCTGCACCCCTTCCCCGGGACCAGTTTCTCGTCCTGAGTCGCACTGTTGACGGTCGCGAGGCCCGGTGGGGGCCCCCAGAGGCAGAACGGTTAGAAAAAATATCACATTGTTGTTCCGTGATGTCCAGAAAAACATTTCTCGCCGTGAAGAATTAGGGGAACACAAAGTGACATAAACATAAGAATTCTGAGGTCCGCGCGGATTTCTCGGATCGGCGCTGGGGCCCCCCGGCGGCGCCCCTGGCGCGCTCCGCGCGCCAGGCAGGGGGGTCCAGCGCCGATCCGAGAAATCCGCGCGGACCTCCGAGCTTTCAGGTTTCTGTCACCTCTCGTGCCCCTTAACAATGACTCAATATGAAAATACTCTCCCTCTTCCCCTGATGGTAAGGGATGGGAGGGATGGGAGGGAGGGGTAGGACGTCAGATATGACGCGAGCGCACCTAGCTTGGCATCCTCCCCCCCCCCCTCGCTCGCCGCCGAGCTTCGCTCGCGACCCGCTGCAGCCCAGGCCCGACGCCCGCGCCCAGCCGCCCGCCAGGGGGCAGGCCGCCGGCGCCCGCTCGCGCGGCGGCCTCGCGGCGGGGCGCCCGCGGCGGCCGAGGACCGCTCCGTGCAGCCGTGCGCTTCGAGGCTCGAGGCCCTCCCCAGGATGAAGTCGGGCGTGTCCCTCGACAGGGGGGAAGGATGCCAAAATAGACGACAAAATAGTCAGGGGAATTATGCCAAAATAGACAAACAATAGTCAGGGGACGATGAGTCAGGGGGAAGGATGCCAAAATAGACAAACAAGAGTCAGGGGACGATTTTTTACAAAAAAAAACTATTTTTGACCATTTGGGAGTATTCTGGGGTCTTTTTTATGTCTCGTCGAAAAACCCCCTGTAAGGGGGACAGGCCCGACCTAACCCTAGGAGATCCGACGCTCCGAAAGAGTTGGAGCCGGTGGTTTTCGGCCGCTTTCGGCCTCCGGGGTCTCTCGCCAGGCCTCGGGAGAGTGAAAAAAAAAGATCAGGACGAAAAGCCGGCCCTGCAGTGGAGACCCGAGGCAAGAAACACCTTGCTTGCTTCCAGGGTGCCCTGGGTTTCTTGGGTTTCGATGGTTTTGCTAATGGAAAGCGCGACGGTCCCGCACCAACAACGGACGTCCTGGGGTCTCAGGGGCTTGGTTTCTTGTGGAAGGCTTCTTGTGGTCGAGCTGCTAAGTGGTCCACACCTCCGGAGCCCACGCATCGGAAAATTTCGAGCAGCCGGATGTCCTGGGCTTGGGGTTTTGAGGTGTTCGAGATGCGAGGCCACGGAGCGGTGTCGGCGAGTGCCGCCCGAGCTTGCACCTCACCCGTCACCGGCTCGTGCAGCCGAGCGCACTGGATTAACACTTCAGCATCAGCATCGGCAGCAGCATCATGATCATCATCAGCAGCAGATGTATCATCATCATCATCATCATCATCATCATCATCATCATCATCAGCAGCAGCAGCAGCAGCGTGAGCACCAGCATCTTTACATCCTTACCATCAACATCGCATGACGTGACATGTTCGTCATCATCATCAGCATCATCATTATCATCATCATCAGTATCATCATTATCATCGTCATCATCATCACCATCATTAGCATCGTCATCATAAGCTTCATCCTAATATTCATCACCATCATCATCATAAGCAGCAGCATCATCAGCATCATCATCACCATGTCATCACCCCGACCACCAGCATCATCATCATCAGCATCATCAGCATCATCATCAACAATAAAATCACAATCGTCATCATCAGCATCAGCATCAGCATCATCATAAATACCATCATCGTCATCATCATCATCGTCATCGTCACCACCATCATCATCACCATAATCATCATCATCATCATCAGTATCATCATCATCGTAATCTTCATCGTCACCGTCATCATCATCAGCATCATCATAATCGTCGTCACCATCACCATCACCACCATCATCGCTTAGCGTGTTCTTGCATCGCTTGGACGCGTCCATTCTTGCCGGCGAGGCCGGCGCCAGAAAGTCTGGGCAGCCTTGGCGCACCTCGGGGCCCTCTCGAGCAAAGGACGCGCGCCCGAAGCCAAAGGCCGTGCACGGGGGGAGTGGGCGCCCGAGCGACGCCAGGGCTCTCGGGCGTGTCCGCCGGTGGTCGGCGCCTGGCCGGCCCGGGGGTAAGTGCGGTCCAGGAGCTGCGCCTCGCCGGGGGGGGGGCATCAGCCTGCCACGCGGGCCAGGCTGCGAAAGCCAGTGTGGCATGAGATGCTCCTGTTTTGGGGGGCCGGTAGCTTCGACCGGAAGAGGTGCGCTCTCGAAAACAATTGTTTTGGGGGCCGGGCGCCATCTTCAGAAGATCGGCCGACGGGGTTTGGCGGTGCGTGCTTCGGTGAACGAGCAGCGACAGAAGCACAGCAACTCGGAGGTCCGCGCGGATGTTTCGGATGGCGTGTGTTGTGCGCATTGGCATATGCTTAGGCGTGCATGTGTGTAACGTATACACGCATGCTCCCTTCCCACTCCATCGCGCTCCTGGGCACTCTACCTCTACTTCGGCCTCTGGGGGCCGGCTTTGGAGGGCCCAGGGCCCAGCAGAAAGTTTTTTCACTGCGGGCGTTTTCGCCCAGTTCCGGGCGCCGGGGCTCTCACGGATCGATCCCGCTCGCAAAGAAGTGGCGCAGAAAGCTGGGGTCCAGACTCCAGTGGTGTTTCTTTTGCGATGTTGCAGTTTTCTGCAACGTCGGATCTCAGGGGGCGTCTGCGCGTCGTCGGCCGTTAACGTCTCCCGTGGTTCGTCGCCGCGGCCGCCGCCGGCGGCCCGCAGACGTCCAGCGCAGCCGGGAAAAGGCACGGCGCCCAGCGTTCGAAGTTCGGGGCCTGGGGCTGGAAGTCCGTCCCGGGCCCCACAGGGGCGTCGAGAGGAGCGGCCCGCGCACTGGTTCCAGAGGTGCCGTCGGGAGTTCCCCGATTGTGTCATTGCGTCGACCCCTGGAGGTCTCGACCTATTCCCCGGGACCGGTTTTTCGTCCTGAGTCGTTTTTGGACGGTCCCGAGGGCCGGTAAGGGCCTCCAGAGGCAGAAAATATTATTTCACCTGAGAAAAACCCTAATCAGTGGATGGCTTCAAAATTTTGGCGGGTACCATGCCTGGCCGCATGTTCGCCGTAGGGCCCGAGGAGACACGATACACTAAAAACTGATTCCTTGTAGGTGTGATAAGGGTCATGGTATGCTCGCCTTTTCGGGCATCGGGTTGAGTGAGATGGGTAGTGAGATCGATAGTCAGATCGATGATTAAATCGATAATGAGATCGATGGTGAAATCGATTGAGTGAGATGAATAGTGAGATCGATCATGAGATCGATAATGCATCGTGGGATCGATAAAGGAATCGATAAGGAGATCGACCGGGAACCCAGGAACCCACCGAAATCGGCCCGTAACCAATAACCAGGAACTTGGGAACCCGGAGCCGGGAACCCGGCCAGCCGGCTACCAAAATCGGCGGGAAATTTTCGCCAAATTTTTCAACATCCGCCAGGACCCCTTCAGTGCAAGCACTGAGTGGGGAAAAGAACCTTTCGCCATGACTGGACGGTCCCGAGGGCCGGGAAGGGCCCCCAGAGGCCGAAAATATTGAAAAACGTGCCGTTTGGACTTTCTCATTGCCTGAGGGGGTCTGGGTCCAGAGGTGCCGTCGGGAGTTCCCAGGGGCCCCCCAGCTGGGGAGAGGCCTGCGACGTCGGAACTCCCGGGCCGTCGTCGTCCGCTGTCGCGCCGCAAGAAGACCCAGACAGCCGGCGAGATGCGTGTTTTTGGTCCGCCCGCCCGCGGCCCCAGATCGGGCTGGACGAAAGGGGGGGAGTGGGAAAGGGGGGGGTACGACATCTGCTGCATGCAGCTGGTTTCGGCCCCACCGAGGGGCCCATTCCTCGATACATGGCCGCCTCCAGCGCCGGGAGGCGCCGGGAAAATCAGCTACGTGAGCTGATTCTCAACCCCCCCCTTTGCTATCCCCCCTTTTCGCCCGACCCGACCAGAGCTCCCGACCCCTTCTCCGGGAATCGTTTTTCCTCCCAGATCCCTTTTCTCGGGGGCGGCCACGAGGGGGGTGATGACTAGGGTGGGGGGATATCCTGGCGTGGGCCATGATATTCCCTCTGATTTCACGGCGCCTCTTCTTGTTTCAATGCGTCCCTGGCCCCGCCCCTGGGCCGCGCACATGCCGCCGGCCATGATTTGCGCCCCCCCCCTCTTGGACGCCCCCCTCTTGGCCGCCTCCGATTTCCCCAGACCCCCTCGGGCAATAAAAAAAACGACGGGAGGTTCTTTGCTATCTTCGGCCTCGGGGGGCCCTTACCGGCCCTCGGGACCGTCGGAAAACGACTCAGGATAAAAAACCGGTCCCGGGGAATGGGTCGAGACCTCCAGGGGTCGACGCAATGAAGAAATCATGTCGTCGGAGGTCTGGGGAAGTGGCCCCCGGATGGCCAAGATCGAGGAAGAGCACCGGGGTTGAAAAAGCTTGTCGTCGGAGATTTGGGTCCCCGTGCGGCCGCTTGCTGCCTCCCCCCCGCGTGCTGGATCTCAGGAGAGAGGCGCTGGCCAGCCTGGGGATCGAAGCGCGGGCGCTGGTGGAGGCCATCGAGCGGGGGGACGAGGATCGGCGAACAGGTAGTGTTAAGCGAGGAAGCGCGCCAGTGGATGTCCCTGAATACTCACAAGGGGGTGTGTGCTCGCAGAACCCCCCCCCTCCTCCTCTTCAAAGGGGGCGTGAGATTTTCGCCCCCCCCCCCCACCCCCCCTAGGCGCTGGAAGGGGGGGGGGTTCGACCCCCCCCCCCTCCCCTCCTTTGCGCCGAACAGGGGGCTGGGGAGGGGGGGGCCTCTCGGGTAGTGAGTAGTGAGCAGAGTGTTTTGAGTAGCGATTGGTGAGTAGTGGGTATTTGATAGTGAGTAGTGCGCAGCGAGTAGTGAGTAGTGAGTAGAGGGTAGTGGGTAGTGGTAGTAGTGAGTAGCGCGTAGAGATTAGTGAGTAGTGAGTAGTGGGTAGCGAGTATCGGGAAGGATGTAGTGAGTAAGGAACTGTGTGTAGTGAGGACTGAGTAGTGTGTAGTGAGTAGTGCATAGTGAGTAGTAAGCAGGGAGTAGGGATGAGGGAGTAGACAGTAGCGAATAGCGAGGAGTGAGTTGTGAGTAGGGAGTAGTGAGTAGTGCGCAGTGAGTAGAGAGTAGTGAGTAGTGGGTGGTGAGTAGCGAGTAGCAGGTAGCGAGTAGGGAGTAGCGAGTAGGGAGTCGCGAGTAGTGAGTAGTGAGTAGCGAATAGGGCGTTGTGAGTAGTGAGTAGTGAGGAGGGAGCAGTCAGGAGTCAGTAGTGAGTAGTGAGTAGGGAGTAATGCGTAGCGAGTAGCGAGTAGTGAGTACTGAGTAGTGAGTCGTGAGAAGCGAGAAGTGGGTATTGAGTAGTGCGTAGTGGGTAGGGAGGAGCGAGCTTAAATTTGTGAATAGCGAGGTAGGAGTGGTGAGTAGTGAGTAGCGACTTGCGACTAGTGACTAGTGAGTAGCGAGGAGGGAGCAGTGAGTAGTGAGTAGCGTGTGGTGCGTAGTGGGTAGTAAATAGTTCGTATTGGGTAGCGAGTAGCGGCTAGTGAATAGTGAGTTCTGGGCAGTGCGTAGTGAGGAGTGAATTGTGGGTACTCAGTACTCACCAGTGGATAGTGGGTAGTGAGTAGTGGTTAGTGAGTAATGAGTAGTGGGCAGTGAGTAGTGTTTAGTGAGCAGTGAGTATGGAGTACTGGGTAGTGAGTGGTAAGTAGTGAGTTGGGAGTAGCGGGTAGGGAGTGAGTATGTAGTGTGTAGTGGGAGCATAGTGAGTAGTGAGTAGAGGGTGATGAATAGTGCGCATTGGGTAGCGAGTAAGGCGTAGTGAGTAGCGAGTAGTGAGTAGTGAGTACTGTGTAGGGAGTAGCGAGTAGCGAGTAGTGGATAGTGAGTAGGGAATTGTGGGCAGTGAGTAATGACTAGTGAAGTGTGCGTAGTGGGTAGTGGTTACTGGGTAGTGAGTAGTGGTTTGTGATTAGTGAGTAGTGGGTAGTGAATTAATTGTGTTTAATGAGTAGAGAATATTGAGTAGTGGGTAGTGAGTAATGAGTACTTTGTGAATTTCTGAGTAGGGAGTAGTGTGTAGTGAGTCGTGGGTAGTGAGTAGTGAGTCGTGAGTAGTGAGTAGGAAGAAATGAGTGGTGAGTTGCGAGTAGTGGATTGTGGGTAGTGAGAATGCGTAATGAGTAGTGAGTGCTGTTCGGGCCTGGGGTTTGGACTTGGCGTTCGGGTTATGGGTTATGGTAGGGGTGAGGATTAGTGTGGGGGGGGGCAGGGGTCGGGTTCCGGAGACCGGGGGCGCCGTGGCGAAAGGGGGGGGGGGGGGGTCCGAATTCGGCGGCCAAAGGGGGGGAGGGGGGGGGTCGGACCCCCCCCCTTTGCAAGGGGGGGGGGTCCCCCTACGACGGACCGGGAAAAGGGGAGGAGGGGAAGGGGTTCCCCGACGACGGATCGGGGAAAAGGGGGCGGGGGGTTCCCACCCACCCCCCCTTTTGGGGACGTCCAGCGGCGCGCCCTCGTTAAGTGAAGAGTCAACAAAATAGTCTGGGGACGATTGTTCTACCATGTTCGACCATGTGGGAACATCCAAAAATCCGCCTGTAGGGGGACATGCCCGACCTAAAGGTACTGGCAGACGTCAACACAAGTTTCTGGAGATCCGCGCGGATGCCGTGGGTCTGCGCTGCGCCCCCCGCCCCTGGCGCGCGCGAAGCGCGCCGGGGGCGGCGCCGGAGGCACCGCCAGAGGCCTGCAGCGCCGATCCCAAGAAGTCATCGCGGACCTCCGAAGCTTCACGTTTACATGCCAGCGCTTGCTTCAGGAGAGGGAAGAACAACCACACAGACACAATGCATCGTCGACTCCCGGGAAAATACGGGAGGTTGTGGGGAGAGGTTGGTGGGGGGACGACGAACACCCAGAACATGTGCGGGAACATATGGGGGATCCTGGGATTTGTCTGTGTGTGTGTGTTTCGTTGTGCGTGTGTCCTTGGGCCCCTTCGCTGTTGCTGGAGAGGAGGAGGCCGCGTCGCTGCTGGCGGGCCCACGGGCGCCCGAGCTGCTGCGCGCCAGGAGCCTCCGCGGCATGACGCCGCTGATGCTGGTCGGCGCCGGCGCCTGCTCTCCAGGTCGGGCGCCGGCCCTCCTGCCAGGGGGTGCGCTGGGGGTGGGGGCCCTATGCCCTATGCGTTGCAAGCTCCCAGGGCGTGGCAGGCGCGGCATCTCCTCGACGCCACAGGGGGTGCGCTGGGGGTGGGGGCCCTATGCGCTGCAGGCTCCCAGGGCGCGGCAGGCGTTGCATTTCGTCGACGCCGCAGTCAGGCACTCGGTCGCTCGTTCGTCTCAAGCGTTGCACGCTGCGCGGCTCGAGGCCTCCCAGCCCAGACCCCCCCCCTCCCGCGCTGTGAACAAATCGCGACGGGCAGTTTTTGTTGTTCTGCTATGTTCGGCCGCGGGGGCCCCTGCCAGGCCTCGGGGCCAGAGCCTGAACTTTGTCAGATGCGGGCAAGTTGACTTGCATGGCGCTCGCCCCTCTTCAGACGAATACCGGCGTGCAAGTGCCTGTCGACTTGCGTGGTTTCCGCACGTGCGGGTCGTTTGCGGCTTACTTCAGGTTCAAGCCCCCCCCCGTCCTTGCAAGTAAATTTGCCAGAGTCAAAAAGGCACATTCCCGCAAAAAACGACTCAGGATGAAAAGCCGGTCTTGGGAGAGGGGTCCAGGCTTCTGGCGGTCGACGTCATGAAACAATCACGACGTCGGGGGTCTGGGGATGGGGTCAGGCGATGCGGCGATCCCCCGGCCCCATCTACCGGGACCCCATCTATAGGAGGCTTCTATAGGGCTGGTCGGCCTCCAGAGGGTCCCAGCGTGAGTCCCAACGGCCCCCGATGCCGGCTCGCGGGAGTGCCACGGGTCTCGGACGCGGCTGCGACACCCCTGCCACGCCAGCTGCCAGGCAATATCCCGAAAGTTCCCCGCCGCCACACAGTCAAGACCCCGGACATGCGACGTTTTGATTTCTGCAGGACGGCGCCCAGACCCTCTTCCCCGGGGCCGGTTTTCCCTCCCGAGTCGTTTTCCGACGGCCCCGGGGGCCGGCGAGGGCCCCCCGGGGGCGGAAAATGGCGAAAGCCCGCCCGTCCCCGGTGCAGGGCCGGTTTTCCCTCCCGAGTCGTTTTTCTGACGGCCCCGGGGGCCAGAGAGGGCCCCCCGGGGACCGAACATGGCGAAAGCCCGCCCGTCCCTGCAGACGTCCTGGCTTCTCCGCGGCGCGGTCATGGCTTTGACGCCGAGGTGGGGGCCACGGGGGGTCCCGGAGGGGCCCTCTGTCGGGTATATGGCCAGGACCCCAGGTAAGGGAGGAGGAGGAGGGCAAGGGAGGAGGGAGGAGGGAGGAGGGAGGAGGGAGGAGGAGGAGGAGGAGGAGGGGAGGAGGAGGAGGAGGAGGAGGAGGAGGAGGAGGAGGAGGAGGAGGAGGAGGAGGAGGAGGAGGAGGGAGGAGGAGGAGGAGAGGAGAGGAGGAGGGAGGAGAGGAGGGGAGGAGGAGGAGGAGGAGGGAGGAGGAGGAGGAGGAGGAGCCCCTGAATTGGCCAGAATCACGAAACCAGGTTTGCCGTACGTGGTGTTTTTTCGGGCTACGGCAGTTTTCCGGTGAGTGGAACGGGGCGTGGGGGGCGTCCCCGCCCCGCCCCGGCATCAGTAAACCAGGTCCCACGGAACCCAGTTCTGCCAACGCCCGACTCTGGTCTCCTGGCCGTGCCCGAAGTCTCCGGGTCGGGGCTCCTGCCCGTGGCCGAGGCGCACCGCGGCCGGAGGAGAAGAGGCTCCCCTGTCACTCCTTTTGCCGTCGCGGCGGGTGGGCGGGCCGGCCCTGCCAGGTCCAGGGGTGCTCTTGCGTCCTGTGTGTTGGCGGCCCATGCCTTCCACATTCCTGTGGCAGTGTGGCCCTCGGAAGGGTCTCACTATGTCCTCGGCGTGTGTCCTCTCCAGTCCGCCTCGACTGTAATTATTGTTGGGCCTTCTGATGGCAGCGCCAGGACTGCCAGGCTTGCCGTGTGGTGCGCTGCGTCTCGCCATGGGGGAGGCGGGCCCTGACGGAGTCGGCCCCTGAAGTCTGTCGCCGTTTTCGGGCCTCTGGGGCCCTCCACGGGCCCCAGGGCTGTCAGAAGACACGGCTCAGGAGGAAGAGCTCGTCGTCCTGGGGGATGGCCTCGGTCGGGGTCCAGGACCCGCTTCCCTCAGGACCCGCTTCCCTCGTGCTGGCAGTCGTGGGAGACTCGAGATGCTCAGCACGATGACTGCATGTATCCCAGACCCCCGACGTCATGATTGTGTCAGTGCGTCGACCCCTGGAGGTCTCGACCCATGCCCCTGGACCGGTTTTTCGTCCCGAGTCGTTTTTGACGGTCCCGAGGGCTGGTAAGGGCCCCCAGAGGCCGAAAAATGCAAAAAACCTCCCGTGGTGCTTTTTTCATTGCCCGAGGGGGTCTCGGTTTCCCTCATGCTGAGAGCTGTTGGGGACTCGAGACCCTGAGATCCGACGTCTCAAAAAAATTGAGACGCCGTGGAAAATCTAGCCTGGAGCCCCAAACCCTATCTTTCTGCTCCATTTTTCGAGCCGGATCGATCCGTGAGGGTCCCAGGGCCCCGGCTCGAAAAAATTCAGTCGCCAGGATCTCAGGGGATGCTCAGCACAATGACTGCACCTGTGACAGGCGATCGCAAACATGGATTCAGGGGGCGTGGATTGGCGATGGGTCTCGTTTCCATGGGACATCGCGGATGTCCGCCGCCGAACGGGGCGGCACCGGCCGCAGTTTGGGGAGGGCACCTCCCCCGACCCACGGATGTGGCGACCGCGCGCCACATCCCTGGACCGCTAAGCCTTGTGGAAGTCGATTACTGGAGAGGGAGCATGCTGCCAAATAATTTCCAGATGTCTACAAAATGGTTCAACTTTGTTTCTAAATATAAAAACATGTCTGAAACATGTTTTACAACAGGCGCGCCCCCGGCTGTTTGGCGCAGCTCGGACGTGTGCATTTTTCCTTCGGCGAGGACCATCGAGGAGCATCCTTGATCATTGGGCGGAAAAGCCACGCGCGAAACTAAAAAAAAGCACAGGGAATGGACGTCCGGGCCCGTCGCCCTGGAAGCGTGGCTCGCGCCCGGGCGGCCGCCGGGGCCCTGTCGGGAGGCAGCGGGCCCTGCCGCCCTGGAAGGCACGTAGAGTCCCTGGCAGCGCGCCTGCGGGCGCGGGCGCGCGGTTTTCTCGGCGGGGCCAGGGCTACAAGTCGGGCGTGTCCCTCGACAGTTGTGGGGGACGATCAAGGGAGAGGAGAAGCATGCTGCCAGATCATTTCCAGACGTCTTAGAAAATGGGTTAGAACTGGTTTAAACATGTTAAAAACTACATGTTCTAAACATTGTCAGGACATTTTCCTTTGCATTTTAAGCACATGCTTCATTCGGTGATAGGACTGTTAGGGTGCCCATGGTCGTGGCATCCACAACTCTAAATGCTCGGGGGACGATTTTTGGTTTATGTATTGTTTGATTGTTTTGTGCGAATTCTTTTGTTCATATCCCCCTGTAGGAGGACATGCCCGCTCTGAGGCCAGCGCCAGAAAGTCTGGACCATTGTGGACCCTGAGATCCTGGCGATTCAATCTTTTCGAGCTGGGCGTTTTCGCGTCATTCTGGGTCCCGAGGTCCTCCCGCATCGATCGGGCTCGAGAAATGGCGCAGGAAGATAGGGTCTAGGGCTCCGGGCTTGATTTTTCACGTTCGTCCCAATTTTTTGAGACGTTCCAAACCCAGACTCCCTCGGGCAATGAACAAATCATGACGAGAGGTGTTTGTTTTTGCTATTTTCGGTTTCTGGGGGCCCTTACTGGCCCTCGGGGCCGTCAAAAAGCGACTCAGGACGAAGAACCGGTCCCGGGGAATGGGTCGAGAATTCCAGGGGTCGACTGTATGAAAAAATCATGGCGTCGGGGGTCTGGGAACAGGGCCGCCGCGGAAGGGCGGCGGAGAGTCGGCAGAAGAAGAACCAGGCCCCCGCCCTCCTCAGGGGACTTACAGAGCCGTCCTCATGCTGGTGGACGCGTAGGGGCGGGGCTGGGGCACGAAGATACCCACCTGCCTTTGCTCGCTCTTCGTCGGGCTTCTGGTTTAGCATAGTGCCTAATTATACCTGCGCCGTTCGCACGGCAGTTTAGAGCCCCTCACGAGACCTCCTGCGCCGAAGGATCATTGGGGGTAGTGCGCGCGTGTGTGTGTGTGTGAGTGTGGAAGGTGGCGGAAGCAAAAGATGCGCCCCTAAGAGATGAACCCGTTTTGGGGTTCCGGGGTTCCGAGGTCCGCCATGCTGAAGAGAAGCATATTTTTCTCGCCGGCGGCGACGCAGGCTGATCCGCTCCAGCGCGGCAGCGATATATGGGGGCACGGCAGAGCGAAGTGGCTGGCATGCAGAGGGAGGGGCAGGAACAAAAAAGGCGGCCGCGGGGAGGGAGAGGAGGGCGGAAGCTGAGAGAGAAAGCGCGCACGAAACCCAAAAAAGGCACGGGGAGGTGATGTATCCCTTGTTTTGCCGATCGGCGCGGGCCCTCGTACCCCCCCTCCCCCCCACCCCACCCCCATGGAGTAGATCTTGGCTGTTTCTGGCGCCTGTTTCGAGCAGGTGGAGCCGATCCCCCATAGGACGCACTGCTGCAAACCGTCGCACTAAGCAGAGGTTCGGGGCCAGATCTCCCCCTCTCCCCCCCCCCGTCCGCCAAATGTCGAAACGCCGAATACCACAAAACGCTCACGAGTGGATGTCCGCGCGATGGAAGGAGCCCCCGATTCCCCGCAGGGCTCGCCGAGAGGATGCTGGCCCTCGGGGCGGAGGCGGCCGGAGTCTCCCTGCGCAGCCACAAGGTCAGAGGACTGAAAAGGTACCGATACTGCTACAGGAGAGGCCCACGCCAAGAAACTCCCTGCTTGCCTCCAGGGTGCCCTGGGCTTCTCTGGTTTCGATGGTTCTGCTATGGAAGGCGTGGCGTCCCCCCCCCAAAAAAAACAATGGACGCCCTGGGGTCTCAAGGTGGGGTTTTTTGTGGCAGGTTTCTTGTGGTCGGGCCCCTGCTGTACCCTGGCCTCGTGTTCGCCTTTTCGGGTCTCCTGGGAGCCCCTCGCTTCGCCGCGGCTGGTTTCGCCTCGGAGTCCTAGCCAGAACGCTCCCGGGGAGGGGTCCGGGGCCCCTTTGGAGCGAGGCTCGCCGGGCCGGGCTCCCCACGCCGACCGGAGGAACCGATCTGGGCACCCCCGTTGGGGCTTTGGGGGTCCCTCGGGGCTCGTTGGGAGCCCGCCGGCCGTCTTCGAGGCCGTCTTGGGGGCCCTCTTGGGCCGTCTTGGGCGCACCTGGGGCCGTCTTGGGGCCCTCTTGGGCCCCTCTCGGGGGCCTCCTGGGGGCGCCCCTTGGGGCGCCTCAGTAGAAGCATCGGAGCCTTGCCGTTTTTTCTTGCGAGGGCCGCACGGCGGCGGACTACGCGGAGCTGCACGGTCGCCCGGAGCTGGCGCTGCGGCTGCGGGCGCTCATGGCGCAGAGGCTCGCCGAGGGTGGTCGGGCGTTGTGTGGCGTGTGCGGGGTGGAGGTGGCTCGGCGCCCGAAGCTCCACGAGGTCGTTGCACGCTGCAGCAGCGGCGAGGAGCGGAATGCGCTGCTGGTGGACTTCTGCACCACCCGCTGCGGCGTCGTCTCGACCCTGCTGCACCCGCACTTCCACCCGCTCAACGACGATGAGAAGCTGCGCAAGAAGTTGACCCAGTCGCTGGGCGTGCTGCAGGCGCTTGAGCAGCTCGTCCCTGACCTGGACGGCTGGCATGTGATCGATTTATGTAGCGGGAAGTCTCTGACGTCGACGTTGGTCGCTCTTCAGCATCCCACCGTCACGGTGACCGCGGTGGACCGCTTGTCCCAGGCGCACTTACCGCATTGGACAGAGGCGGGACTTGATAATGCATTGTACAAGCGCCTTGATGTTATGGCGGAAGACTTCATGGACCAGCTCGCAAACACTGTGGCCGCGTCGGGCAGGCCGGTGGCGGTACTTGGAATGCACTTATGCGGAAGTTTGAGCGAGCGGGCCGTGGAGGTGTTTCAAACAATGCCGCTGGTACGCGCTTGCATCCTATCACCCTGTTGCCTGCCGCCGCTGCACAAAGCGCCTCCATCTGTGGCGCCGCTATACCGTACCGGCGCGCAGGACGACGAGCAATACCACGCTTGGTGCGCTCACCTGGAGCGATCGCTGGGCGCAGGGAATGGGGTAATCGGAAGACGCAATGAATAGGGGTGGATATCTTGGGGGGGTTTTGTTCGCACTCGGTCTCCAGCATGGTCGGGTAGCCAAGACAGCGGAGCCGAGGGATGCGCGCAGTGCTTTGCCCAGGGTAGACACTCTTGTTGCTGCCCCCAAGGTGAGTGTCGCCAGCCGCCAAATCGAGGAGATGCTAACGATCAAGTCTACAGTGCTGAGTGCCTCCAAGCCACCCCTCAGCCCGGCGGAGGCTGCAGAGGCAGCGGCCGCCGCCGCGGCGGCCGCAGCACGCAGCGTTCTGCCTGCGCGCCTCTTCGTACGGCTGCTGTTCGGCACCGACCAGCAGCTGCAGTGCCACGGGGAGTACACGCTGGAGGCCTCAGACAGTGAGCAGCCCGTCTGGCGGCACGTCGGCGAGGATCGGTCGATCCACCTTGGCGCCGACGGGCTCTGGCGCATCAGTGACAGCAGCGGCGAGCACTTTGCGCAGCACCCCGCAGCGGTGGGGGCGTCTGCGCGCGGCCCCGACACGCTCCCGCACGAGCAGCTGGGGGCGTGGGAGAGGCGCGACGCAAAGAAGCGGCGGTGGCTGACGGACGGCGCCCTCGCTGTGACGCTGACGGAGAGGCGGAGGAAGCTTTCCAGCAGCCCGCCGCGGCGGGGTCGGAGTCGGCAAAAACGCGGTCGCCTGCACGGGCACAAGCGCGCGCTCGGTTCGGCGGCTGCGTTGCACGGGTGTCGCACGTGGTGTCCCACCTGATCCTCCAGATCCTCCTCTCTCTCTCTCTCTCTCTCTCCCTCCCCCATCCCACATGCCTACGAATGCTTCCCCTCGTCGTACCACACGACGCGTCGGCAGGGCCGTCCTCCTGAGACTTCCCCGCAGCGTACGATTCTAGACGTGGCGAGTCCAACCTCAACACAGATAGATGGAGCACTGGTCGTTGTTTCACCATGTGTCTTTCATGTCAGCGACGCGCTCATTCGCCATACAAGCACCCAGCACGTGTGTGGCGCAAGCGCAGTCCGTTTCTATGGTTCTCGCATCAGAGCCGCCCACATTCGTCCCATCATGCGCCAACCGTCAAACGGATGGAGTGCGGATGGTTCACCCAATATTGCTCTCGATTTCGCGCTGCGCCTCGTTCTTTGCACACCGCAGCTCTCGTTTGAGACGTCCCTGCGCACGCAGCTTGCAGCTGCCACGGCTGCGCGGAGGGAGAGCTGCCCAATGTTGTACTAATGTTGTCTTGCGTCAGGCTCGATAGGTTGAAAAGGCTTCAGTCAACCCGCGTAGTAAGGATAAGCAACCTTCCCAGGGGATACTCTAATATACTTGCCTCCTCGGCCCATCCTTGGCCGCTTTCGCTGGCCGCGCCCCGCTCGCAGAGTGTCGACATGGCCTCCCAAGGCCCTTGCATCCTTGAGGCGCATCCTTGCTATACGGGCTGGCTGTAGCAGCGAGATGCCGAAGAACGACTGGGTCCAAAGGCTTCGGACGCCAACCAGCTCGGGACTCGAGAGCCTTGAGCGACGCCCGCGGCTACGAGGTTCGCCCCCAGCACCCCCACCACCCTTCTTATAGATCACCCAAGGAAGGGCTACCCTAGGGCTATCCCTAGGGCCTACCCCTAGGGCTACCCTAGGGCTACCCCTAGGGCCTACCCCTAGGGCTACCCTAGGGATACCCCTAGGGCCTACCCCTAGGGCTACCCTAGGGCTACCCCTAGGGCCTACCCCTAGGGCTACCCTAGGGCTACCCCTAGGGCCTACCCCTAGGGCTACCCTAGGGCTACCCTAGGGCCTACCCCTAGGGCTACCCTAGGGCTACCCTAGGGCCTACCCCTAGGGCTACCCTAGGGCTACCCCGAGGGCCTACCCCTAGGGCTACCCTAGGGCTACCCTAGGGCCTACCCCTAGGGCTACCCTAGGGCTACCCTAGGGCCTTCCCCTAGGGCTACCCTGGGGCTACCCCTAGGGCCTACCCCTAGGGCTACCCTAGGGCTACCCCTAGGGCCTACCCCTAGGGCTACCCTAGGCCTACCCCTAGGGCCCCTAGGGCCTACCCCTAGGGCTACCCTAGGGCTACCCCTAGGGCCTACCCCTAGGGCTACCCTAGGGCTACCCCTAGGGCCTACCCCTAGGGCTACCCTAGGGCTACCCCTAGGGCCTACCCCTAGGGCTACCCTAGGGCTACCCCTTGGGCCTACCCCTAGGGCCGCCTTTGCCGGAGGAGAAGCACGAGGATGAGGGGGAGGAGTACCGAGGAGGAGGAGGAGGAGGAGGAGGAGGAGGAGGAGGAGGAGGGACAGGGAGAGGGAGAGGGCGGAGGAGGAGCAGGAGGGACGGAGAGAGGAGGAGGAGGAGGGGGAGGACGAGGAGGAGGAGGACGAGGAGGAGGAGGAGGAGGAGGAGGAGGTGACAGCCCCGCCTGCGCCGCCCTGGCGCCAGACGGCGCCCCCGTCGACCGTCGATCGGCTCGGCTTTGCGTCGTCGTCGTCGTCGTCGGCGTCGTCGTCGTCGTCGTCGCCGTTGCCGTCGTCGTCGTCGCCGCCGCCGCCGTCGCCGCCGCCGCCGCCGCCGTCGTCGTCGTCGTCGTCGTCGTCGTCGTCGTCGTCGTCGTCGTCGTCGTCGTGGTTGTCGGTCGGTCGATCGGTCAGACTGCCGCTCGGCCGGCGCGTCGGTCGGACAGTCGGACGGTCGGTTGTGGTCGTCGTGCGAGGGGGGGTCAGCGAGGGGGGATCTGCGAGGGGGGGTCAGCGAGGGGGGGTCTGTGAGGGGGGTCCCAGAGGGGGGGTCAGCGAGGGGGGGTCCCAGAGAGGGGGTCTGCGAGGGGGGTCTGCGAGGGGGGGTCAGCGATGGGGGGGTCAGCGAGGGGGGGTCCCAGAGGGGGGGGGTCTGAGGGGGGGTGTCTTGGAGGGGGGGGCTCAGCGATGGATACCTTAGGGCTAACCCCTTGGGCTACCCGTAGGCCGCCTTTTGACCGGAGGAGAAGCACGAGGATGAGCGCTTGGAGGGAAGTACCGAGGATGAGGAGAGAGAGGAGGAGGAGGAGGAGGAGGAGGAGGAGGAGGGACCAGGGAGAGGGAGGAGGGAAGAGGGCGGAGGAGGAGAAGGAGAGACGCGAGAGAGGAGGTAGGAGGAGGAGGGGCGTAGGACGAGGAGGAGGATGACGAGGATGAGGAGGAGGAGGTGACAAGCGCAGCCTGCGCCGCCCTGGCGCCAGACGGCGCCCCCGTCGACCGTCGATCGGCTCGGCTTTGCGTCGTCGTCGTCGTCGTCGTCGTCGTCGTCGTCGTCGTCGTCGCCGTTGCCGTCGTCGTCGTCGCCGCCGCCGCCGTCGCCGCCGCCGCCGCCGCCGTCGTCGTCGTCGTCGTCGTCGTCGTCGTCGTCGTCGTGGTTGTCGGTCGGTCGATCGGTCAGACTGCCGCTCGGCCGGCGCGTCGGTCGGACAGTCGGACGGTCGGTTGTGGTCGTCGTGCGAGGGGGGGTCAGCGAGGGGGGGTCTGCGAGGGGGGGTCAGCGAGGGGGGGTCTGTGAGGGGGGTCCCAGAGGGGGGGTCAGCGAGGGGGGGTCCCAGAGGGGGGGTCTGCGAGGGGGGGTCTGCGAGGGGGGGTCAGCGATGGGGGGGTCAGCGAGGGGGGGTCCCAGAGGGGGGGTCTGTGATGGGGGGGTCTGCGAGGGGGGGTCAGCGAGGGGGGGGGGAGGGGGAGGAGGAGGAGGAGGAGGAGGGGAGGGGGAGGAGTGAGAGGAGGAGGAGGAGGAGGAGGAGGAGGAGGAGGAGGGGGGCCCAAGCCCAGACCTCCTCGAAGACCGAGGGCCGAGCAGGTCTTCGTCGGTCCTCGGCGTCTCCCTCGCGTCGGCGTGCGCTCAGGAAGGCGCGCCCCGCCGGGCACGCTCCAGGCCCAGACAGTCGTCGTTGTCGTCGTCGTCGTCGTCGTCATCGTCGTCATCGTCGCCCTCCGCCTCCCCCTCCTGCTCCTCCTCCCCCTTCTCCTCCTCTTCCACTCCCACTCCGCCACAAAGGGCATCAATATGTAATCCGCCAGCAAAGCAAGCAATGCCTTTAATGTCCCGCCCGCCCGCCCGACCAAAAGAATCAGCTTGTAATCCGCCACAATAGTAATCAACTTGTAACCCGCTGCCACATGGAATCACTTTGTAATCCGCCACCAAATCAACCAATGCTTTTAATGCCCCGCCCGCCCGCCCGACCAAAGGAATCAAATTGTAATCCGCAATAAAAGAGAATCCATTCGTAATTCGCCACACAAGCAATCATTGCCTTTAATGTCCCGCCCGCCCGCCCGACAAAAGGAATCAATGTGTAATCTGACACAATAAGAATCAGTGTGCCACCCGCCACACATGCAATCAATGCCTTTAGTGTCCCGCCCGCCCGCCCGACAAGAATAATCAGTTGATAATCCACCACACAGGGAATCAATATATGTAATCCGCCACCAAGGCAACCAATGCTATTAATGTCCCGCCCGCCCGCCCGACCAAAGGAATCATATTGTAATCCGCAATAAAGGGTTACCCCTAGGGCCTACCCCTAGGGCTACCCTGGTGCTACCCCTGGGGCCCACCCCTAGGGCTACCCTAGGGCTACCCCTTGGGAAGCCTAGGGCCTTGGGTAGGGCCTACCCTTGGGAAGCCTAGGGCCTTGGGTAGGGCCTACCCTTGGGAAGCCTAGGGCCTTGGGTAGGGCCTACCCTTGGGAAGCCTAGGGCCTTGGGCAGGGCCTACCCTTGGGAAGCCTAGGGCCTTGGGTAGGGCCTACCCTTGGGAAGCCTAGGGCCTTGGGTAGAGCCTACCCTTAGGAAGCCTAGGGCCTTGGGTAGGGCCTACCCTTGGGAAGCCTAGGGCCTTGGGTAGGGCCTAGGGTAGCCAAGGCCCCCGGTGATCTATACCCCACCCTTGGGATCTCTTGGAGCCAGCAGGCCCGCGGCTCTACGTCGAGCGGTCACAGTCGATGCGGCCGCAGGCGAACGAGGAGAGGGGCTCTAGGCTCTGGTGTCGCCCCGGGTCCCGACCCCCCAACGGAGCCCCCGTGGTGAGGCCTCAGAGAGTAACATGCCAATCTTCCGTCGTCGTGGGCAAACAGAGTCGCCACGAAGGCAAGGCCTCCCGGGACACAGGGGCCCGGAAGGTTTTGGGGGGGCGTGCTCGAGCTCCCGGGCCCTCTCCACGGGCCGCAGGGCTGCCACAAGAGTGTCTCGGGACGAAGGGCGGTCCCGGGGAGAGGCCCCGACGCCCATTGGCAGGACCCGCCTCTTGCCGCCTCGGGATCGGCTTCCGTCGTCATGGGCGAACGGAGTCGCCAGGAAGGCGAGGCCTCCCGGGACAAAAAGGGGCCCGGAAGGCGTTTTTGGGGGTCGTGCTCGAGCTCCCGGGCCCTCTCCACGGGCCACAGGGCTGCCGCAAAAGTGGAAGAGGAGGAGGAGGAGGAGGAGGAGGAGGAGGAGGAGGAGGGAGGAGGAGGAGGAGGAGGAGGAGGAGGAGGAGGAGGAGGAGGAGAGGAGGAGGAGGAGGAGGAGGAGGAGGAGGAGGAGGAAGGATGATGGGAGGAGAGGAGGAGGAGAGGAGGAGGAGGAGGAGGGAGGAGGAGGAGGAGGAGGAGGAGAAGAGGAGGAGGAGGAGGACTGCCGCAAAGAGGAGGAGGAGGAGGACTGCCGCAAAATGTCTTCTCGGGACGAGGGGCGGTCCCGGGGAGATGCCCCGAGGCCCAGGACCCGCAAGAGGGGCTCGAGGCTCTCCAGCTCGAGCCCCCGTGCCCCCCTTCCACGGGCCGTAGGGCTGCCACAGAACTGGAGGAGGAGCGGGAGGAGGAAGAGGAGGAGGAGGAGGAGGAGGAGGAGGAGGAGGAGGAGGAGGAGGAGGGAGAGGAGGAGGAGGAGGAGGAGGAGGAAGAGGAGGAGGAGGAGGAGGAGGAGGAGGAGGAGGAGGAGGGAGGAGGAGGAGGAGGAGGAGGAGGAGGAGTAGTAGAGTAGGAGGAAGAGGAGGAGGAGGAGGACTGCCGCAAAATGTCTTCTCGGGACGAGGGGCGGTCCCGGGGAGATGCCCCGAGGCCCAGGACCCGCAAGAGGGGCTCGAGGCTCTCCAGCTCGAGCCCCCGTGCCCCCCTTCCACGGGCCGTAGGGCTGCCACAGAACTGGAGGAGGAGCGGGAGGAGGAAGAGGAGGAGGAGGAGGAGGAGGAGGAGGAGGAGGAGGAGGAGGTGGAGGAGGAGGAGGAGGAGGAGGAGGAAGAGGAGGAGGAGGAGAGGAGGAGGAGAGGAGGAGGGGGAGGAGGAGGAGGAGGAGGAGGAGGAGGAGGAGGAGGAGGAGGAGAAGGAGGAGGAGGTGGAGGAGGAGGAGGAGGAGGAGGAGGAGGAAGAGGAGGAGGAGCGACCGGGGAGAGGCCCCGAGGCCCAGGAGCCGCCTCTTGCCGCCTCGGGAGCGGCTGCTTTTCCTTTTTTAACAAAATTGAGAGCAGCCCAGCTTGGCAGGCGGAGGGCAGAGAGGAGCTCCTCGGGGCAGGGCGGGGAGGCAGGGAAAGGGTATCTTCGACGAAAAAATAAAGAGATTAAAAGATACTTCAAAATGATTCAAAAAAATAGTCCCCGTATTATTGTTTGACTATTTTTGAGTATTCCTCCTGTAGAGGGACGGGCCCGACTGAAGTTTTGGACTCGGAGGGGACGAGGAGGCCTCCCGGAGGAGGGGCCGGCGCCGGGTGCGCGCCGCCGCCTGGACGACAGGGAGGCCTGCCGGCTGCTGCGGCTGCTGCGCAACTGCGGCGGCAGCGGCGCGGGGCGCCAGGCCAGCCTCGACCTCCGACCCGTTGCCTTCGGCGGTATCGGCGTCGGCGGCGGCGTCGGCGTCCTCGTCCGCGGCGTCGGCGTCGACGTCGTCGGCGTCTGCGTCGATGTCGACAAGATGTTGAGTCATCCAGTGGTTCTGCTCGACCTTCATGTCAAGATGCCGCCAGGACTGATACCGAGTAACCACTGAAGAAGAACAATAAGAAGAAGAAGAAGAAGAAGAAGGAGGAGTCGTCGCTGTCTTCGTCGTCGTTGCCGTCTTCCTCGTTGCGGTCGTCGTCGTAGTCGTCGTCGTAGTCGTCGGCGTCGACTTCGGCGTCGGCGTCGGCGTCGTCGTCGTCGGCGTGGGCGTCGGGGTCGCTCGTCGCTGTCTGCGTCGTCGTCGGCGTTATCGTCGGCGTTGGCGTCGTCGTCGTAGTCGTCGACGTCGGCGTCGGCGTCCGCGTCGGCGTCGCTCGTTGTCTTCGTCGTCGTCGGCGTCAGCGTCGGCGTCGGCCTCGTCGTCGCAAACTTTGCTTGGTGACCAACTCCAAGAACGCAAGATCAAAGTGTGGATATGGGAGCTCCACTTTGTACACACGGTTGGGCCATGACTGGGAGATCCAGGCTCAGGATCCAGACTTTTGGGTGAGTGTCCGTGGCGCTTGTGTTGAACAGCGGTTGTGGTGGACCAATTGTTGAGTCCAGTGATTCACTTCGACCTTCATTTCAAGATGCCGCCAAGACTGGTACCGAGTAGCAACTGAAGAAGAAGAAGAATCAGAAGGATAAGAAGAGTAAGAAGAAGTCGTCGATGTCTTCATCGTCGTTGACGTCTTCGCCGTTGCGGTCGTCGTCGAGGAGGATCGTGGAGGAAAAGATAGAATAGGGAACGGGTGAGCGAGCTGGAGGCGGAGGAGGAGGAGGAGAGGGAGGAGGAGGAGGAGGAGGAGGAGGAGGAGGATCGAGGATCGCGGAAGAAGGTTCCTGGGTCTGAGGTGCCCGGCCCGCGCGTTGGCGCCGTGAGCCCTCGGCGGTTGGTTGCGCGCGGCGTGGCATCGCCTCGCAGGCCGACACCGCGGAGGATCGGCGAGGAGGTTGGGGTTTTCCGACGTCGCTTTTGGCGTTGGGCCATAGGTTGTCCGTGGAGGCCTCCGTGTACCCATAGGTTGTCCTCTTCCCCCTGCTCCTCCTCCTCCTCCTCCTCGTCCTCCTTGTCCTCCTCCTCCTCCTCCTCCTCCTCCTCCTCCTCTCCTCCTCCTCCTCCTCCTCCTCCTCCTCCTCATCCTCTCATCATCATCATCATCATCATCTCATCATCATCATCATCATCATCATCATCAGCATCATCATCATCATCAGCATCATCATCATCATCATCATCATCATCATCATCATCATCATCATCATCATCATCATCATCATCATCATCATCACAACGTTTTAACTCGGTGCCTTTCTGCGGCTTTCGTGTTTCGGTGCCGTCGGGAAGAAGGAGGAGGAGTCCAGGAGTGGAGGAATCCGGCACATTGTGCTGGCCAGCCTCGTCGAGGAGTTCAGCACCGCCTATATCTGCCAGAGCGGACTGCAAGATCTTCTCCTGCATAGCGCCAAGAGTTGGGACCCAGAGTGGGCGAAGCCATTCAGCCCGCCTGTCCCCTGGCACATGCACCCTCGGTGTAAGTGTGCGTCGTAAGAGGTCACCAGGAGTGTTGTCGTCGCCGTGCGCAATAAGCAACGCAAGAAGACGCGGAGGAGGAGACTCTGCCCCCATCCCCCCGAGTTTAGGCGATGGCCAGTCGAAGGTCGGCAGCCCTGGCGAGTGAGACAGGCGCGAGGCCCCCACAGGGAAGACGCGCCGCGCGCGCCCTCCCCCGCCGAAACCCTCGAGAGGTCCGAGAGAGAGAGAGAGAGAGAGAAAACGACAAAGCCCCCTCGAGGCTCGAAGGACGAAGAGATTCCCCGCGAGGCTGCAGGCCTGCCTGGCCCTCTGACAGCTTCCGCGGACCTCCGCGGGCCTCCAGGCAGCTCCAGCTGACTGCTGGGCACCTCCCAGAGACCCCCGACGCCATGGCGTGTTCATTTACGTCGACCCCTGGAGGCCTCGACCCATTCCCCCGGCCTGGCGTTTCGTCTTGAGTGGTTTTTGACGGTCCGTCCCAGTAGGAGGAGGAGGAGGAGGAGGAGGGGGAGGAGGAGGAGCGTCAATGTCTCGAGCCTTTCCCAGCCTCCCGCCCCGCGGAGCATGGCGACACGCTATCCGCTCGCAGCGCATAGCATGTCGCCTGGCCCGCCGCGACACGCTAAGCAAAAGCTCCTGACCGTAGACACCACCCCCAGACCAGCCATGAGGGAGCGGCCTTTTGCCCAGACCCCCCAGGCAGCTCAAATCAGACCCCCCAGAATTATCAGACCACACTCTCCCAAATCAGACCAAATCAGTAGCTCCTAGTAAGCCTCTCTCCTGTGTACAATGTTGGGAGAGGACTCCCAAAGAGATAGCCTTTTGCGCACTATTCCAGCCCCTTGAACGTACTCTTTGTCCCGAGGTCATCTTGCTTGTAAGCTTGGATGGCCCCGAGATGGGTTGGGGAAGGACCAGGAAGGGGGGGCATGAGGAGCAGGAGGAGAGAAGAAGGAGGAGGGGATAGAGAAAATGATTACGTAGTGGGGGGTGGGGATGACAGTAATGGGCAACGGGGAACGGAGTGGGAGGTGGGGAGTGTGAGGAAGGGCTGATGAGTATGGGGAGAGAAGGAAAGTGAAAGCGTGGAGGTTGAAGTAGTAAGGATAGAGGGGTAGATGGGGAGGCGGTCCTGCTCCTTCTCCTCCTCCGCCTCCTCCTCTTTCTCCTCCTCCTCCTCCTCCTCCTCCTTCTCCTCCTCCTCCTCCTCCTCCTCCTCCTCCTCCTCCTCCTCACCCTCTCCATCCTCCATCATGTCCCTGAAAATGCCCCCTTTCCCTCCTGCATGTTCTCTTCCTCCTCACCGTTGCATCTGCAATCCTGCTCGACTCCTGCTCCTCCTCACCCCTCTCATCCCCCCTCTTCCTCCTCCCGCCACCGACGCTCCTCTCATCCCCTCCTCTCTCGTCCTGCCTCTACCCTGGTCCTCCCTCCCTCGGCCTGGCCCTCCGCCGACGACGACGACGACGGCGGAGACGGCGACTGCAGCGACCGCCGGCGGCGGCGACGCCGGCGGCCGCGACCTCGACGGCGGCGGCCGCGACGGCGGCGGCAGCGACCGACGGCGGCGGCGGCGACCGACGCGGCGGCGCGGCCGCCGACGACGGCGCCGACGCGGCCGCCAGGCCCCCGAGCTGCCGCAGGCGGCCACGGGCGGCCGCGAGCTCCGGAACCCCTGGCAGCTGGAGCCGGCGGCCGCCCGGCTCGGCCTCGAGGCGCCCCGGCGGCCTCTCGGCGGCCATCGGCGGCGCTCCCCCTGCGGCCTCCCCGGCGGCTGCGACGACGACGACGACGACGACGACGACGACGACGACGACGACGACGACGACGACGGCGACGACGACGGCGACGACGACGACGACGACGACGACGCTCGCGGCGCCCCCTCTGCTCAGAGGCGAAAACACCTCCGTGTGCGCGGCCTCGCGGGCCGGGCCCCCAGGCCGCGGCCTCGCGGGTGCGGGGCGTGCTCGTTGCTCGGGTGCCCAGGCCGCGGAGCGTGGCCGTGCGGCCGCGCATGCGCGGGATCGCGCCGCGGAGGGCAGGCCGCGAGGGCGTGGACGTGGGCACGCCCGCCGCTCGTGGCCTGCGGCGTTCCTCGCGGCCTCTCGTCGACTGGACGTAAGAGTGACCTTTCGCCGGAGTGACCTCTGGTGCGGGCCCAATGGGGTCCCCCGATCGCCGAGCGCGATGCGACAGGAGCGTCTTGCGCGCCTGTGCTTGGGCACCCCGCGGCCCCCGAAGACCCGCGCACCAAAGGGCACTCTTACACGGGGTCACTCTTGCGCGCAGCCGAGCTCGGTGGCCTCTGGCAGCGGCGACCACGAGCACGATCACGACGACCAGGGCCGCGGCCTCCCACTCCTCCTCGCGCCGTGCAGGAGGCGCGGCGGGCAGTTTGAGGCCGCGTTGGGCCTCCTGGGGCCCTCGCCGAGCCCTGGGCCTGTCAGGCAGCAACTCAGGACGAGCTGGCCCAAGGGAACGGGTCGGCACTTCTGGGGGCCCGGTGCCGGCGAGGTCGAGGCGTCGGACGTCTGGGTCGGCCTCTCGGCGGCGTTCGGCGGCTGCGACGACGACGACGAGGACGACGACGAGGACGACGACGACGACGACGACGACGACGACGACGACGACGACGACGACGACGACGACGACGACGGGGCCTCCGCGGGGCGGTGGGCGCGCCCCCTTCTGCTGCAGCTGCTGCGGCTGCTGCGGCTGCTGCTCGGGCCCTGCCTGCCTCCCCTCCGCCCTCATCCTGCCCCCCTTCTCCTCATCCTCCCTCCGTGCCTGCCTCCCTGCCTCCCAGACACCCGACGCCGTGATTTTTTCATGGCGTGACCCCCGGAAGTCTGGGCCCCTTCCGGGGGGCCGGTTTTGCCCACTGAGTCGTTTTTCGACGGCCCCGAGGTCCGGTGAAGGGCCCAGAGGCCGAAAGTGGCAAAAAGGCTCCCGTCGTGATTTTTTCATGACCCGAGGGGGTCTGGGTCTCGGCGGCCTTCGGCGGCGGCGGCGGCGACGACAACAACCACCACGAGCACGACGGCCACGGCCACGGCCACGACCCAACCGTGTGTACAAACTGGAGCTCCCCAATCCACACCTTGATCGTGCGTCCCTGCAGTTGGCCGCCAAACAAAGCTTTCGACGCCGACGCCGACGCCAACGCCGAAGACCACGGCCACGGCCACGGCCACGGCCACGACGACCACCACCACCGCGACGACGGCGGAGGCCGCGGCCACCACGGCCGCCACGGCGACGGCACCCCGCTCTCCCGTGTGCCGGGGGGGGGGGTCCGCCCCGTCGGGCGGGTCGGCTGCCCGCTCGGCTCGAGGCTCCGCCGGGGCTGGCTCCGACTCGGGCCCCCCCCCCATTGTTTGACGGGGGGGGCGGAGAAAAGCAGATGGAGGAGGAAAAGGTACCCAGACCGCTACCCTCCGCCCGTTTCCCCTTTGTGGGCCTCCTCGGAGGCCCTCGTCGCCGCCGCTGGATTCACCTCGGAAGTCCTAGTCAGAACGCACCCCAGGAGAGGTCCGGGAGGGAGCGGCATCGGTACCTTTTGGTTCCCCCAGGGGCGGAGAAAAGGAGAAGGAGGAGGGAGAGGGGAGGAGCGAGGAGGAAAGGGAGGAGGGAGAAGGCAAGACAAGATGAGACCAGACGCGAAGCGAGCTCGATGTCGGATGTGAACTGCGTGAAGCCCTCCAAGCTCGGGCTTTTGCCCCTGAGCCGAGCAAAAGGGACAGCACGGCTCCAGCGGGCAAAACCCGAGAGAGCTGGAAACGTCTCCGCCGACTTCCCCATGCGGACCGCGCCCGAGAAGCGACCGGCGTAGCAAACAGGGCACGCCCGCGAGCGAAAGACAGCGCCGCCGAGCACTGGCTTCACGCAAGGAGAAAGATAGCGCATTGTCTGGAAGTAGACACTCACGCAGGACCGAAGCCTGAAGCAAAAGTCTGGAGAGCCGCCGAGGGCCGACCTGGTGACAACTCACGGCCGCGGCCGCGCGAGACACGGGGAACAAAAGGGGCTGCGACAAGCCCTGCCCGACACACCCTCACCGAACATGCCGCAGCAAACACGGCGCGACTGGTACTGCTGAAAATGAAGCACACCATTGTGCTATATCTCTAGCACTTCCCATTCATGAGGCTGCTCTCGAAGACGAGAAAAACACCATAAACATAATCGTTTGGCGCTCCGCGCGGATTTCTTGGATCCGCGCTGGGCCCCCCCAGGCGGCGCCTCTGGCGCCGCCCCTGGCGCGCGGAGCGCGCCAGAGAGGGGGAGTCCAGCGCGAATCCAAGAAATCCGCGCGGAGCGCCAAAAGTGTATGCTTATGGCGTTGTTTCTTCATCTAACTTAGCGGCCCTGGCAGCGAACCATCGTATCCACTTGGGCTGCTGGTCTTCCTCGGAGTCCTGGATCCAGCATCGCCTGCAAGTTCACGCGATACACCTTCCTGCCGCGCCAGAGACCTTCCACATTTGGACCTCGCATGTGGAGCACTTAGCGTACCTCTGGTGGTCCATGCCATCGCGGCACTTGAAGTGCGCACAGGGAAAGCGCCCGTTCGTGCCGTAACTGGCCAGCGCCGCAACTCACAGCTAGTGCAAACAGGCGGGTCGATATTGGCGGAGTCAAACTCCACCACAGCGGCACTCAGGAGGAGGAGGAGGAGGAGGAGGAGGAGGAGGAGGAAGAGGAAGAAGAGGGAAGAGGAGGAGGGAGGAGGAGGGAGGAGGAAGTGGGCAGAGGAGGAGGAGGAGGAGGGGAGGAGGAGGAGGAGGAGGAGGAGGAGGGCGGAGGAGGAGGAGGAGGAGGAGGAGGACGAGGTAGGAGGAGGAGGGAGAGGAGGGAGGAGGAGGAGGAGGGAGGAAGAGGAGGAGGAGGAAGGAGGAGGAGGAGGAGGAGGAGGAGGGGGAGGGGGAGGAGGGGGAGGGGGAGGTGGAGGAAGAGGAGGAGGAGGAGGAGGAGGAGGAGGGAGGAGGAGGACGAGGAGGGCGGAGGAGGAGGAGGAGGAGGAGGAGGAGGAGGGCGGAAGGAGGGAGGAGGAGGAGGAGAGGAGGAGAGGAGGAGTGGGGAGAAGGACGAGGAGGAGGAGGAGGAGGAGGAGGAGGAGGAGGAGGAGGGAGGAGGTCGTCGTCGTCGCTCGCCCGGCTGGGGGCGCAGGCGGCGGCCCCGGGCCTCGAGAGCAGCGGGGGCGCCGCCGAGCGGCGGCGGCCCCCGGGGCAGATGCGGGGGCGGCGCGCGCCGGGCGGGCTCCGGGCAGCCGCCTGCGCGCTCAAAGTCTCCCCTCTCCTCCTCCTCCTCCTCCTCTTCCTCTCCTTCCTCACCCCCCCCTCACCCTCCTTCCCTCCTCAACCCCGCCACTCTCCGCCTACCTTACTTCCTCCTCCTCCCATCCCACTCCTCTCCTACCACTCCATCCTCCCTCCTCTCCGCCTCCTCTCCTCCTCCTCCTCATCCTCATCTCATCCTCCCCTCCTCCCCTCCACCTCACTCCTCCTTCCTCCTCCTCCTCCTCCTCCTCATCCTCCTCCTCCTCTCCTCCTCCTCCTCCTCCTCCTCCTCCTCCTCCTCCGCGCATTGGTGGGGAACTAATTCCTCCTCCTCCTCCTCCGATGCGAGCTGCCCGGGCCCAGAGATCCGAGGATAGGATTTGTTCAATTCGGCGTTTTTTCCTGGATTCTGGCCTCCGGGGCCCGCTGTCGGGCCCAGAGAGCATCAAAAATGGATGCGGGACGAGAGCCCCCCCCTCCCGGGGAAGGGGTCTGGACCTCGATCTGGGGCCACGGATTGCAAAAAAACATATCGGCGGATGTCTTGGGATCTAGGCCTCCAAGATGGGGTCGGAGCAGACGGGGTCGGAGTGTCGCGCCACATCGCCGATGCATCGGCGATGCGGCTCGATGTGGAGCCCGATTTTCCTCACGCCGGCGTCGCCGATGCATCGCCCACGTCGCCGATACATCGCCGATGCATCTGCGATGAATCGGCGATGCGGCGCGATCCTCCGACCCCATCTACTCGGACCCCATCTAGGAGGCCCCTACCAGACCCCATTGCGCTGGCTGAGAAAATAGCAGATTCCTCTGGCATCCAAGGGAATCTCTTCGCTGACGATTCGCGCGTTTCTCGCAAGATTCCAAAGTTATCCAGGGCTGGTTGGGGCATGGCTAGAATTGATGACGCAGGTGATGAACATGCTCGTTTGAGCGGCCCTATGTGGCCCAGCACTCCCAGGCGGGAGGTCTTTCGCTATTTTCGGCCTCCGGGGCCCTCCTTCCCGGGCCTCGGGGCCATCAGGAAACGGCTCAGGATGAAATTTCGGTCCTGGGGAAGGGGTCCAAGGAGGAGGAGGAGGAGGAGGAGGAGGAGGAGGAGGAGGAGAAGGGAGAAGGAGGAGGAGAGGAGGAGGAGGGAGGAGGAGGACGAGGGGGAGGAGGAGGAGGAGGAGGAGGAGGAGGAGGAGGAGGAGGAGGAGGAGGAGGAGGAGGAGAGGAGGAGAAGAGCAGGAGGAGGAGAAAAAGAGAAAAAGAGGAGAAAGAGGAGAAAGAGGAGAAAGAGGAGAAAGAGGAGGAAGAGGAGAAAGAGGAGGAGGAGGAGGAGGAGGAGGAGGAGGAAGGGGAAGGGAGGGGGAGGGAGAGGGGGGAGGGGGATGGGGAGGGGGAGGGGTCCAGACCTCTGCGTGTCGACGTCCTGATCCTGAAAAAAACACGCCAAGTGGGTTCTGGACAATTGTTCCCAACAGTCCTGTGGTGTTGGGTCCTCGTTTTGCAGAGACAGCGCCGCGCGTCTCCTCCTCCCGCTGCCCCCCCTCCTTCCTCCTCGTCCTTGCTTTTGCTCTCCGCATGTCTCTGTTTCGGCGCACCCCTCACACGTTTCGTGGTCCTATATGGAGCTCCACCTCAGGTCCCAGTGGCGGAACTCGCATGGCGGCCTCGCCCCATTTGGGCACACCCCTCACACGTTTCGTGGCCCCATAGAGAGTCCCACCTAAGGTCTGTGATAGGTGTCCTTTGATAGGTTTAGCATATTGATCTTTCTTGTATAGCCCCGCATTCCAGCTCACGGGGCAGCTAGGATTGTCCGCTATGACACTCACGGAAGATCGTACTGTACTTCGTCGTTGTGGCTCAAGGCCAAAAGTACATCTGTTCATCCTGCTGCTGCCACAGTTGGTAGCGGAGCAGTGTTCGGCGCGGCCGGCATGGGCGCTCCTAGGCACCGCTAGGCAGCGGTGGTGCCAGGCGCAGCTCGGGCCGCCGCGCGAGCGCTGCTCTCATCAAATTGGACAGAGCGCGGATCCACGGCAAGAGTATGCCAGCAGACGACGAAGACGGCAGCAAGAACTACGCTGTGATCGATCTGGGGAGCACGCAGCAGTCGGGGGCGACTGCAGGCGGCGGCGCCCCAGCTACCGGAGCTCAGACTTCGGGCTCAGGCGGCCAGCTGCCAGATCAGCTCAAAGAGTTGGTGCAGCAGCTCGTGCAGGAGGCGCTGGGTCCGAGACAGGGCGGCGGAGCTGGAGGCGCAGATGATCGAAGCAGCGGGCGCCCCAGCGGCGATCCAGGCGGGCGAGACAGCTCCCGGGGCCAGGACCCTTGGAGCGACGCCGGCCGGGACCCCTGGAGGCGCGGAGAGCAGCCGGAGTCCAAGGACGGCGGAAGAGATCAGTCGGATCAGCAGCAGCAGGAGTCGAACTGGAAGAACACCGACTGGAAGGACAACTCCAACTGGAAGGACTCAGGCTGGCAAGGCTCCGGCTGGGCCGACGGCGGCGGGTGGTCGAAGGGGGACTACTCGGACCCGCCCGCATGGCCCGGCTGGGGGCATTACCGTTTATGGAAGAAGGCCATGCAGCGCTGGAATCGGAACACAGATGTGCAGCTGTGGCGGCGCTCCGAGCGCTTCCTCAAGCTGTTTGACTGGGCGATGCAGGCCAAGTTTGAAGATATCAGCGAGAGCGTCCTGTGCAGCCAGCAGTGGTTGGACACCCTCCTGACCAGGATGGACATCATGAGTGGTGAGCGCGAGGGTGACGACATGAGACGAGCAGGTCGCCGAGCTCTATTCGAGTGCACCCGCGGTGCCAAGGAGAGCCTCACACAGTTCGTGGCCAGGAGGGAGCAGCAGATGCAGGAGGCCGAGGGTCACGACATCTGGATGTCCAACCGGATGAAGGGTTTCATGCTCGAGGAGGGCGCCGGTTTGGGCGCTCAGGGCCAGCAGAACCTTCGAGCGCTGACAAAGGGCAGCCTCGAGTACAGCGACGTTGCCTGGGCTCTCAGGCAACTCGACTACGGCAGTGGCGAGAAGCTGCTGCCCGGCGGCAGCTCGTCCCATCCCGTCATGGCCGCAGAAGACGGCCTGGGCGACGGGTCCAGTCCCCCTCCTCCTCCTCTCTCCCAGGCCTATCCTGCCCTGGGTTCCGGGACTGCGAAGCAAGACGACGAGTCGTACTACGACGAGTCAGAGGAGGGGCCAGAGGAGGAGGACGACGAGCTGTCGGAGTCCGACGTCATGGCCATTTTGGCAGAAATCGAGGACCTCGATCTCGAGGAGGACGAGGCCACAGAGGCGTTCATCCAGATGACCGGCAAGGTTCAGCGCAGGTCCTGGAAGCAGAACAAAGACCTCAAGCGGGCCGCCAAGCAGGATCGCGAGTTCTACGGAGCCAGGCAGCCACGCGGAGGCGACGACGGACGTCGTGGAGGCCGCGGAGGCGCCCGGGGCAAGGGACGTGGACGAGGTCGCGGGGACCGACCGCGAGGACACGACGGCAGCTCAGGCACCAACCCGCGGATCCTCCGACTGA
Source organism: Prorocentrum cordatum (assembly GCA_963575745.1). Taxonomy (NCBI): domain Eukaryota; class Dinophyceae; order Prorocentrales; family Prorocentraceae; genus Prorocentrum; species Prorocentrum cordatum. The sequence goes on from CAUYUJ010017425.1 coordinate 121,329, forward strand.
TGAAGGTGACCCGTTGCAAGAACTGCAAGGAGAAGGGCCACTGGGCCCGGGAGTGCCCCAATCCCAGGAAGGAGGATGACCCCAGGCGCTCAGATCGACCTCGCCGAGGCATGACGGGCTATACCTTCGACGGGTGCAGTTTCCCCATTTTGAGCCCCGACGTGATCGAGAGGCTGAGGAACCTGCAGGCGGAGGTCGAGTCCAGCGACATCTACCTGAACGCCGCCGTGACTCAGGGTCTGGTGGACCCGGGCGCAGGGAGCGACATCGTGGGGTTGCCTTCGCTCAATCGTGAGTCAGAGGCACTTGCTAAGTACGGCCTACGTTACGTGGTGGTGTCCAGCGAGTTCAAGGCACCCAAGAAGGCCCACGGCATCGGAGGCGAGGCGAAGGTCCTCTGCACCATCCTGTATCCGTTGTGTCTAGGAGGAGTGATGGGCGTGGTGGAGACCACCGTCTTGAATGAGGACGTGCCGCATATCCTGAGCGTGAATTTGCTAGACTTCCTCGGCTGTGTCTTGGACTTGCCGCGCAATCTTCTGATCTCGCAGTATCTGTCACAGGATATCCCGGTCACTAAGCTCGGATCGGGCCACCGTATGGCAGACATAGTGCGAGAGACATGCGGCAGCCACGAAGCTCCCGAGAGTGCGCTTCGGAAGTATCCTTTTCTGACAGCATCTTCTTTCAGATTGCAGACTGGCCAGGCACCGCCTATGATGAGTGCCAGCGGAGAGGTGACTGAGTACATCATCGCACACATCCTCATCACCACCACCCCCGGTCACCTCGAGTCCGTGCAGGCATCGATCAGGCTCGAGCTTAACCGCAAGAACGGGTCACTAGCTCAGCGGGCCAGATTAGAACGGGTTAGGGCCTCGGGATCCCCTCAGAACACTAAGGACGAGAAGATGATCAGCCAGAACAAGGTCACGCGCAAGATCAGAGAGACCGGAGACCCCGACCCCATCAAGAACAGCACCAGAGCTCTCGAACCCATCGCGCGGACGTGCCGTAGTGCCTCGGCCGGCCTCAGGAAGAGTCTCGGAGCCCTCGATCCCATCGTCAGCAGTGCTACGTCGCACCTCAGAGCCCTCGGCCTCAAGATGGCCAAAGGTCTGGTGCAGCTCATCTGTCTTTCCGTAGCGACTTTGGGCTCGAGCTTGTACCAGCGAATCGCTCCAGCTTTCGACCCATCTCAGTTCAGAACTCGTATTCACAGTTCCAGTGATGCTCGCGCCGTGCGCGGCGATCATCCTCGCCCTGGCCGTGCAGGCCACAGCAGGCGGCAAGAAGAACCAGAAGGAGCCCGGTGCCAAGAAACTCACCGAAGAGTTACTGGCACGGCGCCAGGCCAACGGTCAGGACTCGGACGTATCCTCGGAGGCGTTCGACGGCTCAGCACTCTTAGTCGGGCAGAGCTTCGGGCCCGGCGCGGCAGCCACGGCAGTCAGCGGCGACGTGCAGATGGCCCCTCAGCCACAGCAAGGAGCCGGCAGTGGTGGCGGTCAGGGCCAGACTCAGCAGACGGTACCGACGACAGCTGCACTCAGTCAGCAGCAGATGCTAGAGCAGTTCCAGCAGTTGTCGAACCCGATGGGGCTGGGTCCTGGGCAAGCTACGGCGATCCCGACAGCAGCCACCGCGACAGCGCCACCAGCGACAGGACCGACTCCACCGAAGCCTCAGCCGTCGCTGTGGGGAGCTGCAGCTGCGGCGTCTCAGTGGCCGCCCCCGACACCGATCCAGGGATCGGCGCAGCCGACGATGAGCCAGGCGATCTACGCTCTGGCCTCGGCGGGAGCCGAGCAGCGAGGACAGCCCCCGCTGCCAGCGGGTCCGCCTCCACCAGGGGCGGCAGCAGCGGCGGCACCGACAACCCCAACCGGGGTGTTGACGGGACCGGCAGCCACCAAGCCGCCACCCAAGGCGCCGCCATATTGCAGTCACCCGGCCAGCGCCATCCGCTACTACGGGAATCAGCACGGCTCTGGCTCTCGGTGTATGATGTGCGGCCAGAGAATCGCGTGGGTTCCGGGCGGCAACCGTGTCGGGCAGGACGGCCAGGCTGCGCCCACAGCAGCCGAGGCAGCCAGGGCAGCAGCATCGTCCGCGCAGAAGGCCGTCGACCTTCTCCAGAACGATCCCCAGTTCCGAGCCGGAGGGGCGGCGTTGACAACAGTGAATCAACTGTCTGGCTTGTTACAGGGCCTGCAGTGGCAGCTGGAGTCTATACCCGAAGGGGTGCGTGCCCTCAGGAACGTGCAGAGCGTCGTCGATCAGATGATCCAGGTTGCGACGCAGACGGCGCAGTTTCCCAATCAGTTGGAGGAGGGACTACAGCAACTGTTTCAAGGCATGACAGCAATCAAGCGCCAGCTGCTCGGGCTGGAGGACTTCGGAGCGGCGATCGACACACTTCAGGAATCGGTCAACACGATAGCCGGGACTCTCTCGGGAATGGAGACCGCGATCGGGCAGATCGGGTTCATGCTCGTGAACGTCGGCACGGCGGTATCGGCGATAGCCCACGCGATCAACAACGGCCAGCAGGTCGAGGCGCAGTGGGACGCGGTGAGGATGCAGCAGGCAGCAGAGGCAGCGGTAGCCAGCCAGGCGGCGGGCTCAGGCGCGGGGCAGGCAGCGAGCTCAGCCTCGGGGCATCCGGAGCACTTCGGAGCAGCCCAGCAGCCTCCGCCGCCTCAGGCGACCTTCGGGACGGAGCCAGACCTTCCAGCCCAGATGCCACCGACGCCGATTCAGAACCACGAGATCGATCAGGGCGGCGACCCGTGGCACACGACTACCACCACCACCACCGAGCAGACGGCCACGACCACGCCAACGTCGAACCTGGCTCCGATCCCGGAGCAGGGCCTCGAGTCCTGGGAGATCCTCAGCAACAGCTCAGGACCAATCGTGTGAGATGCTCGAGTACATGCAGCGCTCCCGGGATCGAGCCAAGGGGCCGATCTCTGGGCCTTTCTGCCGCCTTCGCGAGCGGCAGTTGCTCACTTTCTGGATCCTGCACGCGTGCGGGGGTAAGAGAGAGTGCCCCTACCTCCTCCGATTTGCCTTGTTTCTCTCCCTCTAATCCCAACTCCCGCTCTCCCGATGCTCCAGGTGATATTTCACTCTCTTCCTCCGATCCGAGTAGCCAGTCGATTTCAGTTTTCCCGACGTTCGTCTCGTGCGGGGGGACCTCGTCACTCTCGGCTGGACGCGACTCGGATAACAGGATCGCCGGAGCACAGCTCCGACGGAGGGCCTCCAAGGGACAGTGGCCCAGGAGTCCGACTGGGGGAAGTTTCGGAGGCCTCGAGTGGCAAGACGGGGACAACACGAATGATGATCACGAGGTCGCACTGCCCCGACAGGTGCGGACGGCTCTCGAGTCTCGCGCGAGTGCCGAGGGCGCTCAGAAGGACCCCGGGCCCGGCACCTACCTTTCGGGCAGCCGAGGAGTCAGTTTTATGGAGGTGTTTCCTCCACCTCGCATCGCTCCTCGCGTGGAGCAGAGGGGGGGTTGTCTGGGGGCCAAGTCAAGCTGGGACCTGAAAACCGGTTGGGACTCACGCAGGACGAGTGACAGACGAGAGCTCTGGGTTGCCATCGGAGAAGACAGGCCAGAGATGATTTGGCTTTCTCCGTCCTGCCGTACCTTTTCGGCGATAAGTAGGATCAGTGAGGCAGTGCGAGATCCCATCAAGTGGCATCAGGCTGTGGTCGAGGGAGTAAACGACCTCATTTTGTGTATGAAGATCGCAGCCTACCAGGCCGAGAGGGGTCGCTATTTCGCCTTCGAGCATCCGTTGTTTGCCAGCTCTTGGGCAGCCAAGGTGGTACAGTTTGTGGCTCAGCTCCCAGGCGTTCGACGGGTCCGGATCGATATGTGTACCTTCGGTCTCAGAGTCACTAAGGAGGGCCTCAACAAGAAGCCCACGGGGCTCCTCACCAATCATCTGAGGCTGTCGGAGATCATGGATGGCCGGCTGTGCGTCGGCGATCACCCCCATGTCATTCTCGAAGGCAAGAGCCGCACCTCCAAGGCTCAGGAGTACCCCCCAGCGTTCGCCGAGGCGGTAGCTCGTGCGGTGACAGAGCAGTGGAGTGGCGCCAGTGTGTCCCGAGCGCCCACATGGGCAGAGCTCGATGAGGGCCACTTTCCCGAGGACGGAGAGGAAGGCGAGCGGGAGCCAGAGGACCTAGAGGGTCCCGAGGGAGCCAGCGGAAGCGAAGATGACGAGCCAGAGACTCGTCCCTCGGGTCCCCGTGCCAAGGACCCCTCGCCGGAACCCACCGAAGAGGAGAAGCGTCTTCTCTTCCGCCTTCATGTTAACATGGGCCATCCCTGTAACCGCAAGTTCATCAGGGTCCTTCGGGCTGGCGGCGTGAAGATACACCTGCTTCGCTGGATTAGGGATTCCTTCAGATGCTCCGAGTGCGCGGAGCGGGCCCGCACGAGTGTCCACCGAAGGGTTGCGCTCCCACGCACGTTTAGGTTTAACCACATTGTGGGGGTTGACTTGTTCTACCTTACCTTTCAGGAGCGGACGTTGGCTTTTCTCAACCTAGTCGACCACGGCTCCAACTTGCAGGTGTGCGTGCGTGTGGAGGAACCTACCGCTGTCCAGGTCTGGCGAGCGTTTGTCAAGGCCTGGGTCCGTCCTTTCGGGGCCCCCCACTTCCTGCTTTCCGACGGGGGTTCCGAATTCGAGGGTCGCTTCGCTCGAGGACTCGAACAGTGGGGGGTCCTCCACCATGTCTGCGACGCCAACTCGCCCTGGCAGAACGGCAGGGTAGAGCGGCATGGAGGCTGGGTTAAGGATAGGATCAAAGGTGAGATCGAAGGCGGGTCGGGTCTCCCAGGGAGCGTGGACGAGCTCGAAGAACTGGTGTACGAGCTATGCGCTCACAAGAACCGCTTCTGGCATCGAGGAGGCTTTTCTCCGATGCAGCTTGTGTTCGGTGAGAATCCCCGCATGCCCCACGAGTTGTTATCGGACGATCACATGGGCCTCCCTGGTTGGCAGGACGCCATTCGACCCGCTTCGGAGCTCGATTCGGCCGGCTCCGAGTTCGCCAGGTCTCAGCGGGTCCGAGAGCTCGCTCGCAAGCTTGCTCTGGAGGCGACTGCTCGAGACAAGGTTGCCAAGGCGAGTAAGGCCCGTGGTCCCGGCCAGGCCCAGGTGCCGTTCACTCCAGGCCAGTGGGTTTTCGTGTGGCGCCGCATGACGCGGGCGGGGCCCCGGGCGGACACCTTGGGACGTCGACGGGATGCCTGGACCGGTCCCGGGGTGGTGGTCCTGGCCGAGCGAGGCACCGTGTGGGTGGCGGTACGAGCCCGCCTTTGGAAGTGCTCGCCAGAACAAGTCAGGCTCGCCAGCGCGGAAGAAGAGTACGGTCTCCAGGTCGCTCAGGACCCGCGCTGGGAGGAGCTCTTGTCCCAGGCTCAGGCCAGGCGCGCCACTGCTGTTGACGTACAGAGAGAGGGCCCGCCTCCTGACGACGCCTGGGACGAACCTCTGAATCCCGGAACGGACTCGGCGCCTAGCGTGCCCACTGGTCCGGAGCCTCCGCCACGGCAGGATCCGTCCGTCGAGATTCCTGCTGGGCGGCCCCTGGGTCCTCCTGGACCTCCGATGGTCCGCCGAGGTCTCGACCCAATCGGACCAGGGCCTCCGAGGACCCCTACGTCGAGGCCTTCGTCAGCAGGAGGGTCCGCCGTGGCAAGGGCCGGATCCGAGATCACTCGACTCCCGTCCGTCATCGAAGAGAGCCACGACGGAGACGAGGAGCCTCCCACTCGCCAGGATACGCCAGAGGCAGAGGAGTCTCCCGAGTCGGCTGCGGCCGCCGCCTCTCCTTCCGCTCCTCCGTCGGCCTCTCCTCTTCCTTCTCCTTCCCCTGTCCCGTCTCCGGTTCCCCCCTCTTTCTCTCCTGCCTCTCCCGCTGCCGCCGCCGCTGACACCGCCGCGGGAGGAGGAAGGAGGACGCCCAGAGGTCGGCTGCAACAGCCGAGCGACGTTCCCGCCTGCATCCGCCAGAGGCAGGCGGAGACGCGGGCCGCCAGCTGTCCCCCGGGAGTTAGCGACTCGAAGCGAGCTCGGATCGAACCCCCTCCAGGTCTCGGGTCGACAGAGGCGGCGCCGACCGCGACCCACTCAGGCGCCAGCACCTCCGAAGGGGGACCAGGCCAGGTAGGCAGGAGGGTGCAGGAGATCGAATCACGACTCAGGGGAGACGGGCTGTGCTCCTTTTTGGTGGGAGCCGAGGATGCGCGGGTGTTCTTGGTTGAGGAGGCCTCTCAGGATCACAAGGAGGTCCTGGCGGCCAGCCGGGGGGGAGAGGTCACTTTGAACAGGCTCACTCCAGCTGAGCGGGGGAAGTTCGAGATCTCAGATGACAACGAGTGGCAGAGCATGGTCGGTTCTGGTGCGGTCGAGGTCATTCCGCCTCGAGAGGCGAAAGTGATCAGAGAGCAGTGCCCCGACCGTATCATCACGAGTCGGATGGTACGGCGGTGGAAACCCGTGGAGGGCACATTTTCTGAACCAACCGCCAAGTCCCGGTGGTGCGTGCACGGGCACAAAGACCCAGACACCGGGTCGTTGTTTGTCTACTCTCCCACTCCCCAGACCTCGTCCATTCTCATGTTCATCCAAGTGATGATGAATCTCGGACACTTCGGCGATATCGCCGACGTGAAGAACGCCTTTTGTCAATCTGACCCCATGAGCCGCGCTCAGGGAGAAATTTACGTGGAACCATGCGAGGGCATCAAGGTTGAGCGGGGGTCCCTGATTCGGCTCTTAGTGAATGTCTACGGCCTTGACGACGCACCACTTGCGTGGCGCAAGACCATTGTCGGATACCTTAGGACGAAAGGTTTCACTCGCAGCCTCCTGGAACCGTGCTGGTGGATGAGATACGCCCCCGACGGCACCCTCCTCAATATGGTGCTGCTAGAGGTGGACGATTTCTTCATCTCCAGCAACTCCCAGGAGTCCCGGGCCTGGATCAGGGACACGCTCACCTCCAGGTTTCGCTTCGGCAAGTATCGGGACTGTCACGCCGGGGCCGTCGAGTACGCCGGTAGGAGCATCACCATCGGGCCTCAGAAGACGACAGTGGACCAGGAAAAGTATATCCTGGAGGAGGTGCGAGCGATCAGTCTCGAGCGTGGGCGTCTTGGGCAGAAGGACTCCCCCCTCACTCAGCCAGAGTTCAAGGCCCTGCGGTCCCTCATCTACAAGCTGAACTGGGTCGGGCGGGAATCCAGACCGGAGGCCGCAGGAACGGCCAGCATCTTGGCGAGTCGCCTGAGAGCGGCCACTACCCGGGACGTGGCCGTCGCCAACAAAATGGTGAGGTACCTTCGGTCCACGGCCTCGAGGGGCCTGACGATCTGGCGTCTCGATCCCGAGAAAATGGCGTTTGTGTCTTTTTCCGATGCGGGCGGAGTCGGGGCCCATGAGGGCCTCCTGGACGGTCAAGGTCTGCCCGCCGATCCCACGCAAGGGGCCTGGATGGTTTTGGCGACAGACAGGAGCGTGATTGATAACTGCGCTGTGAAGGCGTCCACCCTGGGTTGGAGGAGCTCTAAGCTCCGCCGTAAGGTTACGTCCACCCTCGCGGGTGAGACCCAGGCACTGGCACAGGCCGTGTCTGAGGTCGAGTTTCTTCAAGTACTTTATCGCGATGTAGTTTTTGGAGATGTCGACGTCTCGGACATGTCTCGATGCTCTGGGCCTTTTACTACGGTCCTGCGTCGGGACTGTCGACTTGGAGGAAGGGAGGACCAGGTCCACGTGGTGGACGCGAAGAGTATATACGACACCATGTTAAAAGAAGGAAATGCCAGCGCACGTGATAGGAGGACCGCTTTGGATTTAGCAGCCGTGTGCCAAGCTCTGGAAGGAGCTAGGGGCCACATCAGGTGGGTTCCTCACGCCCGTATGCCAGTAGACAGTCTGACTAAAGACGACATTAGCAAGGGTAATGCCGCCCTAGGCAGTCTGCTCGCCACCGGCCGTTTGGTTCTCGTGGACGAGAACGGAGAGATGTCTCGTCGCAAGCACGACCCCGGCAGCAAGGATCGATCCCATGCAGCGTCCAAGAGAACGCTGACCCGGGACTCTCGACTCATCTCGTGGGAGGACTTTCAGTCGAGCTACGCAGTGTCGGAGCCCGGGGATCCAGGATCCTCTCTCTCTCTCTCTCTCTCTCTCTCTCTCTCCTTCTCCCTGAGCACTGACTTACTTGTATAGCTACTGTTTTGCCTATAGGGGATGCTAAACCTAGGAGAAAGTTTCACCCATGTGATAGGTGTCCTTTGATAGGTTTAGCATATTGATCTTTCTTGTATAGCCCCGCATTCCAGCTCACGGGGCAGCTAGGATTGTCCGCTATGACACTCACGGAAGATCGTACTGTACTTCGTCGTTGTGGCTCAAGGCCAAAAGTACATCTGTTCATCCTGCTGCTGCCACAGGTCCCAGTGGCGGAACTCGCATGGCGGCCTCGCCCCATTTGGGCACACACACACACACACACACCTCACACGTTTCGTGGTCCCATAGGGAGCTCCACCTATGGTCCCAGTGGCGGAACTCGCATGGCGCCCTTGTCCAATTTTGGCACACCCCTCACATGTTCCGTGGCCCCATAGGGAGCTCCACCTATGGTCCCAGCGGCGCAGCTCGCATGGCGGCCCCGCCCCATTTTGGCACGGCAGGGTCATCACCACGGTGGCGTCCCGGGGGCGCACCATGCGCGAAGGCGACGGGGCGAGGGAACAGCGCTCTGGGCCAGTTTACGGCCAGACCTGCTGGGCGCGAGCAGTCCGCAGCCAGACCTTTTCTCGGTCCCGTGGACTCTCGCCCTGGGCCGTCGGCTGTCCTGCGCGCTGCCAAGCGGCCGACATCGCCCAGGCGTGATCCTGGACTGCGGCCGCCACGAGGTCGGGAACGGCAAGAAGGAGGACGACGACTGGTGGCTGGAGCTCCACGCGCTGCTCTCGCGCGCCACGCGCCCCGAGGACCTCCTGCTCATGCGGGCACCGCGCATCGAGTTCTTCCTGGCGAGGCCGCCGGAGGGCTTGCGGAAGCAGCTGGGGCAGTTTGCGGCGCGCACGAAGTGGCGCAGATAGGAGGCGACGGCCTTCGCCAGGGAGCTGGGCTTCACCGAGTTTATCCGCGAGGCTTGACCTGAGGAGCGGCCCGCCCGAGCCTCGCCGTCTCTCGACGGTCTGACTGTTTGGCCTCGCGCCGCGGGCGACACGCGCGCGTCGCTGGGGCCCTCTTGGGGCGACCAGCGCGCGTCGCGGGAATTCCGCGCTGCGCTCTGCCCAGAGCCTCGCTCGCCCTCGTCGTCGCTCTGCCCAGCGGCCACAGCCTTACCCGCTGTCGGCAGCCAGCTGGCTCTCTCTGCTCCGCGCATCGGACGGCCCGCGCGCGTCGCCGGGGCCCCTTTGGGGCGACCGGCGCGCGTCGCGGGGGCTCCGCGCGGCGCAGCGCCCGTAGCCATGGACATCGGCGCGCACGGGCAAAGAGGCAGAAAAAGAAAGGCAAGGAAGCGGGCGCGATCCTCGTGAGGAGCGTGCCGACACGGGCGTCGACGTTCATGCACGTAGACTGATTCGCACGCGGAGTCATTCACAATCAGATTCACTCGCGCTCAGGCTCACCCGTTCTCAGTTTCTCGCACTCAGACCGACCGTATTTGTTCGCATTGTGGACCCCGCCACGCATTTCGGCACGCCCCCATCACGCGGCTCGTGGCCCCGTAGGGAGCGCGAGCGAAGATGATATTCACTATTGCGGCACTCACATCTGCGTATGGTTGGGTCCTTCGCCAAGCGAATGTTTTGCACGATGGCCCCTTGCCACGGTGACCCCTCGCGACGAAACCCCATGACTGTGATATTCCCCGTCACGATGCCCAGCGGGGACGATGACGAAGACGACGGCGACGGCGATTTCGCCGGAACAGAAGGAGGAATAAGAAGAGTAACGGGCGCAGGAGGAGGAGGAAGAGGAGGAGGACGAGGAGGAGGAGGAGGAGGAGGAGGAGGAGGAGGGGGAAGAGGAAGAAGAAGAAGAAGAAGAGGAGGGGAAGGAGGAAAAAAAAGAGGAGGAGGAGGAAAAGGAGGAAGAGTAGGAAAAAGATGAGGAGGAGGAAGAGGAGGAGGAGGAGGAAAAGGAGGAGGGGGAGGGGGAGGGGTCCAGACCTCTGCGGGTCGACGTCCTGGAAGAATTCATGCCGCTGGGTGCCGGAATGGTTTGATGTTATGTTTTGTTGCACAGAGGGGGCTCCGACATGTGCGCAGCAGTTCGTGCCATCGTTCGTGTGGGGTACGCGCGTCGTACAGCATCAGCACGCGGCTGCCACGCGCCATGTGCCACAGGATGAGCTCTTGCATTTCGCTTGCGACCCCGTTACGAGAGACCCCCTCTTCCAGCTCCTCCTCCTCCTCCTTCTCTTTCTCCTCGTCCACCTCCTCCTCCTCCTCCCTCCTCCTCCTCCCTCCTGATCATCTTCCCTCCTCCTCATCCTCCTCCTCCTCCTCCTCCTCCTCCCCCTCCTCTTCCTCCTCCTCCTCCCCCTCCTCTTCCTCCTCCTCCCCCTGCTCTTCCTCATCCTCCTCTGCCCTACGCCCCGGAATCAAAAGCCGGAGGCGACGAGAAGAGCGAAGAGCCCAGGGGCGGGCATGAATTGACACGCATTCGCCCAGGGGGGCCGCGCCGAAGGCACGGATCTCATCGGCGCCACTTGGATGCGTGTACTGCCCTCCCCATGGGCTATTCCTAAGTCGGGCCGGTCCATCGACAGAAGGAGAACTCACAAATAGTCCAACAAATAGTCTCGACACGATATTTCAACTATGCTAGATCATTTTGGGGCATGTTCGGGATATTGTTAGTTTTCTCCCGAAATCCGCCTGTAGGAGGACGTGACATGCCCGACCTCAGGCTATTCGCCCCCATCGTCGCCATCGACAAAGGCCGCCCTCCGCAGAAGGCATGCGTCACCCAGCGCTCTTCCCAGACAGGCTCGCGTCGTGGTGGGAACAAGAAAGCACACGGGGGGAGGTGTTTGGCCGCTTTCGGCCTCTGGGGGCCCTCGTCGGGCCCTGGGACCGTCAAAGCACGACTCGGGATGAAAAACCGGCCCTGGGGATGGGCTCTGGACTTCCTCGAAGCCAGCACTGAAAGAAGAAGGACGTCGCATGTCTGGGTACGTATCCAAGCTCCCCGATGATGTGACTCTTCGCCCCCCCGCCCATAAGGTTCCCCAGGATTGGCCTGATTGGTTTTCTTATGTTGTAGTTTTCCCATGGTGTTCAGCGATTCCGCCCTGAAAGGGGATCCCGGTTGGGAGGGTGCGGAGAAGGAGGCTAAGGTCGCGTTTTCCTTGAAGGCGCAGGGGGGCCCAGCTTCTAACCTACCTATGCAATCCCGGCGTCTCTTCCTCGAGGTCGGCCTCCGGGGCCCGTCTCTAGGCCTCCTGGGCGGGGCGGAGTAGATGGGGTCGGAGAATCGCACCGCATCGACGGTACGGCTCGATGCGGAGCCAGAGTTCCTCCACGCCGACGTCGCCGCTGCATCGCCGACGTCGCCAGCGCATCGCCAATGCATCGACGATGCATCGCAGATGCATCCGGCGATGCGGCGCGATCCTCCGACCCCACCTGCTCCGACCCCGTCTGGGAGGCGTCTACCGTTGCGGGGCCCCGGGGCCACGAAGAACGAGGCCCTGGGGAACGGGTCGGGGGCCCTGGGGCCGCGCACGGAGGAGCACAGATCGGCGGACGTCAGGGGCCACACCACCGCCATGCCTGGCCAGGGCTGCCCTCTACAGGGCCCCGGAATGGTGGATGACCCTCCTGGGCACAGGTCGCCCGGGCATCCTCGCCACTTTCGCCCAACCCCCCCCCCCCATCTCCTGCCTCCTCCTCCTCCTCCTCCTCCTCCTCCCTTCTCCTCCTCCTCCTCCTCCTCCCTCCTCCTATCCTCCTCCTCCTCCTCCTCGCGCCGACAAGCTCATCCCTCATCTCAGCCTGCTATCCTCATCCTCCTCTCCCCCTGGCCTCCACTCTCTTTCTGCTCCTCCTCCTCCTCCTCCTCCTCCTCCTCCTCCTCCTCCTCCTGCTCCGTCGCTCGGCTCCTCCGCCTCTCCTGTGGGGATGACTCTCCTTGGCATAGGTCGTCCGGGCATCCTCGCCACGTTCGCGTTCCCTCCCTTCTCCCTCCTCCTCCTCCTCCTCCTCCTCCTCCTCCCCTCCTCCTCCTTCTCCTCCTCCTCTCCTCCTCCTCCTCCCTCACGCTCCTCCTCCTCCTCCCTCCTCCTCCTCCTCCTCCTCCTCCTCCTCCTCCCCTCCTCCTCCTCCTCCTCCTCCCTCCTCCTCCTCTCTCTCCTCCTTCTACCGTCCTCCTCATCCTCCTTCTCCTCATCATCACCTCCTCGTCATCGTCATCACCAACAGCAGCAGCATTATCATCATCATCAAAATCTCTGTATCATCATCATCATCATCATCATCATCATCATCATCATCATCAGCAGCAGCAGCAGCAGCAGCAGCAGCAGCAGCGTCCTTCTCCTCCTCACCAGCATCACCATCACCACCATCAACATCACCATCATCATCAGCATCAACATCATCAGCAGCAGCATCATCAGCAGCATCAGCATCAACATCATCAGCAGCAGCATCAGCATCAACATCCGCACCCTCACCATCAACAGCAGCAGCATCCTCATCAGCATCGTCGCCATCAGCATCAGCATAATGAGCATCATCATCATCATCATCATCAGCAGCAGCATCATCATCACACCAACACCATCCTCATCCTCATCCTTATCCTTATCCTCATCCTCATCCTCATCCTCCTCTGCATCCCCTCCCTCTCCTCCTCCTCCCTCTCCTCCTCCTCCTCCACCACTTCCTCCTCCTCCTCCTCCCCCACTTCCTCCTCCTCATCCTCTTCCTCCTCCTCCTCCTCCTCCGCCTCGTCCTCCTCCTCCTCCTCCTCATCATTCTCTTTCCCCTCTGGCCTCCTCATCCTCCCTCCTGCTTGCTCCTCCTCCTCCTCCCTCCTCGCCTGCTCCTCCTCCTCTCCTCCTCCTCCTCCTCCTCCCTACCGTCCTCCACTTTCCCTCCTGCTCCTCATCCTCCTCCGTCCTCCTCCTCCCTCCTCCTTCCTCTTCCTCCCTCCTCCCCTCGTCCTCCTCCTCCTCCTCCTCCTCTCCTCCTCTCCTACATGCCTCCCCCTCCTCTTTCGTCCTCGTCCTCCTCCTCCTCCCTCCGCTTTTTTTTCCTTTTTTTAGTCTTTTCTTTCTGTTCTCGTTTCTTGTTTTCTTTATCTTCTTCCTTCCTTTCTTTCTACTCCGCTTTTCTCTTCTCTCCTTCTCCTTTTTTTCTCTTTCTTTCCCTCCTCCGCTTTTCTTTTTCTTCCTTATTTTCTATTTTTCTCTCTTTTTTCCTTCTTTTTCTTTTTTATTGTTTCGCTTCCTCATCCTGCCCTCCGGTTCCTCTTCCTCCTCTTCCTCCTTCTCCTCCTCCTCCTCCTCTTCCCTTCATCCTCCTGCCTCCTCCATCCTTCTCCTCCTCCTCCTCCGTCCTCCGCTCCTCCATCCCCTTCTCCTCCTTCCTCCTCCTCCTCCTCCTCCGCCATCCTCCTCCTGTTCCGCCTCCCTTTCTCCTACTCCTCCTCCTCCTCCTCCTCCTCCTCCTCCTCCTCCTCCTCCTCCTCCCGCTCATTTCCTCACCTTCCCTCTCCTCCTCCGCCTCCTCCTCCTCCTCCTCCTCCTCCTCCTCCTCCTCCTCTCCTCCTCCTCCTCTCCTCCTCCTCCTCCTCCTCGCCTCCTCCTCCTTCTACCGTCCCTCCTCCTCCTCCTCCTCCTCCTCCTCCTCCTCCTCCTCCTCCTCCTCCTCCTCCTCCCTCCTCCCCACCCCTACCCCCTCCTGCCTCCTCCTTCCTCCTCCCCTCCTCCTCCTCCCTCCTCCTCTCCTCCTCCTCCTCCTCCTCCTCCTCCTCCCGCCAGCTGATACGAGCGAGGAGCCCGTGGCCAGCCAGCGCCAGGGGCGCCGCCGGGGCGCCGCCGCCCTCTCGCCCTCCCCCCGTCCCCACCCGCCTCCCAGGCACCCAGCCCGACGCCATGGAGGCCGCTGCCGTGGACCGGTGGCGCCCGCGGCGCCGCCCGCCGCGCCCCGCGGCCGCCCGCAGGGCCCAGTACCTCTTGGCGGAGGCGCGGGTCGCGGAGCACTTGCTGCGCAGCTTCGGGGAGGTGGCGCAGCACCGAGGCAGGCAGCCCACGCGGCTGGCCACGGCCTTGGTAAAGGCGCTGGCCGAGCGCGCGGACCCAGCCAGCGACGGCCCTGGCGAGCGCGAGCCGCCGTCCGAGGCGCACGCGGTGGCGCTGGCCCAAGAAGCGTAGGCGGTCGCCCGCGCGCCAGGACCAGGACACGACTTGCTGGAACGGCTACGGCAGGAGGCCCGTGCCGAGCGGCAGGCGGAGGCAGCGCGCGGCGCGGACGGCGCGGCGGGGGCTGAGCTCAGGCCCGAGGCGCTGGCCGAGCAGCAGAGCGCGACTGCCGAGGCGCTGGCGGCCGCTCGCGCCGCGGGGCTGGAGCAGCACCTGGAGACCGAGCAACTGGCGGAGGCAGCGCAGGGCGCCGAGGCCGAAGCCTCGCGCCCGACGGAGGCGGAGCACATGGCCGCCGAGGCCGCGCCCCTCGGGAAGGAGGCCGAGCGCCTGGAGGCCGCCCCCGAGGCGGAGCACGACGCGGGCGCGGAGAGGCGGGGCGGGAGGGCGGGCACGAGCGCTGCCGAGCACGACGGCCAGCAGCGCGACCAGCAGCAACACGCCCAGCAGCGCCACGCCACCGAGCACCACCGAGACCAGCACGAGAACGAGGACCAGCAGCACCACGCCGCCCAGCACCACCGCGTCGCCCACGGCTGCGCTGGACTGGAGGGGCCAAATACTGCCACCTTCCTTGGAAGGCATGCCGCGAGGGGTGCTCGGGGCGGCCTCCCCGAGGGTGCCTCGCGGGGCGCTGAGGATCTCGGAGGTGGAGCGCGAACACCACAGAGGACTGGCCGTATTGCCGTTCCCTTTGGAAGGCATGTCGTGGCGGATGCCCAGGGTGACCCTCACCCTGGGGGCCCACCGCGGGGTGCTGAGGATCTCGGGCGCGGACCGCGAACACGCTGATGGACCAGCCCGTCAGCAACGCTCCCTGCGCCTCCGCTAGACGCGCAGGGAGAGACTCCGGTCCCCAGGGACGCGGCCCTCTGAGCGGTGGCCGCGCGACGCGCGGAGCGTCGGGCGCGGCCGCCGCGCGACAGCCAGCGGGGCTGCGGGGGAAAGCTCCTCCTCCTCCTCCTCCTCCTCCTCTCGCCTCCTCCTCCACCTCCTCCTCCTCTCCTCCTCCTCCTCCCCCTCCTCCTCCTCCCCTCCTCCTCCTCCTCCTCCTCCTCCCCTCCTCCTCCTCCTCCTCCTCCTCCTCCTCCTCCTCCCTCCTCCTCCTCCTCCTCCTCCTCCTCCTCCTCCTCCTCCTCCTCCTCCTCCTCCCTCTCCTCCTCCTCCTCCTCCTCCTCCTCCTCCTCCTCCTCCCCTCCTCCTCCTCCTCCTCCTCCTCCTCCTCCTCCTCCTCCTCCTCCTCCTCCTCCTCCTCCTCTCCTCCTCCTCCTCCTCCTCCTCCTCCTCCTCCTCCTCCTCCTCCTCCTCCTCCTCCCCCTCCCATGGCCGTCAAAGAGCGGCTCGGGACGAAGCGCCAGCGTCCCCAGGGAGGTGGTCCAGACTTCTGGGGGTCCGCGACGCGAGAAAGCCACGGCGTCGGAGGTCTGGGCACCGAACCCCCCTCGGGTCGTGACCAAAAATCACGACGGGAGGTTTTTCTCCGATTTCGGCCTCTAGGGCACGTTCCCAGACCGTGGTACCATCGAAAAAAAACGGCTCGGGACGAAAAACCGGTCCCTGGGAATGGGTCCAGACCCCTGGGGGTCGACGTCAGGAACTCATTCTTGTGTCGGGGGTTTGAATATGGTGAACAGACCCGCCTGGCCGAGGCCAGCAGGGCATGTGCACTGGGGGCTGCAAAGTAGGAAGAGATGACTACGGGGGTATCCTGGCGGGGGTCATGCTACCTCCCAAGATTTCATGGCGCCTCTTCTTGTCTCGACACGCCCCTGCCCCCCCCTCCTGGGCCACGCACGTGCCGCCTGCCATGGTTTGCGCCCATCCCTCTTGGACGCCCCCCTCTTTGACGCCCCCGAGTACACCATGCCAGGGCCACTGGTGGCCCTGACAGGGCATGGCGGTGATGCACAGATGTGCAACGGGAAGAGACGGGGTCGTCTTCACCGACACTGGCGCGTAAGCTGCCCGCGTAAGGTCGCGCGTGGGCGCTCTCGTTTCCAGTTTGGCGTGCCGTGCCGGCGGCCCGCATGAGTCACCGCGTAAGGTCCCTACGTCATCTCGCGTAAAAGCCCTTTTCTCTTCGTCACTCACATGCCTCCTGCGGATCCCCATCAGGTCCGGGCGTCGTGAAAAATGAAGACGGTAATTTCCGCCCCGCTCCGGCCCCGTGGACCCTCACGGATCGGTCCAGCTGGGGGATGCCGCAGGAGGATGGGGGGGCGATTGATTTTGTCGTCTGTCACGTCGCGCGTGATTTTTCACGACGTCGGAACTCAGTTTCAGGGTCACTTCCTCCTCCTCCTCCATCTCCTCCATCTCCTCCCCGTCCTCCTCCTCCTCCTCCTCCTCCTCCTCCTCCTCCTCCTCTCCTCCTCCTACTACAAACTCCTCATCCTCCTCCTCTTCCCTCCTCTTCCCTCCTCCTCCTCCTCCTCTGCCTCCTCCTCCTCCTCCTCCTCCTCCTCCTCCTCCTCCTCCTCCTCCTCCTCCTCCTCCTCCCCCGTCATCTTCCTGCTCTCGTCGACCTCGACGTCCTCCACCCAATCCTCCTACGCCTCCACCTCCGCCTCCCCTCGTCCGCACTGTTCACCTCCACCTCTGCCAATTACCATTTCCACCCCCGCCCCTCTTCCCACCATACTTCACATCCCCCATCCTCCAGATCTGCCTTCTCCACCTCCCCCACCTCGTCTTTCCATTCCTCTTTCTCCCTCGCGTTCGTTCCTCTCAGTACTCTTCAAGCCGCGGCTCCACCTCCCCCTCCTCCAATTATCTTCATTCACCTCATACCCCTCCTCCACCTCCCCGTCCTCGTCTTCCCCCTCATCCCCATGTCTCATGCCTCCTAACCTTTTCTCGCTGTGATCTTCAGGGCGCGGCTCTTCCTCCACCTCCTCCATATCCACCTCCCCGCCCTCGTCTTCGTCCTCCTCCCTCCTTCACCTCCGCCTGCCCCACCCTGATCCACCTCCTTCACTTTCATGTCCCCCACCCTCGTAGTCCCCCTCGTCCATACTCCTCATCCCTCCCTTTCTCACAGTGCCTTTCAAGTCGCGGCTCCTCCTCCTCCTGCTTCACCTCCTCCTCCTCCTCCTCCTCCTCCTCCTCCTCCCCATCATCATCATCATCAGCAGCAGCAGCAGCAGCATCATCACCATCATCATCATCATCATCATCATCATCATCATCATCATCATCATCATCGTCATCGTCATCGTCATCGTCATCAACATTATTCTTATAAGCAGCATCATCATCCTCATCATCATTATCATCAGCATTACCATTAGCATCAGCATCATCATCATCCCCATCATCATCATCATCATCATCATCATCATCATCATCACCATCATCATCATCATCATCATCATCATCAGCATCAGCATCAGCATCAGCATCATCAGCATCATAGTCATCATCATCAGCAGCATCATCATCATCCGCTTCCTCATCCTCCTCCTCCTTCTCCGCCTCCCGCTCCTCATCCTCCCCTTTCTTCCCCTTCTCCCTCCACCGCGCACGGTCGTGTTTCAACCTCCCAACGGCTACACGGGCGGAGGCCGGGCGGCCGTCAAAATGTAGCTCTCGCCTCAGCGCCGTACACATTCTCTGCAAAGTCTCTCAACACGTGGACGGGTGGAGGCGGTATACTTCCGAAGATGTTGCTACCGCCGTAGCGCCGCGCACATCATTCTGAAAGGCGCCCAATAGCCACACAGATGCAGGGCGGCTTGTTATCAGTATGGAAATCTCGCTTTACCTATCTTCAGGCCTCCTCCAAGAGGCGTGCTCCATTCCGCATAAGCTCCGGGTTGGGCGTGTGGGACCCTGAGATCCGACGTTGCACTAAAAAATGCAACATGGTAAAAATCACCACCGGAGCCCCGTACCCCATCTCTCTGAGCCATGTTTTGAGCCGGATCGCTTCGTGAGGGTCCTGGGGCCCGAAATCGAGCGAAAACGCCCGTAGTAAAAACGCCAGGATCTCAGTGTAAGATCATGCGCGGCCGCCCGATCAGACACCGTGTTCGTGTTGTGTTGCGTCACCCCGCTTGGTGCCTGCATTACGGGGCCAAAAAATATACCACCACCTCTCTAACCCCATCGCTCTTTCAGGAAAGAGGAGGAGAGGAGAAGGGTGGAGGAGGGAGGGGGGCCTGGAGGAGGTGGTATGAGGTGGTGGTGTGTATTCTTGGGGCCCGCATGCATGCGGGTCCCCAGGCCCCCGACGTCATGATGTTTTCATTACGTCCACCCCTGGAGGTCTCGACCCATTCCCCTGGACCGGTGTTCCATCCTGAATCGTTTTCTGACGGTCCCGAGGCCCAGGGAGGGCCCCCATGGGGGCCGAGAATGGCGCAAAACCTCCCGTCGTGATTTTTGGTCCTCACCCAAGGGGGTCTGGGCATGCTTGCGGGCCCGGCGCACGCCCGCCCCCGACTGCCTGCCCCAAAATCGGGCCGACCGACATGGGCACGGAAAGACTATGGGCACCATGACCGACAGCAGCTCTTGCTCACCTTGAACCGGATTCGCCGTCGGCGTCGCCGCGGATCGTGCCCATTGGAGACAGGAGGCCGCCTGCCAGACGGCGGCCGCTGTTGCCTCGGGACAACGCCTGCGGCTGGGCCTTGCGCCCACGGCTTCCGTGCCCCTTTGCGGGCGTCCCCACGGAAGCCGCCCCGCGCCCCGCGCCCTCGGCGGCTCGAGAGGGGCGGGTCCGGGCGGTGGGGCGGCCGGCCGACCCCTCCCCGGGCGGGCCCAGGCGGCGCGGCGCGGCGCCGAAGCGGGGTGGGGGGGCCCGGACCTCCTCGCGCTGGGTGCCTGTCTTTGTTTTTTCCCGTGTTTGAGATGCAGGGCCACCCGGACACGATCGCGGCGCAAAAAGGAAAAAAGAGGAGCAGGGCGGGCGGTGTTCCGCCGTTTTCCGCTCCGGGGGGCCCTCTTTGGGCCCCGGGGCCGTCAAAAAACGACTCAGGATGAAGAACCGGTCTTGGGGAATGGGTCGAGACTTCTAGGGACCCCGCATCGACAAAATCACGTCGGATCTCAGTGAGTGTATTTGCATAGCGTTCGCCCCCCCCCCCCCTCCACCCCTCGCCCCTCTTCAGACGAATACTGGCGTGCACAAGCGCCTTTCAGCTTTTGCGTGGTTGCCGCACGTGCAGGTCGTGTGCGGCTTGCTTCAGGTTCAAGCCCCCCCCGACCATGCAAGAAGATTTGCCGGAATCCAAAAAAAGGCCCTTGTGAACAAAATCACGACTGGAAGGTTTTTCCCCATTTTCGGCCTTTGGGGGCCCTCGCCGGGCCTCGGGAGCGTCAGCAAACGACTCAGGAGGAAGCACTGGTCCCCGGGAAGGGATCGAGACCTCCCTCTGGGGGTCGACGTCATGACAAAATCACGATGTCGGGGGTCTGGGAAGCGGGGGGAGGTGAGGAGGAGGGGAGGAGGAGGGGAGGAGAGGACCAGCTAGGTCTGTGCGCTCGCGCCTCATCTGACAGCCGATCCCTCCCTCCCATCCCTATCCCATGGCGCCGATGCGTTGCTTGGTCCGCGGACTCGCGTCATATAGCCGACCTGCGACTCCCACAGAGAGACTACTTTGTGTCATGGGCAATCGGAAAAAAAAGGGGGAGCTGCGTGCACAGGGGGAGGAGGAGGAGGAGGAGGAGGAGGAGGAGGAGGAGGAGGAGGAGGAGGAGGAGGAGGTGGAGAGGAGGAGGAGGAGGGAGGAGGAGGAGGAAGAAGGGCCCAGACAGGGATCCATGGAGAGCCCGCATTGAAAAAATCTGTGCGTCGCATGCTTGGGACGCGAGAGGGAGGAGGGAGGGAGGGGAAGAGGGAGAGAGGGAGGGACGGAGAAGGGAGGAGGGAGACAGGAGGAGGGAGGAGGGAGCAGGGAGGAGGGAGGAGGGAGAAGGGAGAGGGGAGGAAGGAGGAGGGAAAAGAGTGAACCAAGGTTTGTGGCGAAGGAGGAACAAGATGAGGAGGAGGAGGAGGAACAAGAGGAGGAGGAGGAGGAAGCGGAGGGGGAGGAGGGAGGAGGACTGGAAGAGGAGGATGCTCGAGAAAGAGGAGCAGGGAGTGAGGAATGGAGGAGTATGATGATGTTGATGCTGATGCTGATGCTGATGCTGGTAATGATGATGCTGATGATGATGATGCTGCTAGTGCTGATGCTGATGCGGATGTTGATGGTGATGCTGATGCTGCTGTTGCTGATGCTGCTGTTGCTGTTGATGGTGATGTTGACGATGACAATCACGATCACGATCACAATCACAACGATGGCAATGACTGTGACGATGACGATGACGATGGTGATGATGGTTATGATGATGGTGATGATGGTGATGATGACGATGTTGATGGTGATGATGTTGATGATGGTGATGATGATGGTGATGGTGGTGGCGATGTTGATGATGAAGATGATGATTATGATGATGATGGTGGTTATGATAATGTCGATGCTTGAAATGATGATGATGATGGTGATGAGGAGGAGGAGGAGGAGCATGAGGATGAGGATGGAGGAGCATGAGGATGAGGATGATGGTGATGATGATGATGATGGTGGTGGTGGTGATGGTGATGTTGATGGTGATGTTGATGGTGATGGTGATGGTGATCGTGATGATCATGCTGATGATGATGGTTGTGGTGACGGTGATGGTGATGGTGAGGTTGGTGATATTATGGTGGAAATGATGATGGTGAAGGTGGTGGTGATGAACATGATGGTAATGATGATGATGATGATGATGATGATGATGATGATGACGATGATGATGATGATGATGATGATGATGATGATGATGGTGATGCTGATGCTGATGCTGATGCTGATGCTGATGCTGATGCTGATGCTGATGCTGATGCTGATGCTGATGCTGGTGATGGTGATGGTGATGGTGATGGTGATGGTGATGATGAGAAGCAGGAGGAGGAGGAGGAGGAGGACGAGGAGGAGGAGGAGGAGGAGGAGGATGAGGAGGAGGGGAGGCTCCCATCCGTCGGCGTTTTGGTAGATCTAAGAGCCCTGATATCGGCGGCGCGAAAGAAGCAGGACAGGCGTGTTCTTGCAATGTGCTGCCTCTGGAGGCCAGCTGTGGGCCCCGCGACCATCAAGACATGGCTTCAGATGAAGAGCAAACCACAGGGAAGGTGTGAAGAAGTCCAGAGGCCTCACAAACCTGCCGCCAGATGCTTGCGAACTGTGGCAGGCATTCTATGAAGACCTCGCGTGGCAGCTATTGGAAGAGCAAGCCTGACGGCAGGTTCGCGCAGCGCCCTCGCGGCGGCGACCCTTGCGCGAGCGCTCCAGGTTGAACGCCGCCAGTGGCCCAGAGTCGGCCGCCAGTGGAAGGGCCGGCGCTGTCGAAAAGCCGCGATCGTTCATGGACGATGCTTTACGCGTGGGCCAAAACCAACGCGCAGGTCGTCACGACTGGAGCCAGCTGTGGCCATTCTGGCTTCAGCCAGCAGCGGGCGCCCGGGTCAGCAGAACGAGGGGCCACCTGGGCCCAAGGGAGAGCACCGCCCTGGACAACCCTCGGGCCTAGGGGCCTGTGTCGGGGCGGAGGGAAGCGGGAGGAAGCTCGAAGAAGAGAAAGTTGCAGGACGGTCAGAACTGAGGATTTCGAGGATGTCGACCGTTCTCGTCGGCCCTCGGCGGTGTTCCAGCCTCGGGATGCTTTCCAGCAGCTGCCCCTCGCCGAGGGCGTTGCGGGGATGGCCGGACCGTCCCGAACGGCTGATGGAGACCCGAGCTTCGTCCTGGAAACCACCAGGGGATGTGGTCAGGAACGTTGGCTTAGCGTGTCGCGCCGCCGGTGCTGGTCCACCACACCTCGGCGCGACGCGCTCGGGGAAGATCAGGAGGAGGAGAAGGAGGAGGAGGAGGAGGAGGAGTAGGACAAGGAGGAGGAGGATGAGGAGGAGCAGGAGGAGGAGGAGGAGGAGGAGGGGGCATCTTGGGAGCCTCTGGGGGCACTCTGGGGGCCGGGCTCGTCCCCGCCTCCCGCCCCGCGGAGCTGAGCGATACGCTACCTCCGCGTGCAGGGCACATAGTGTGCCGCCAGGGCCGCCGCCGCGGCACGCCAAGCAGAGGGTCTTCGACCGTGTATACGAAGTCTGCATGCAGCTGATTTCGGCTCACCCGCGGGGCACCTTCCTCGATCCACGGCCGCGTCTGGCGCCGGGTGGCGCCAGGAAGAACACCTGCTTGCAGCGGATTCGCTACCCACCCACCCACCCCCCTTGCGAAGCCCACCCTGTCCGTCCGCCCCGACTGCTGTGGTCAGCTGGGGCCTCCAACACGGGCTGCTTGTGCGCAAAAGGTCATGCTGAAGAAGGAGGAGGAGAAGGAGGAGAAGGAGGAAGGAGGAGGAGGAGGAGGAAGGAGGAGGAGGAGGAGGAAGGAGGAGGAGGAGGAGGAGAAGGAGGAAGGAGGAGGAGGAGGAGAAGCAACAGGAGGGACCCAGACCTGCGCAGGTCGCCGAAGCTCTCGACCTCCCGTCCACGGGCCGCGTTTGTTTGGCCTCGGTCGCTGTGCCCCAAAGGTGGCCCTTGGGCGCAGATTCTGCAGAGTGGGCGTTTTTTTTTCAGCCTGAGCCCTTGTTTTCTTCTGCTGCTGAGCCGGGGAGTCCTGGGGCCCGCCGAAGAGGGCAAGAAATATGTTGTCGCGTTTCTGTTCACGACGCGAGTCTAGGCCTCCTAGACGGGGTCCGAGTAGATGGGGTCGGAGGGTCGCGCCGCATCGCCGATGCATCGCCGATGCGGCCCGATGTGGGGCCCGATTTGCTTCGCGTCGACGTCGCCGATGCATCGGCGATGCGGTGCAATCCTCCGACCACATCTACTCGGACCCCATTTGGGAGGCCTCTAAGAAAGGCGGTCGTGGGCTCGGGAGGGGCAGAGATCGCCCCCCCCTCCCCCCTGGACCTGCCCCGCAGGGTTGCGCTGCGGGACCAGAGACTCGAGGGGAGTCCAGGAATTCGAGCAGGAGATCGACTGCAGAATTGATGTACCAGAAATTCATGTCCCCGTCAAATCTACGGAACGGTCCACGTTGTGATAAATGATTTCCAGGGTCGACCCCCTACTCGAACAATCTTGAGGCGAGTCCAGCCGTGTCGACGAGAATTCCCCTTGGGGGCCCAGGATATAAAACTATTACTACTACTACTACTACTACTACTACTACTACTACTACTACTACTACTACTACTACTACTACTACTACTACTACTACTACTACTACTACTACTACTACTACTACTACTACTACTACTACTACTACTACTACTACTACTACTACTACTACTACTACTACTACTACTACTACTACTACTACTACTACTACTACTACTACTACGACTACTACTACTACTACTACTACTACTACTACTACTACTACTACTACTACTACTACTACTACTACTACTACTACTACTACTACTACTACTACTACTACTACTACTACTACTACTACTACTACTACTACTACTACTACTACTACTGGTACTACTACTACTACTACTACTACTACTACTACTACTACTACTACTACTACTACTACTACTTATACGACTACTACTACTACTACTACTACTACTACTACTACTACTACTACTACTACTACTACTACTACTACTACTACTACTACTACTACTACTACTACTACTACTACTACTACTACTACTACTAACTACTACTACTACTAACTACTTACTACTACTAACTACTACTACTACTACTACTACTACTACTACTACTACTACTACTACTACTACTACTACTACTACTACTACGACACGACTACTACGACTACTACGACTACTACTACTACTACTACTACTACTACTACTACTACTACTACTACTACTACTACTACTACTACTACTACTACTACTACTACTACTACTACTACTACTACTACTACTACTAACTACTACTATACTACTACTACTACTACTACTACTACTACTACTACTACTACTACTACTACTACTACTACTACTACTACTACTACTACTTACGACGACTACGAATACTACCAGCATTATTATTACTAATACTATTACTACGACTACGACTACGACTACGACTACGACTACGACTACTACTACTACTACTACTACTACTACTACTACTGCTGCTGTTGCTGCTGCTGCTGCTGCTACTACTACTACCACTGCTACTACTACTACTACTACTACTACTACTACGAATACGAATACGAATACGAAAACGAATACGAATACGAATACGAATACGAATACGAATACGAATACGAATACGAATACGAATACGAATACGGATACGGATACGAATACGAATACGAATACGAATACGAATACTACTGCTTCTACGACGGCGACGACAACAACAACAATCATATTAATTATGTTCTCCCTTGTCGGCTCGCGTGCCGTTCAAAACGTCTATCACAAACCCTCGAGACCCGCCCTCTTCGTTTTCGATCGTACCCCCTTGAGCGTATATCCTTCCTGCCTGCAACGTGTATATCGTGCAGCCCCGGAAGCAGGGGAAAAGAGAACGGACGGAAGAAAGGAACAAGGGGGAGGGAGGAGGATTGAGCACGAGAGAGAGCGTAGCAGAAGGGGGGCTAGGAGCAGAAAACACGTGGCAGAACCAGACGGGTAGATCGGGTGGGTCGACCCTAACAGGCGGGTCGGGTAGGCGGCCCCAGGCGGCCAGGTCGAGCAGGCGGGTTGCTGAAGCGTGCGTCCTATATGAGTTGCGAGGAAGTCCCGAACGATAGCGCGATTCCCAAATAAATAATCTGGAAATCCACAGCGAGAGCGGGAATCCTGAGTGTCGAGCGCGCGGCATTCGAATAGATACATGGCGGGGAAGTCCCACTCGAGAGCGCGATTCATGCATAAATTGTCAGGGCGTCCCGCGCGAGAGCGCGATCCGGGAATACATTGTGAGGAGGCAGTATCAGGCGGGAACCGCTGTTGTTGTAAACCAAGGACCAACAACCCAATGTTTTGACCGAAGACTTCCCCTGATAAAAAGGGTGCGAGTCCCGGGAAGAGCACTTGAAGTGAAAATAAAATGTGCCCCAGAGGGAACCAACAACAATTATTCTAGAGAGTTGAGAATCCAACAACAATAACAACAACAATCATAATAACAACAACAACACCAACAACAACAACGGAAAGGCGTACACTCTGGCCTTCGGCAGGGCCGGAGCCTCCGGTGTCACTCCCCCGGTGGACGGGCGCACACTCCGACCCCATCCTGAGACGCTGTGTGACGACAACTTCTCCAGCCCTGCTAGAGGCCATCAGCGGCGGTGTCGCGCCGCGGTGGGCAAACGTACAGTGCGGCCCCGTGTGCACCGTCATCTGTGCTGCTCCCTCCACAGAAAACGCTTCCCGTGCGCTACTTCTTTTTCGGCCCCGTGTGCAGCTAAGACACCCTCAGGGACCCTCACGATTCCTGACGAAAGCTAAAGACTCAGACGGCAAAGACGGCGACAGCAGACCCGACAGGAGCAGGGGGAGAGGGAGCTTCATAAAGGGGGGAAGGGATGGAGGTGGAGGGGCAGCAGCAGCACCACCACCATCCAGGAAGAATCCCGACCAAACAATTCCATGCAGACCACATGCGCGCGTCCGCCGCGCTCGCATGTCGAAGTCTGTCTAAAACCTTTGGTGTCGTAAAGAATGCGAGAGTGATCTTCACGAGCACTGGTATTTTGGTTTTGAAAAGAAAAAAAAAGAATGTCGCAACCGCATTTTTTAATGAAAAAACATGCGCGCGCACTTCCCCATGAACCCCTGGGGAATCCCTTACGGAATCTTCAAGGGACCCTCAGGAGCCCTTAAGGAATCCCCAGGAACCCCAAGGGGATCCCCAGAACATCCTAGTGGATCCTCAAAAGCCCCTGACCTTCGGGAGCCCCTTCGGGAAAGCTCCAGGGATACCCTTTTTGGTAATCCTCCAGAAACCCTAAGGGCCCCTCAGGAATTCCGACGGAATCCTCAGGAGACCCGCAAAGAGCCCTTCGGAACCCCAAAAGGAATCCCCAAGAATCCCGAGGATGTCGTCAGGAGCTCCTTAGGGAATCCCCAGGACCCCCTCGGGAATCCTCAGGAACCCAATAGGAATCCTCAGGAACCCAATTGGAATCCTCAGGAACCCAAAAGGAATCCTCAGGACCCCCTGAGGAATCCCCAGGACCCCCAAAGGGGATCCGCAGGAATCCCTAGGGAGCCCTCAGGGATGCCTAGGTAATCTTCCGAAGAACCCCATCGGGAATCCTCGAGAACCCCTTAAGGATTCCGTAGGACCTCCCAGGGCATCCTCAGGAATCCCGAGAGAATCCTAAGGAATCCCTGAGGAATCTTCAGGAATCCTTAAAGGGAATCCCCAGGAATCTTTGGAGAATCCCAGGAACCCTCAGGGAATCCTTAGGAATCCTTAGAGCATCCCCAGGAGCCCCGAGTGCATCCTTAGGACCCCCTGGGGGGACGATGGGGGGGGAGGTCCTCAGGACCCCCTGGGGGATCCTCAAGAACACCTTGGGGAGCTCTCAGGAGCCCCCCTGTGGATTTCGCAAGGGAAAAGCTCGGGAATCCTCCAGAACCCCCCAGGATTCCTTAGGAGACCCTTAGGGGATTCTTTGGAACCCCAAGGGGATCCTTAGGAATCCGGAGGAATCCTGGGAACCCTGAAGAATGCTAAGGAATCCTGAAGGGCACCCTGAAGGGATCCTGAGGAATCATGAGGAATCTTAAGAAGTCCGTAGGGGCCCTGAGGAGACATGATGAACCCTGAGGAATCCTGAAGTGTCCTGAGGAAGCCTTAGGGATCCCGAAGAATTCGACTATATCCTGAAGAATCCTGAGGAGCCCAACGGAAACCTGAGAACCCCATGGGGACATCCTGAAGAATCATTTGGGATCCCAAGGATTCCTGGGGATCCTGAGGAATCCTGGGGACTCCGGAAGGAGCCTGAGAAATCCTGGAGGATCCTGAGGAATCTTCGGGAGTCGATCCACGGAATGGCTCCTGAGGGATCCCGAGAAATCCTGGGGGTCCTAAGGAATCCTTGGGGGTCCTAGCGAGTCCGGAGGAGTCTTCAGAAATCCAAAGGACTCCTGAGGGATTCGCGGAAATCCTGTGGATTATTTTGGAAACGCGCCAGGAATGCCGACCCCTTCTCCGGCCCCGTGGGGCACCTTGAGCTGCCGCCCCAGTGCCAGCCCTTTCTCCGGCCCCGTGAGGCAAGCCCTCGATTGCTGGAGTTTTGCTTACCCTTGATGATGAGCACATGAGTTTTGAGAGAAGAAGAAGAAGAAGAAGAAGAAGAAGATCTCAACAACACGCCGGGGCCGGTGTCAACGCCTTACGAACAACAACAACAACAACAACAACAACAACAACAACAACAACAACAATAATACGAATACGAATAGTACTGACCAGTTTAAGACTGTCCAGTCTTACCTGCTCGCGTGCCATTCAACAAGTAGATTGCAAACCCTCGAGGTCCACCCTCTTCGTCTTCGATCGTACCCCCTTGGGAGTATATCTGTCTTGCCTGCCGCGCGTAATTGGCGCAGCCCTTGCAACAGGGGGAGAGAGGACGGACGGAAAGGGGAGGGAGAAGGATGGAACACGAGAGAGAGCAGGAGGAGGGCTAGGAGCAGAAAGCACTTGGCAGAACCAGACTGGCCCATCGGGCGGGCTAGACCCTGACAGGCGGGTCGGGAAGGCGGGCCCAGGCGGCCAGGTCGAGCAGGCGGGTCGCTGAAGCGTGCGTCTTGCATGGATTGCGAGGAAATCTCGAGCGATAGCGCGATTCCCAAATAAATAGTTGGAACATCCACAGCGAGAGCGTTATTCCTGAGAGTCGAGTGCGCGGCGCTTGAATACATGGGGGGGAAGTCCCACGCGAGAGCGCGATTCATACATGAATTGTGAGGACGTCCCGCGAGAGAGTGCGATCTGAGAATCCATTGTGAGGAAACATCAGGCGGGAGCCGCTGTTGTTGTTGTAAACTGTGGCCCAACAGCACAGTTTGGTGTCACCCCGTTCTCCCTTGCAAAAACCAGGTGCGAGCCCCAGGAGAAGCATTGTAATTCGATGAAATTTCCAGAACAACAACAACAGTCAGTTTAACACATTCAGGCTTACCTGCTCGCGTGCCACTCAACACGTATAGTTCAAACCCTCGATACCCACCCTCTTCGTCTTCGATCGTGCCTCCTTGGGGGTCTACGTTTCTTACCTGCAACGTGTATTTCGTGCAACCCCTACGTCAGGGAAAGGGGGGACGGATGGAAGGCCAGGACAAGGGGGAGGGAGGAGGATGGAGCACGAGAGAGAGTAGCAGAGAGGGGGCCAGGAGCAGAAAACACGTGGCAGAACCAGACAGGCAGATCGGGCGGATAGACCCTGACAGGCGGGTCGGGAAGGCAGGCCCAGGCGGCCAGGTCGAGCAGGCTGGTCGCTGAAGCGTGCGTCCTGCATGAATCGCGAGGAGGTTCCGAGCGATAGCGCGATTCCCAAATCAATCAGCAGGAAATCCGCAGCAAGAGCGTGATTCCTGAGTGTCGGGGGCGCGGCGTCTGATGAGATTCTTGAATAAATTGTGAGGAAGTCCCGCGCAAAAACGCGAATCGGGAATACATTGTGAGGAAGTATCAGGCGGGAGCCGCTGTTGTTGCAAACCGGGGACCAACAACCCAATTCTGAAACCGATGATTTTTCCGCTTGAAAAACCAGGTGCGAGGTCTGGGACGGGCACCTCAATTTAAAAGCACACACACACACAAGATGCCCCAGATGGGGATCAACAACAAATATTATCTACGATTGAGAACTCAACAGCAACAACAACAACAACAACAACAACAACAATTACTAGCACGTGGGGACACTCCGTTCTCACCAGTGCCAGGGTTTTCATAGGAGGCGGGCAATACCCCCACTTTGTGGGGGGGCCGGTTCAAGCTCTACCAAATTTCCAAACGACTCTTCGCCACCACCCACACCCAGCTTCCCGCCCTATGACGTTCGGACACTTCACTTCGTGGCATGCGGACGACCGTGGCTACTATTCAGGGCCCCGCGGCCGACGACGACGGCGTGCGCGCGCGAAGAAAAAACGAATGTGTCCCGCATGGTATTATTTGACAGGGATGATGGCCCTGGCAGGTGCGCAACCGTTGTTGCAGAAGTTCGAAAAAGTTGCTCGCAAAAGCCCGTTTGACAGAAATGTTTAAAAAGTGTTGGGTTTCCTACGAATCCGCAAGAGCGCGCGGGATGAAATTTTGACATTAAAAAAAAAAAAAAAAAAAAAAAAAAAAAAAAAAAAAAAAAAAAAAAAAAAAAAAAAAAAAAAAAAAAAAAAAAAAATGCTTTTTGATGTTTTTATGTTAAAATCGCTACGAAAACTAAGGTTTTGGAAGGATTTCGTCTTGCGCGCGCGAATGTCCACTTTACCTTATTTGTTGCAAGGGATTCTTGAAGTTTGGTTATGTTAGAACAAGAAATGTCCACTTTAGCTTGTTTTTTGCAAAGGAAAGCGGGCCGTAACAAAACAACCGGATCCGGACCAACCCGTTTTGCTTGAGACTTCCTCACGAAAATGATGAAAATGTGGCTGCGGCCTAAGCGCGGCGGGGGGGCCATGCACCAGGGGCCCCAACAATAATTATTCTTTAGAAGTAATAATGTTCAACAGCAGCAACAGCATCAACAGCAGCAGCAGCAGCAACATTCGGTCAGGAGATGTAGCTTATCGTGTCACGCCGCCAGTTCTGGCCCGCCACCCTTCGGCGCGACACGCTAACCACGTCCCAGTCCCCACGCGTCAACGTCCCGAGCCTTTCCTGACCTCCAGCCCCGCCCAGCGGAGCGACACACAATCCGCTTGCAGGGCGTTGCGTGTCGCAGAGGACGCCGCCGCGACGCGCCAAGCAAAAGTTCCCGATTGTACGCCCCAGAACATGAACCCAGAGATCCGACGTATTGATTATTTAAATACGGGGCCCCCGGAAGTCTCGACCCATGCCCCAGGACAGTCTTTTCATCCTGAGTCGTTTTTGTTGGGGCCCCAGGAGGCCGAAAACTACGAGAGCCTGGAGAGACAGAATCCGGAAACCTCGATTAGTTTGTTGCCGCCGCCGTCGCTGGGCCGCGCCGGGAAAGCCCCCCAGAGAGGTTGTCGGACGGGCCTCGGATCGCGATGATTCCGTTCCAGAGCTTGCTGGGAGGCTCTTTCAGAGCCTTCCGGAACGCTCTGAGATTGCCGCGGCGCCCAAAGGTCTTCCAATCCCGCCGATTCTCCCGGATTTCCGATTGCGAGGTCTTTGCCGGCTTTGAAGGGCGACGACGACGACAACGGCGGCGGCGGCGGCGGCGACGACGACGACGCTGATGTGGACCAGAGTCCTCAAGGATGCTTCTTGGGGTCTTTTCGGAAGGCTATCGGGGGCCTCCTGGGGAAGAATTTTGTGGCATCGTGGGGGACTCGGGACCCGCCCTTCCCCCTCCCTCTACCCCTTTGTGGCGGCGCGCACAAGGGGGTAGGGGGAGGGGGAAGGCTTCCTAGGAGGAGGCTGCTTCCAAGAAGGCGCCAGCCTCACATCTGCAGACAAGGCCTGCGCCGTCTAAGAAGCAGGGGTGTTTCTTGGAAGACTTCCCCCCTCCCCCTTCCCCTTGCTGCGCGTGGCCAAATGTAGGCATCTGTACCGCAGAGGGCTTCGGCCGTCTCTTGAAAACAGGCGAGTAGCAGCCCGATCGTCACCCTTGCTGGACGCAGCTTGGGGAGAGATTCTTGCCGCTCGGCCTAACACGCCGAGTGTAGGCTCTGGCCCCCCGATCCACCGGGGAAGGGCTCCATTACACGGAGTTACCTTACAGGGGCCTCCTGACGTTCGGAGGTGAGGGGGAACTAAAGTCCCGACGCTGCTGTGGGTGTTCCACTGATTTGTTGGGCCGGCGGGCAAATGGGTGCGGCGCTGGCGCCCGTGTTCTCTGGCTGGCTACCAGAGGGCCCCATGCAGCTGCGGCGGTTCCGGGCTACGTGAGCCGCCGCTGTTCTTGGGCTCCGGCCTGAGGCTGTATGGGCCGACGGCATGTGAATTCACGCGGGTACTCTGGGCACCCTCCTCGGAGGTGGGCCGCGCGCTCAGGTGTTTTGTACCCGTTTCAAAAAAAAAAAAAAAAAAAAAAAAAAAAACGTGGCCACATGTTTTCCAGTCCGAATGTGTATCCGTGCCCCAGACTAGACCGCATCTCTCTGCGCCATTGTTCCCTGACCTTGCGGAAGGGTTCCCGTTTAGTGTCCCCCTAGGGGCGTCTGGGAGGGTACCCCCCGAAAACTGGCCCCGGCCACAGGCAGAACGCCGACAGAAGTCGGCGGATGACGGCCGTAGACATGCCGTTGCGGCTTCGGGCGACACTAACGGCCGCGGGAGGATCCAAGAAGGCATCCAAGATGGCCTTCGAGAGGCCCAAGAGGGCCCCAGGACGGCCCAAGACAGCTCCAAGACGACCCAGGATGGCCTTCAGACGCCCCGAAAGGCTCCCAAGAGAACTTCCAAGAGGCAAAATTCGTCTAATTCCTTCGGGGAAACGAAAATTCGAGCGTATCCGCATTTTTGAGTTCAACTGCGCCCAAGACGTCCCAAGAGGCCCTCCGTAGCCATTTTGGCTCAAGCCATTTTGGCTCAAGGGGTTGGCCCGAGCGTCTTGAGGTTAGGCCTCGCAATTTTCTCCAGTCGTGCGCCAAAGCACGCGTCTCTCTTTCGCTCCACAACGGTTCGGATTACTCCAGTTGCCCCGATGCCTGCTGGAGTTAAGAAGTCCACCAAGTCGGAGGCCAGATCCCAGTCGCGGCGGCCTGTGAAGAAGAAGGAGCCCAAGTCTGAAGACGACTCTGGATCCCCTGAACGGTTCTCAATGAGTCCTGCAGGCCGCCGTCGCCCAAGCACTGACTCTAGTGAGCGCTTCTCAGATCGCACTCGTACTAGGAGCCGCCGCAGTGATTCTGATAACGAGGACGGCACTGCCCCCGACAAGGCCCCGAGTTGGATGAAGCAGCTGATCGACGGCATTAGAACCTCGAACTACCGCATCGAGGCGATGGAGCAGAACTTCGCGCAGGAGGTGCAGGTTCTTCAGAGCTCTATCTCGAACACGGATAAGAATGTCCAAACACTCAATTTGAAGCTTCAGAATCTCGAGGCGTCCACGTCGGCCACCATCCAGGAGGCGGTTGCTGCAGCGGTTGACACTAAGTTGAAGCGCATTGAAGAAACTCTATGTGAGCTCCAGAGTACGCCTACGCCACGGTCTGAACCTACGGCTCGCCGAGCTCCTGCTGCTAGTGCACGCCCTGAAGGTAAGCATGCAGCCATGGAGCGTGCCCACCGTGTGATAGTGGTCGGCTTCCCTCGGAAGATGATGCAGGCCTCGCTGAGGCGTGCCGCGGATTTGATCCTGGCCTCGGGCGTCCCTCAATCTAGCCCACGCCCGACGGTACGCACATACGACATGACCAAGAAGATCACCTTGGACTTCACGGACTCGTCCAAGGCTACCGACTTTCTGAACATGCTCCAGGCTGGTGCGCCAGTCCAATTCCCCGACCCGATCTACCCACAGCAGATGATCACCCTCCGCGCCAAGAGGGACATGGCACCAGGCACGCGGCTTCTCTTCCTCGCCTTGGGCAAGGTTCGTGGTGTGCTCGCCCCCATTATGCGCCAGGTGGGCAAGGATATGGGGTCCAATGGTCTGGGTGGAGATGTGTATATCCTTCGTTCGGCAGAAGACCCAGTTCAGATCTGCCACATTGACCTTGTGAACAGTGAGTCTGAGCCGCCCAGGGTCGCCATTAACTTTTTCCCTGATCAGTTTGCAGAGCTTCATGCTATTATTGAGCCCCACCTCCAGCGTCTACAGGAGGGGGTGGATCATTTGAATGCATCGCGGCCCTTTTAGAGAGGTATGTGACGGGCCCCAGGCTACGGGCGCGGCGTCTGTGACACTCCCTGAAGAGTGTCACCCTGCCGCGAGCCTGATCGTCGCTCCTCCTAGGCCCTTAGTCAACCCTAGTCCTCTTGGCCGTTGGCCTGAGGTCGTGCCTCTCCTCCCTGTCGGTGCCCTCCCTGCCTGTGACGCCTCGGCTGATCAAGCCTCTGTCTCTGTGGTCAGGACCCGCCCCTTCTTCCCCCCCCTCAGAGATGAAGATCGGATCTTGGAATACTGCGGCCCTCTTTGCCGCTGTTCGCACCAAAAGTATGAAGGCTGCCCCGCGCTTTGCGAAGTTTCTGAAGCTCGCGAACCAACTCTCGGTCTTTTGTACCCAGGAAACCCATGGACAGATTGCGGATATTAACGAGCTTCGGCGAGAACTTCGGCACTTCGAGATTGGTCACTCTCTGTTCCCTGACTCTGCTGCCACTGGTGGTGTTATCACGTGCATCCAGCCTGCGTTTGCGAAGCTCTTCTCTTCTATTTCTCACTCCAGCGTCATCGATGGTCGTATCCTCAAGTCTTATCTCTCTGGGCCTCTCGGGAATTTATGTATCATCAATGCTCACATGCCGAACGCGAATGAGCTCACGTGTGTATATGCTAACGCATTACGATCCATCCTTCGTGAACTTCCCAGCCCCGCCGATTGTTTCACGATCTTGGTAGGTGACTGGAACTTTGCGCTCTCCTCAGATGGGAGACTTCGGGCGGATGGTAGTGGGTGGTATCCTGGAGATGATAATCATACTTCTCTATTTCATCGGCTTTGTAGTTCTTGGATTGAGTTTTACCAATGTGAGGACACGAGGAGGGAGGTCAGGGACGGCATCACGACCCACTCTTCTCGGCTAGACCGTATGTACAGTTCGCTTCCCTCGGCCTTGATCACGGACCTCACGATTGTTTGCGAGGCGCGTGGGACACTGAAGGTGGATATGGTCTCCGACCACATCCCGATAGTTGTCACGATCAGCACCTTCAGACCTCAGGATGCCCCCAAACGTCTGGCTCCTTGGGTTGTTCGGCACCCGTTATTCGCTGAGCTTTTGAACGGCGCTATTGATGCCCTTCCCTGTGGTGACCCGTGGGCTCGTCTTGCTGAAACGAAATCTTTGGTGTTTGAAGTTGCTGAAGAGGTTGAACGTCTGGTTAACTTGAAACCTGCTGACACTACCGAAGCTAAACACTATCGTGCCCTGCAAGCCCTTCGTGCATGGCGCGCGGGCGACTCCTTCAAGCTTGCGGCGGCGGTCGCCGCGTACCCGGCGCTCGCGGCTCACTTTCCTGCCGGCCTTCAGGATGCCAGATGCGAGGCCCTCTGCCAACGCGTTCAAAGTCTCCATAATGCTCTTCTGTCTGCCGAGGAGGAATCTCTCAATCAGGCCTTGGGTGAGGACGTCGGACCCGTGCCCTCTGAGGGCGATGTGAATGCTCGGCGGAAGTTGGCGGCTCGGAAGGAACTCTGGCGGAAGATGAAAAGGCGTACGTGGCTCCAAGGGACCTTGTCGGCCTCAGGGGACATTAGCAAGACAGAAGAAGAGGCTGCCCAGGCCCTACAGGATCACTGGAGTACTATCTTTGCTGCTACTGAGGACGACGAGTCCCTCTGGCCCGAGCTGCTTAACTTTGTGCCGAAGTTGCCTGTGGCCCCTGAGGAGTTTGAGGAAGAGGACTTAATTGGGCAAGGGTGGATGATGAGTGAGTTTGAGTGGCAAATGATGATACGGGGGAGGAAAGACAGCATGCCTGGGGAGGATGGAATCCCTTACTCGGCCTGGAGGGCCCGTGCTGCTGGTGAACTTCTCTACGAATGCTACCAAGCTTTCATCCGTAACCCTCGGGCTGGTCTTCCCGAGGATATGAAACGGAGTCTCATGGTTTTCTTACCCAAAAAGATTACGGAGGCGGAGGCGGGGGAGGGAGTTTATCGTGAACCAGCTGATACTCGTCCACTAAGCATGACAAATACGGATGCCAAGGTTTTCTCGGCCTCGATGGCTATGATTCTCACGCGCAAGGTTGCGCGGCACTGTCTTCTCCAGCCTCCACAGAAGTGTTTCCGTGGCAGCGACATGCTCGCGAATGTGATGGAGGCTGAGAGTTTCCTTCTTGAGTGCCACCTTCGTGATAGATATACGAGTGGGCTCGTCCTGACGGACTTTGAATCCGCCTTCCCCTCGATAAAGGTCTCCTGGGTCCTCCGCGTACTGGCCTCCATGGGTGTCCCGTCTGCTGTCATATTGTTCTTCCAGGCTCTTTATCAAGATAATTCTGCGATTATTTATATATATGGGAGGATGTTTGGTTCTTTCTCGATTGGGAGAGGAGTTAGGCAAGGCGACCCGAGCTCGATGCTTCTATTTATCCTGGCCGTTGAACCTGTACTAGCATGGGTGAGGGCTAAGCTTCCATCTCAGCTGACTTTGACTCTCGCGTATGCCGACGATTTTTGTTTCGGCCTCCGCTGTATCTTCGATGGCATCGAGCCGTTGTTCAAGTATTTGCAGTTGCTGCACGGCGCGATAGGCCTGGCTCTCAATTTCCCGAAGTGCCAGATTCTGCTAGTTTACGAGCGTCTCAGGGACCCTCTTCGTGATTTCCTGGTTGACCTGGGACCCCTCTATCAGCGGGTTGAAATTACTAAGTGTCTGAAGTACCTTGGGGTCTGGATTGGTCTTGGGGCGGAGGAAGTGGCGTTCACGGCATCCATTATTAAGCTCAAAAAGCGGACGCGTGAGATTCGTGATCTGGGGCTTGGTTTGGCCCAATCCATTGTTTTATTCAAAGCGTTTTGCGTCTCTTTATTGTCCTTCCTTTTGCAGCTGCACCGTCCCACTCGTGATCTTGACAAAGCTTATCAATCCTGTGTCCGTCTCCTCTCTGCTGGCCCTAACAATGCACTATCTTACGACATGTGTACCCACCTCTGTGTTTATGGGTTCCCTATTGAGTTCCCTCGGCTCTCGCTCGTGGCGGATGCTACTCGGGCGAGATACATTGCACGTTGTGATGAGCTGCCTCGGATCCGAGGACAAGTCGCTCAGATTTTTGAAGACGATGACTGGTGCCCATATCGGCAGCGGCGAGGCTGGTACGTGAATAGTTTCCTCACTCACTTGTTCACCTTCCAGGACGAAGCTGCATCTCACGGCTTCCAGATATTGTATGAGCGTAAGGATGTACAGAAGCAGTACACGCGTGCGCTGAGGCGCTTTCACTGTCCCACCGTCTCCCCGCATGAAGCTATCCTTCGGCGTGCCTGTGCGTGGATCCCTGAGGTCTCCCTGTCGGACATCGTCTGGGTTTGCAAAGTCATCAAAGCCCTGGCCCGTCAGTCCAGTCCTTACATTCCGTTGGCCAACCTTCGTATGCTCTCCAGGTGTGTTTGCACTAGTGCTCGATTTCATGCTCCCCCTCGAGGCTGTCTTCTTGGGTGCCCTAGTTCTCTGTCTTCTCCGACCGACTTAGATGACATGCACCACTACCTCGTGTGCCCCAGGCTCCAGCAGTTGTTCTCGCATTGGATGGGCTCTTGGGCTCCCTGTTCCTCTGGGTCTCCTGAGGGTTCGCCCTGGCTCCACCTCTACCTCCTTTTTCGTGGGATGGGTCCTGGCCAGCGTCTTTTAAGTTCTATGCTTTGTGATGCCTTTCTCAGTATGCACTCTTCAGTTAGATATGGTCTTCCTGGCTCTCCGCAGCAGCAATTCGAAGCAAGGCTCCGAATACAATCGAGGAGGCACCGTGCTTGTCGTCGTGTGTGGCAGGCGCTTAACCTTGAACATTGGGGGGGAAGGGGCCCTTTTATATATATATATATATATATATAATATATATAATATATATTAATATATATATATAAAAAAAAAAAAAAAAAAAAAAAAAAAAAAAAAAAAAAAAAAAAAAAAAAAAAAAAAAAAAAAAAAAAAAAAAAAAACGTCCCAAGAGGCCCCAGAGCTCGCCCCAAAACGGCCCAAGAGGCACCCCCAAGACGGCCCAAGAGGCCTCCAAGACTGCTTAAGACGGCCCCGGGAACGCCCCAAGAGGGGCCCCAGAGGGGGGGCGAGGACCGGCATGTTAGGCCTTCCGGCCAAAGAACCCCCCTAGGAAGCAAGAGGCCCCAAGAAGCCTCCGAGAGGTCTCAAGGAAGCACCCAGAGGCCCCCAGGAGAGCCCCAGGACTGCCGAAGTACCGGAGGGCCCCGAGGTGGCCAGAGAAGCCCCAGGGCCCGAAGATTGCCCAAGAGGGGTCCAAGATGGTCGGAAACGCCCCGACAGAGTGGCACAGCGCCAAACGGACGGCACGGGGACCAGCATAATGCGCCTCAAAGCGGCGCAGCGTCAAACGGACAACAGCGGAATCAGCATCATGCGCCGTGCAGGCATCCCCTTCTTTGTTTGTCTCTTCCTCGCAAATCACGCCCACTTGTCCTCCAAGGTCGTGGTCCGTGGCAATATCAGGTTCGAGCTGGATCGATATGTGAGGCTCCCGGGCCGATACCTGGCG
The DNA here is from genome assembly GCA_963575745.1 of Prorocentrum cordatum. Taxonomy (NCBI): domain Eukaryota; class Dinophyceae; order Prorocentrales; family Prorocentraceae; genus Prorocentrum; species Prorocentrum cordatum. The sequence continues at coordinate 159,305 of CAUYUJ010017425.1, forward strand.
AAGCCGCCCGGCTCGAAAAAATCGAGTCGCTAGGATCTCAGGGTATATCGGTCCGACGTCGTCGTCGCCGTCGCCGTCGTCGTCGCCGTCATTGGCGTCGTCGCTCCTCGTCGTCGTCGCTCCTCGTCGTCGTCGCTCCTCGTCTTCGTCGTCGTCGTGGCTTCTCGTCGACTTTGTCTCGGTGTCTGCCCTCGCCCGACAGGCTGCGGCGATGGCCGCCGCGGCGCCCCCGGCCGCGGGCGCCGCGGCCGCGGCGGGCGCGGGGGCGGCCGCGCCGGCCCCAGGACGGCCGCCGCCGCCCTCCCCAGAGAGGCACGAGGGCGTCAAGGGCAGCGGCAGGTCGTCGTCGTCGTCGGCGTCGTCGTCGTCGTCGCCGCCGCCGTCCTCGCCACCGCCGTCGTCGTCGTCGTCGGCGTCGTCGCTCCTCGTCGTCGTGGCTCCTCGTCGACGTCGACGTCGTCGTCGTTGGCGTCGTCGGCATCGTCGTCGTCGGCGTCCTCCCGAGAGGCACGAGGGCTTCAGGGGCAGCGGCAGGGGGGGAGATTTGGGGTGTTCCAGGCAGGGCCTCTCGCCTTCGAGGGTTGCAGGAGCATGGCGGGAGGTTTTTCGTTACGTCCGGCTTCCAGGAGCCCTCACGGGCCTCGGGGGATGTGGGGCGTCCCGGAGAGACCCTTACCACCGAGGGTCGAAGGAGAGGAAGAGGAGGAGGAGGAGGAGGGCTCAACACGATGCGATACAACGACACGAAGAGGCTACGATAGGTCTGAGTTGAACTTGTTTTGCCGTCGATATGTCGCCGCGCCGTTTTTTCCGACGCGCGGCCTTCCGCCTTTGGGAGGGCTCCGCGGCCACCAGGGCAAACGCCGCCTCGGGCCGCTGTGCTGGCGTCGTCTATCTACTTGGGGCGCGTGGTGTGCCGTGGGTTTGGCGTGGTGTCGGCGTCGTCCACGTGGGCGCATCGAACACAAACGGCGCGGCGATATGTGAGGCGCTACCAAAAAAACCTTGCCTTCCCGGACCCCCTCGCGCTGTGAAAAAACAAGACGGGAGTTGTCGCTCGACTCCGCCGCGTGGCCTAACATGGAGACGTTTACGGTGAATGTTTGACCCGGGCGAGAGTCGGAGCTTGAGGCCGTATCATGTCGCACGGCAGCTGTTGTGGCCCTCCTTCTTGCCACCCTCGGCCTTGGAGTCCGCCCACAACAAATTTGCAGCTCGAACCGTTTTGCGTGTGCACCGCTTGGTGGGGGTCTCCCCCTTCGCTGTTCTGGACGCACCGATCGTCTCGACGGTTGCGAGTCAGGCCAAAGCCTTGGAGCGGGTCCGGTCCTCTTTTTGGCCCCCGAGGCCCGCACGGGCGAGTTCCCCAGTTTTGAGAGGTTCGGTGAGCTCTAGGCAGCTGCTGTGGCCGAAAAGAGGGAGCAAAATGGGGTCTGGCCCAGAGAGATCCAGATCCATGTGCGATCCAGGAGCTGCCCTTCGACTCCTTCGCCTGGCCTCCTCATCCATTATGTGCAAGATGTGTGGCGCGATCTCTGCGGTGCAATCTATGTAGCACAGTCAATGTGCTGCGCAATTCATGCGGTGCAACCGGCGTGGTGCAACGTGTGCTGTGCAATCTGTGTGGTGCAGCACATGCCGTGCCATCTATATGGTGCAAGACCTACGTGTAATATGTGGTGTGCAATAGATGTGGTGCAATCGATGTTGCGCACGAATGTGGTGCAAAGCATAGCAAGACATAGCAACGCACAGCAATGCCAGTGAACGCAAAGGAACGCAACGCTGCCTGACGCAATCGATGTGGTGCAACGAAGCGGCGGCGATGACATCGCCACCAGACCGACAGACCGGCCCAGACGACGGGCGCCGACGAGGCGCCGACGGGGCGGCGACGGAGACTGCACAGCCGCCAAACCGCCCTTCGGGCCCACACGACGGGCGGCCACGCAGCGGCGACGGGGCGGCGACGGCGACTGCACAGCCGACCTTCGGGGCCAGCCCGCTGGAGCACGGGGCAGGAGCCCCTGAGTGCGAGCACCGCTGGGAGGATCGCGGCAGTTTTTGGAATCTGCGTGGATGTGTCTGTGCCCCCCCGGGACCTCAGCTCGGCGTGCCCGCACGGCGCCGCCCCGGCGGACTCCTCCGAGGCCTCGGGAAGCTGCGCGCCTGTGCCGTGCCGGGTGGCCCACGGGGGGGGGGGGGGGCCGACAGGAGCCAGGGGGCGTGGGCACCGGGAGGGGAGCGAGGAGGGGGAGCAGGGGGGAGCGAGGAGGGGGGTAAGGAAGGAGGCGGTGCAAGGAGAGGAGGACGGGAGGAGGAGGAGGAGGCGGAGAGAGGGATAAGAGAGAAGGAGGAGGAGGAGCCCACGGGGGGGGGGGGCCGACAGGAGCCAGGGGGCGTGGGCACCAGGAGGGGAGCGAGGAGGGGAGCAGGGGGGAGCGAGGAGGGGGGTAAGGAAGGAGGCGGAGCAAGGAGAGGAGGACGGGAGGAGGAGGAGGAGGCGGAGGAGGGATAAGAGAGAAGGAGGAGGAGGAGGAGGAGGAGGAGGAGGAGGAGGAGGGAGGAATAGAGGAGGATGAGGAGGAGGAGGAGGACGAGGAGGTGGTGGAGGAGGAGGAGGAGGAGGATCAGGCGGAGGAGGGCCCAACAAGAGGAGGGCGGGGGAGCAGCGGCGGCTGCGAGCCGCGGGATCGGCGGAGCCCGAGGCCACCGCTGCTCAGAGAGGGGGCCTGGCGCGGGAGGCCTGGGATGACGACGTGGTGGTGGTGGTGACAGTGATGGCGATGACGATGCCGATGGCGATGGCGATGACGATGATGATGACGACGATTACGACGACGACAACGACGACGACGCCGCCTCCGACGACGACGGCGTCGTGATGATGACGATGAGGATGAGGATGAGGATGGTGATGATGATGGTGATGATGATGATGATGATGATGATGATGTTATTGATGGTCATGGTGACGGAGATGATGGTGATGATGGTAGTGATGATGATAATGATGATGGTGATGGTAACGATGATGCTGATGATGATGATGATGATGATGACGATGATGATGATGATGGTGATGATGATGATGATGTTGAGGATGATAGTGATGATGGTGATGATGATGATGATGTTGATGGCGATGGGGATGGCGATGATGTTGGTTATAATAAGAAGACGAATACTAAGCAGGCGAAGAAGACAAATGATAGTAATACGAATACAAATAATGATGATGGTGATGATGATGATGAAGATGGTAATGATGATGATGATGATGATGATGATGATGATGATGATGATGATGATGATGGTGACGATGATGATGATGTTGGTGATGATGATGATGATGATGATGGTGATGAGGGTGATGGAGATTGGGATGGTGATGATGTTGATGGCACGTAGTAAGAAGGATACGTATAAGAAGAAGATGAAGTCAAATGGATGAAACGAAATAGATAATAGTAATGAAGATGAAGATGGTGATGATGCTGAAGATGGTGATGGTGGTGACGATGATGATGACGGTGGTGATAATGACGGTGGTGATAATTCTGGCGATGATGATCATGATGGGGATTATGGTCAAAAACATGATGGAAATGATGATGCTGATGACGATGATTATGGTGGTAACAATAACAAACATGCTATTATTCTTATAATACTAATAATAAGAATCATCATAATAATATTAAATTGTAACAATAATAACAATGATGCTGCTGATGATGATGATGATGATGACGATGATGAGCGGCACGCCGCAGCCATTTTGGCTCATGCGCCACGCCGCGCCCCCGCCGAGTGCGGGCCGGCGCGCGCCTCGGCGGCGGCATGCCGCTGCGGCGGCTCTCGGAAGCGGCGCGCGCGTGCGCGCGGGACGCCGCGGCGGAGGCGGCCAGCGGCCGGGCGGGCGGCATGCCGTCGTCGTCGTCGTCGTCGTCGTTGTTGCCGCCGCCGACGTCGTCGTCGCCGTCGTCGTCATCGTCGTCGTCGTCGTCGCCGCCGCCGACGTCATCGTCGCCATCGTCGCCGTTGTCGTCGTCGTCATCGTCGTCCTCGCTCGATCGCCGCCGTCGGCGCCATACCCACAGGCGGCCGACGGGCGGTCGGGCGGCGAGGGCGGCGCGGAGCAGGACGGCAGCCAGGCTCGAAGGAGGAGAACCGGCCTGGGCATAGTTCGACTAGACGTAAGTCGGGCCTGTCCCTCTACAGGGGGAATATTCAAAAATAGTCACCAAATAGTCCGGGGACCATTTTTTGAGTATTTTTGGGCATGCTTTGATATTCGGAGTATTTTTAATTTTTCGTCCAAAATCCCCCTGTAGGGGGACACGCCCGACCTAAGACTAGACGTAAGAGTTAAGTTCGCCGGAGTGACCTTTGATGCGGGCCCAATGTGTAGCAGCGGCTTGCGCGCCCAGGTTTGGCCACCCCGCGTCCCCTGTGAAGCCTCGCACCAAAGGTCACTCGTGCCTGGGGCCACTCTTGCGTGCAGCCGAAGAGTATACAGTCAGAACGCTGAAAGAAGGACCGTTTTTGGCTCAGGACAGGCTCGGGTTTCGGGCCGTTCCTCAGATTTATGTCGTGGAGCCTGCTCGTGACCTAATCCCTCCGCGGCCAGAAATGCCCTTTTGTTCCTTTTCATGCGTTCCTCCTGGTAGCACGATGACTGTAAGCTTTCGGAGGCCCGCGAGGCCCTCTCGGATCGGCGCCCAGGCGCCTTCTGGTGGCAGCACCGGCGCCATCCCTGTAGGCTGCGCGCAAGAGTGACCTTTCGCCAGAGTAACCTTTTGCAGTCAACCCGCATAGCAAGGATGGACAATTGTCCGCAGGGTACCCTTGCATCCTTGCCTCCTCGGTCCATCCTTGGCCACTTTCGTTGCCCGCGCCCCGCTCGAAAAGCGGCGAAACGGCCTTCCAAGGCCCTTGCATCCTTATCGTGCATCCTTGTAATGCCAGTCCACTGCAGTGCGGGCACACAAGGGGCCCGCTGGGTCCCCCCAGCAGTGACCTGCGCGCTTGGATTAGGCCCCCCCGCGGTCCCCAAAGCCGCGCACCAGCGGAGGTCACTCTTGCCCAGGGTCACTCTCTCGTGTGGCCGACCCTGTCGCGCGGACCGCGCGCCATTGATGCGGGGTTCGAGCGCTGCTCCAAAAAACCGACGTGGACGTCCAAAATCTGATGTTCCTCCTTCTCCTCCTCCTCCTCCTCCTCCTCCTCCTCCTCCTCCTCCTCCTCCTCCTCCTCCTCCTCCTCCCGTCCTCCTCTCCTGCCGTATTCCGCCTCCTTTCTTATCTTTCTCATCGCTCCCCTCCCTTCCTTCTTTCTCCTCGCTTCCCTCCCTCCTCGCTCCCCTCCCTTCTCGTCCTCCTCCCGTACTCCTCCACGTTCTTTCCTCTTCCCCCTCCCTTCTTCCCCTCCCTTCCTCGTCATCCTCCTCAGTCTTCCTCCTTCCTCCTCCTCCCCCTTGCCCTCCCTTTCCCCTCCCTTCTTGTCCCCATCCCCCTTCCCTCCTCCTCATCCATTCCTTTTCCTTATAAATAACTTCTCCTTGTCGCACCCCGAGGCCAGCTTGTAGGGCGGCCCGGGCGTTTCGCCTAAGACTTCTTCACCAGCTATGACCCTGAAGCTTAAACATTGACAACAGTTTCACAGATGGAGGGCGGGCCGTTTTTTCTTAATGTGGCTCTCGCCTTAGCGCCGCGCAGATGCTTTTTCCAGAATTTGCAAGAGCTCCACGGATTGAGGGCGACCCGTTTTCGAAATGTGGTTCTCGCGTTAGCGCCGCAAGCAAACAAACAAACAAACAAACAAACGAAACAGCAAGAAAAACGAGTGTCACACATTGAGGGCGGTTCCTTCTCAAAGTGTGTCTCTCGCGGCAGCGCCGCGCACATTCATTTTCAATAGTTGCAAGAGTTTAACAGATTGAGGGCAGTTTCTTTTCAAACTGTGGCTCTCGCCTCAACGCCGCGCACATCTTTCTGTAGGTTTGCAAGAGCTCCACGGGGTCCCACGATCAGCGTACCGGAAATTGCGGTTTGGAAGTATTCAGGATTATGAGGGTGCAACAGTTAGGTTGGTTCGCCTTGCTGAAGTCCCAGGAATGGCGTTCTGGCACGATTCCGGATCGTCAAGACGCGACAGTCAGGTTGATCCGTGGCGTGGGAATCCGGAGAACGATGTGTTGGCATGCATCAGATTCTTCAAACGGTTGTCTTCCGACGAGGCAGTTCCCTCAGTAGAAATGAGCCTTTGTAGGGGCCTATGAAGAGGGAGCTTGGAGGGAGTGTTTATTCCAAGTATGCCGTCGTCGTTGATGACGGTTGGGTTTACACTGGTCCTGCTCCTCCTCCTACTCCTCCTCCTCCCCCCTTCTCCTCCTCCTCCTCCTCCTCCTCAGCCTCCTCCTCCTCCTCCTCCTCCTCATCATCATCATCATCATCATCATCATCATCATCATCATCATCATCGTCATCATCATCATGATCGTCATCGTCATCGTCATCCTCCTTCTCCTCCTCCTCCTCCTCCTCCTCCTCCTCCTCTTCCTCATCCTTCTCTTCCTGCTCCTCCTGCTCCTCCTTCCCCTCTCCTCCTCCTCCTGCTGCCTCCTCCTCCTCCTCCTCCTCCTCCTCCTCCTCCTCCTCCCCTCCCTTCCACCACCTCCTCCTCCTCCTGCTCCTTCTTCCTGCTCCTCCTCCTCCTCCTCCTCCTCCTCCTCCTCCTCCTCCTCCTCCTCCTCCTGCTCCTGTTCCTCCTCCACCTTCCTCCTCCTCCTCCTCCTCCTCCTCCTCCTCCTCCTCCTCCTCCCTCCTCCTCCTCCTCCCCCTCCCCCTCCTCCTCCTCCTCCCCCTCCTCCTCCTCCTCCTCCTCCTCCTCCTCCTCCCTCCTCCTCATCCTCCTCCTCCTGCTCCTCCTCCTCCTCCTCCTGTTCCCTCCTCCTTCCTCCTCCTCCTCCTCCTCCTCCTCCTCCTCCTCCTCCTCCTCCTCCTCCTCCCTCCTCCTCCTCCCCCCTCCTCCTCCGCCTCCGCCTCCTCCTCCTCCTCCTCCTCCTCCACCTCCTCCTCCTCCTCCTCCTCCTCCTCCTCCTCCTCCTCCTCCTCCTCCTCCTCCTCCTCCTCCTCCTCCTCCTCCTCCTCCTCCTCCTCCTCCTCCTCCTGAGCCTCTGGAGCCTCTGGAGCCTCGGACAAGTCTATCCCTCACTGGGTGAAAGATAGCCTGCAATTGTGGAAAAGGGGGCTCAATGGACAGGAAAGGGGGTCCCCACCACCTTCTTGCTGGTAGGGTCCTTCCCCTTCTCAAGCTCCTTCAGAGCTCTCCTGCCCCATTCGCCTGGCCCTCTGGGAGGGCACTCCTTAGCCAAGCCTTTCACTTGGCCAGTGCCATAGCTCCCACACCTCGCACAGAAGAAAGTAGACCCACACACCCACATTCGATGGGATGGGTGGGCCTTTGCAACAATCCTTGGGGTACCAGGGCATTGCTGACTGGTCACGCGTTCTCTTCGGAGCGAGCTCTGACCACACATACGACAGCCCCATCGACCCCCTTGCTTATGAAGGAGGTGCCCTTTATCCCCCTTTACAAGTTTGAGTGTACACAGTAATTCACCTGCTACCTTTTGCTTTTCAGGCCTCTTCTGGACCTTTGGCATATCATCTGCATCTGGAAAACCTTGCCTGCTGAGATTATACAAAACACCTGACAGGAGTCTAACAAACTTAACCCCGAACTGCTCAGCGGCTCTGAGACGTTCGAGGATCTGGGGCTGGGACAGGTGCCCCATGGCTCCTAGCTTAGCATACCCATCGGCCTCAGAATTTCCAGCGTGCCAGTGCGGGGGAAAACCATTCCTACTCAGCCAAGCCCTGGATTTGTGGGACGGCATCCAGACCAGCTCAAAGCTGTCTCTCCCCACGTCTTCGATTTTTTAGAAAATCAACCTCCAAATCTCAAAATACGGCTGGGTCGGAACACACATTGTTTCAGCTCCTTTGTCCGCGGACAGCAGCAATTTCTTATGATCGGTGATGATGACCGCCTTCGGCCCCATCATGCACAGGGCCATATAAAAGGCGAAGTGTTCTGCTAGCCCTGCACTCTGTACCACGCCAGGCGTGGGACCATAACACACAAGTCCTGCTTCGCGGGATCCTGGAACCAAGGTGCAACAAGACCATCCCGAACGGGTCTGCCACTCCACTTCAGGGTTCAACCCCGATCCGTCGATGAAAATTTCCAACCCCAGATGGCCCCTGGGCCCCAGTCTTTTCTGGAACTTCTCTTCAGCCAGGGATCCCACGAGCGGTGGGGGGAATTCGTCGCGTCCCGAGCCTGTAACACCATATTCGACAAGCGGACAATCTCCTGCTTCCCGACTGATATCCACTAACTCGGCCATATCAAAGTCACGCCGCCATGCAGCTTGACCATCACATTCATATATACGGTGCCGAATGGTGCCTGTCTGAGCTCCACAGCTTCGACACATGTTGGATATGGAATATATTTCACAATACAGCTTGCTCTGGGTCCAAAGGCCTCCAGCAAGATGAGTAACAACTAAATCTGCCTGGATATGTTCACCCCGTCCCCTCATGCGCTGCAACTCCTGCTTAATAGGATCCAAATACGGTATACAGTCCCACCCAAAGTGCTTCTGCGCTTGGATCTCCTGGGCCCTGCGGAGGCTTCGATGGATGAGGCTCTTGAGGGTTTGGAGTCCTATCTCCAGGAGGTCCACCACGAGCCCCTGGCCATCTTTCCACGTCACATAGTCAACCGCCACCCATCCTATGCGCACGAGGGTCTGGATAACTGCGCCAGCAGGTCCTATCACCGAGCTCCACCCAGCCTTGGACGCGGCCGCGGCCGCTTCAAATATGGTGGACAGCAATTTCCGAGGGAGCCACTCTTGTCGCAGTGCGGTATACCATGTCACTAGCGGCAACGTATTGACGACGGACGACGGGTCAAGGTCACACGGATCCGCTAATAAATACTGCACTGCACGCGAGCGCCCCTTAGCCTTCCCAAACAACACAAAGGATGCCACAGCTCGTAGACTGCCCAGGTCCGTCGTCGACATCCCCTGGACCCTTGTACCATACGTTGCTGGTGCCAACCCTCCAGCCCGAAAAACGCGTTTCAACCCTTTTCTGTGATGCTTGATCGAATGAAACCGACCTGCTCGCCTCCGAACGGACCAAATCCTCTGCCTGAGCGTCTTCTTCCCCTTCCTGAACTGCATCCCGAAATCGTGCCCGGGATTTCTCACCGAGGAATACGCTTCAAAGCAGTACCTGGACAAGGCCTTCTGCAGCCTCTGGGCGAGCTGGTCACTCGAGGCCACAATCTGGCCCTTCTTCCTGGAGACGACCAAACCTAACAGCTCGAGACGACGACACAGGTCTGGCACAGCTGTGGCGATTTGCAGCTCCACGTTCCGCATGGAGCCGATCGCTTCGACGGTGATGTCAGCCACCATCACATATAGAGTGAGCGAACTCCACCTTTCCTGCATATACTGCAAGGCATCGTGCAACATGACCCTCAGGAGCGTCGTTGCAAACGAACAACCTGCCACGATCGATCTCGTGGCCTGGATAGTGTCGGACACAATCTCACGCACCTGAACCCGACGCTTACCACCATATACCATGAGCAAAAGCCTGATACGACGCAAACTGAAGTTATGCTTAACACACGCGTGCCACAATACATCGTGCGGGATCTTCTCATAGCATTTTTCCATATCTATCCGAGCCGACGCTGACGACGCTTGTATTGCTTTGGCTGGCTCGACCGACGCTGCTTGCTGCCATATCGCTCTCTCACAACTTTTCCCTTTCGCCCCATCGATACAGTTCAGTTCGTGTGTTCGCTCCCACTGTGCTGCTTCATACCTACGGATACGGCTTAATACTCTGATCGCTGTCGCCAGGATGCCGATGGGCCTGTAGCCGCCATCTGGCTTCTGCAAGAAGGCAATCAGCGACGCGTCGCACTGCGCTGGGATCAGCAAGTGCGTCTCCGCACACGAAAGAAACTTGGCATACACCTCGAGCGCCTGATCACTGAGCTTCCTCAGCTCAGCAGGGCTCCACCCATCAACTCCTACGGCTGTGTTCTTCTTGAACCGTTTGAGGGCTCCCTTGATCTGCTCCAGAGTTGGGACTGGTGGGGCATCTCCGAGGGGTAGTCCTAGGTGCTCGGCCGTGAGTCGGCTGGGCTCCCCTTCGTGCCAAATGTTCCTCCACTCCTCCAGAAGGGACTCGACGGTGTCGACCTGGCCTGCGGGACCTCCAGAAACTCCAGTTGGGTCGGGAGCCCACCCAACGGGTTCTTTGGTGTACTTATACACAGCCCCTCCACCAGCCGCCAAAGAGCAATTCACCCAGTCCCTCCAAACCTTCGTCTTGGCCTGCCTGAAACACGACTCAACTACTTCGGCGAATTCTCGAACGGACTCAGCATACGCGCCCAAATCTTCCAGGGAGACGCCAGCTTGAAACCGTAACCTATCTTGAAACTCTCGCCATCCAGGAACAGCTGTTAGGTCGGATGTCGGCTTACGGAGCTTGCCTACGAGATCCTTGGCCCCAGACGGTTTCCAGCAGTGTCCACGCTTCCGAAGGTGCCTGAGCTCCTCTAGACGGACCTGGAACTTCCTGAGCGCCCTGGAGGCCTTTGTGCACTTGGGATAAGGGCCCTTGACATTTTCCAAAACAGGCCTAGATACCAAATGATACCCAGCTCCTCTGCCGAAATACTGCGACCTATCAGCTAGAGGAATACCTAAGATGTCGGCGAGCTCTCCTTCCATCATCGCACACATGTCCGAGTACAATAGGTTGAACTCGGTCTGGGTTGGCCTCTCGTCGAAGCCGCGAAACCTATCTATCAGATTGCTCCAGCTCCTCTGAGGCGCAAGTCCTATTGGCCCTTCGAGGGGAAAGGGCCGAGGCAACTTTAAAACCTGTTTTGTCCGCCGATGGGTGTCTGTGGAGAGAGTCAACATTACTGGATAATGCGTGCTATTCCCTGACTCCTCCACCCTGCGACAGGACTTGATCGAGCCCACGAGGTCGTGCGAGACGATTTTTTTTTTTTTTTTAAAAAAAAAAAAAAAAAAAAAAAAAAAAAAAAAAAAAAAAAAAAAAAAAAAAAAAAAAAAAAAAAAAAAAAAAAAAAAAAAAAAAAAAAAAAAAAAAAAAAAAAAAAAAAAACTCTCTCCACCGACCTACCCTGCACGTGGGCTGGTTGCCGTACACGACGACAGCCCTAAGCTTGTGAATGATTGGCAACACCTGCACTTCTGACGGCAGCGAGTTGACGTCCGCGGCCCAGATGAAGGGCTTCTGCGCAGCGTAGAGAAATTCGCCCATCTGATTTATCAGCTGACGACCCCGTTCACCCTGGACTCCTTCCCCGTCAGGAAGATACATACTAGCTACATAAAGTCCCCCTCGAACTCCTCCATTAACCCATACAATGGAACTCCGAGGATTCATAAGGTGCTTGTGGGGCCCAACGACGGAGCCCATGCCGATGTGGTGCTTCGCAGCGATGCCGACCCCAGACGACACCCCTTTCTCACCAATCTCCCCCGTGCGCACAGCTGGTGTGAGACGTAGCTTCCAGCCATCCGAACGCACACTGCTCTCACTCTGGGTTATCCGCTCACGCAAAATTCTGCACTCCTGGAAGCACATGACGTGGGCACTACTCAGAGCTGGATCAGTCAAGGCATGCTGGGTTCCTGACCAACCCGACGTGTTGACTGTCACAAAATTCCATGACGTGGCCGAACTTGATGCGGCTCCTGAGTCTGACTCATCAGACGAGCCTGCACATGATACGTACTGCGTGCTAAAGACTCTCCTGGCCGCCCTCGACCTCCTTGCTCTTGCCGAGACCCTTGGCCAGGAGAACTTGGGCCTTCTCTCGGAGCTCCTTGCTGCTGCGTCCGAGAGGCGAGCCCTTTCCTTGTCCAGGACCCTTTGCTGCATCCTGCCCTGGGGGGGCCTGAGGCTCCGCCGCCGCCGCACCGTCGTCCGCCGCCGATGCCACACCCGCCGATGCCTCATCCCCCTCCCCAGCCGCCTCTCCATCAGCAGCTCGTCGTCGCTTGCCCGCCAGGCGGGCACGTAACTCCTCCTGCTCCTTCTGGGCGGCCTCGGCCTTGGCCTTGAGCTCACCGAACAGGTTGGTGGCCAACTCCCTAAACTGAGTTTTGAGTCGGGCCTCCCGATCCTTAGCCTCTTTAACGTCGGACTCCTGCAGATCAATATATTCACCCAAGCCGAATAAATCATCTCCACATGATAAGTCCCAATCTGTGTCCTTGCCACTGAGAATGTCGACCAATGAGACAACCTTCTTGGCCGTTGCGGCACTCCCAGGCTGAGCCGATGATATGGTGCAGTGGAGCTCAGTGATCGCCTGCTTGTAGATCTCCTCCTGCGCCGACAGCTCCGCCAGGGTGCTGGACACGACCTCCTGCTGCTTCTGCACTTGCTCATGCATCTCTGCGAGCCTCGTGGTCTGGACCCGCAGCTCCCCTTCCAACTTGATGATGGAACGGTTGGCTTGGTCCGCGCGAACCTGTGGGGAGACTGCGGTGCGGTCCTTGGCCACCAAGACCGTCTCGTAGTACTGGGCGAGGGGAGCGTTCTTCCCCTTGTTGGCCAACTCGATGAGTTGTCGCACTTCGTCCACGGATAGATCTGGAACTGGGTCCTTGCCTCCTGCCTGTGCACCGACTGGCAACGGGGCCATGCCACCAAGCCCAGGAGGAGAATCGCCCAGCTGATCATGGTCCCAACCTTCACGGTCGGTCCCTTTGCCCTTCTTGGCCCTCTTCTTCTCGCCTTTCTTCCAGTGTGCCCCGCAATGCTTGCAGTGCGCCTGGTTCCACATCGTTTTACTGCACCCGCAGCGCTCGCAGCGCCACATGTGAGAACTGCTGCCATCCCAAGATTGCTGTGGAGCCATCAGCAGAAACGAAAGTAGAGTGAAAGAAGGGGGCGCGGGTCTCTGTGACCAGCTTGAGCCAATTAGCTACGGACTCCTCCTCCTCCTCCTCCTCCTCCTCCTCCTCCTCCTCCTCCTCCTCCCCCTCTTCCCCCTCCCCCTCCACCTCCTCCTCCTCCTCCTTCCCTTCCCTCCTCCTCCTCCTCCTCCTCTCCTACTCCGCCTCCTCCTCCTTTTCCTCCTCCCGCCTCCTCCTCCTCTCCTCCTCCTCCTCCTGCTCCTCCTCCTCCTCCTCCTCCTCCTCCTCCTCCTCCTCCTCCTGCTCCTCCTCCTCCTCCTCCTATGCTTGATCCGATGTTCCTTATTCTTATCCTTCTTAATACAAGTACTTCAGTGTTGAATGTTCATGTTGTGTTTTTCTGCTTATGTTTCTTTTCGTACGCCTGCAATTATTAGTATTGTTTTTCTTCTTCTTCTTCTTGGACAGGTGCGGGTGTATCGGTGGAACGAGTTCGGCAAGGAGATCACCACGGAGTTCGACGAGAGCCACTTCAGCCTGGAGGGCCACTTCGAGTCAAACAGCTCGGGCGGACACAAGGAGTACCAGGACCGGGTCCGCGCCGTTCACTTCCGGCGCGAGGGCAAGTCCAAGGCCGAAATCGCGAGTATGCTTGGGCGTTCTGACAAGTTCGTCGCCAAGTGGTGGCAGAAGGACGAGCGGGAGATCCCACGCCCCTGGGGCGTCCACGAGTACCTCTCCAAAGAGATGGGCCAGAAGACGTTCAACAACCGGGCTGGCGAGGTGCACGAGGAGGCCAAGAGCACGGCGTCCTGGTGGCGAGATGTAGAGATCAGGAGAGCGCCGAGCGCGTTCCGTTATTCGCACAGTGCCCATTCGCAAACGTCCGACAAAATCGTGTTTCCTTCGATGTCATGGTCGTAAGTCCTACGCGGCGGATCCAGGCAATTTGCGAGTAGCTACTTTCGGCGGCGAGCGAGGGGGGGGAGTGAGAAGAAGAAGAAGGCCTTCTCAGAAGGTTCGGAGGTCCCCTGGCCTTCTGAGAAGTGTTCTGAACCTTCCCCGAAGACAGAAACAACTTCTCAGAAGGCGCTGGGGCCTCTGAGGAGTCTCGCCGCCTTCTGAGAAGGCCTTATCCTTCTCATTTCCCCCCCGCGCTCGCCGCCGATACTTTGCGAGTCGTGGAACGCGCTTGTCTAGGAGAGGCTATTTCAAGGACCCGAGGGTCTACGAGGAGCTGCTGCTGCAGAGCGACTGGAAGAGCAACGCCGCGCGCACGCGTGACTTCGCCACTGGGGCGTCGCACGTGCGGTACGACAAGGACCCGACTACGCTTAAGTCGGGAGTGTCTCTCTACAGGAGGAATATTCAAAGACAGCCAACACATAGTCTGGGGACGATCTTTCTACAATCTAGGCTATTGTTGAACATTGGGGGCCCCCCGATCGCTGAGCGCGATGCGATGACGGCTGCTTGCGCGCTCGGATGTGGCCACCTTGGGCTTCCTTCGTCCGCGCGCTCAAAGTCACTCTTGCCAAGGGTCACTCTTGCGTGTAGCCGAAAGGACGGGAAAATGCGCATGCAAGGCAATCAGGGTGCCAAGTACAGGCAGGGGCAGTCGGCCGCCATGGACCGCTGCATCCAGAAGTTCTTCGCGGAGTACGGCGTGGCCGAGCGGACCTCGGGGATCTCGCTCAACCTGTACCCCGATGGCCACTCCACCCTGGGAAGCCACAGGCACGACTGCTGGACAGCACTCTTCAGTTTCGGCCACGAGCGGATCCTCACCATCGACAAGACCCCGGTCCTGTGCCAGGATGGCGACCTCCTGATATTCGGCACTCAACGCCACGGCGTGCCACTCATGCCTGACATCACCGAGGGCCGCATCACGGTCCCCGTCTTCTTCTACCCAGACCACCTCCAGATGCAGAAGCAGTGGCAGACGCTGACGGACCCCGAGGACCCAAGGAGGCAACGGTGCCCACGCCGCTGCTCGTCCTGGTGAGTCGTCGTCGCTATGGCTGGACTCGCCTCGGGATCCTGGTCAGAGCCCACCCTGGGAGGGAGAGGTCCACGGGGCAGCGGCATCGGTGCCTTCGGATGGAAGATGCCGACACCGCTTATTCCACGAACCTCTCCTGGGGTGCGTTCGGACGGGCATCTCGAGGCGACTCCAGCCGTGGCAACGAGGGCCTCCCAGGAAGCACCGTGCGGCGACAAAACGAGGAGTGGGCGCCAATGTTTTTAGCCGGGTCGATCCATGAGGGTGTCCTGGGGCCCGAAGCCGGGCGAGATCGCAGGGCGAAAAAAAAATGCAACGCCCTGATCTCGAGGAGCGGTGTTTCGTCCTGGGCCTCGATCCCTTCCCAGGGAGCGGTTTTTCGCGCCAGGGCCATTTCGATGGATGGCCCCCGGGCCCGAAAAGTCCAGGAAGAAAAACAGCAAGCTAGAAAAAATCACACCCTCGGACCTCTGGGCTCGAGCAGCGCTCGGATCTGAAGGTCTTCCTCCCCAGCCCCCCGACGCCACGATTTTTTCATTACGTCGACCCCTGCAGGTCTCGGCCCATTCCCCTGGACCAGATCTTCATCCTGATTCGTTTCTTGACGCTCCCGAGGACCTGTAAGGACCCCCAGAGGCCGAAAATAACAAAAAGCGTCCTTCGTGATGTTTTCATAACGCGAGGAGGTCGGGGTCCTCCCCCCCCTCCCTGGCGCGCGGAGCACGCCAGGGGGCGGCACCGGAGGCGCCGCTGGGGTGGGCCAGCGCCGACCCCAGGAGCCCGCGCGGAGCGCCGCAAGTTTTTTCCAGGGCTGGACCTGAACGTTGTTTTGCTGGACTTCCGGCTGTGTGCTTGTGCTTCGTGTTGGCAGGGAGGTGCAGGAAAACAGGCAGAGCAAAACGAAAAACAAGAAACGAAAACGAAGGTCAAGGTCAAGGTCAAGCCTGTATGCCCGCGAAGGGGCGGCCGCTTAGGGCACAGGTGGATGAAGACTAGCAGGCGCTCATGCGGTGAAGGAAATCTCCGGTCATACACTTCCATGAACGTGCGTCTCTGGCTGCTACTCTCCAGTCACCGACCCCGCACTTGTCGCAGAAGCTCTGGACATCGGACTCCCACGCTTTCCGCGGTCTCCCTTGGGACCTGTTTCTGGCGGGTGACCATGCAAGAACACGAGATAGCCACCTCTCGGCGGGCAGGTTTACGAGGAACCCGGCGAAGTTCCAGCATTGTCGCAGCAGCAGTTCCGACCATAGTCTGGTCTGGGTGCCTTGTAATTTGTCGGACACACGCTCGTGCCAGATGTGCAAATCTCATGCCATGCATTGGTCCAATCAGCCCCGCCCAGCGGCACGACAGCTTGTCGGAGAGGCCTGCGACACACAGCGTCCAGCTTCTTCCTGTCAGTTGCGTACACCACGCGGTGCGCAGAGCGAAGCGAAGACGAAACGAGAAACAACGCTCAGGCCCAGCCCTGGTTTATACGCCGAGCCGCTCCTGCTTCTGCGGGCGGAGCTTCCTCGGAGAGGCCCGACGCGCGCCTCGCGCCCCCCATGGCCAGGCCCGAGCGCCGGGCCCCGACGTCGTGACTTTGTTTCGCAACGTCGACCCCAGAGGTCCCGAGGAGGAGGGGGAGGGGGAGGAGGAGGGGGAGGGGCAGGAGGAGGAGGAGGAGGAGGAGGAGGAGGAGGAGGAGGAGGAGGGGGAGGAGGAGGAGGAGGAGGAGGACCAGTTCTTCCGCCCCGAGTCATTTTTGCATGCTCCCGAGGCCCGGGAAGGGCCCCGGGAGGCCGAAGGTAGCGAAAAACCTTCCGTCGTGAGTTCCGTCGACCCCTTCGAAGTCGCGACCCCTTGCCCCAGGGACCGGTTTTCCGTCCTGCGTCGTCGTTGGACGCTTAAGTCGGGCCTGTCCTCCTACACAGGGATTTTCGACGAAAAATATAAAATCCCCCAAAAATAATTGAAAAATAGTCCAAAAATGGTCTGGGAATGATTTTAAATATATTATTTGCCTTTTGAGGGCATTTTGGGGGTATGTTTCATTTTTCGTCGAAAATCCCCCTGTAGGGGGACACGCCCGACATGATTGGACGCTCCCGAGGGCCGGTAAGGGCCCGAGGCCGAAGACAGCGAAAAGCCTCCCGTCGTGGTGCTTTCTGCGGTGCTCCCTCTGCGAGGACCCGCGCGCCTCGCGCACCCTGGCCAGGCTTTGGGAAACCAAGAGGTACCGACACCGCTGCTCCCCGGGCCTCTCCTCGTCCTGACCAGAGTCTCGAGGCGAATCCAGCGGAGGCGACGAGGGCCTCCCAGGAAGCCCAAAAAGAGGAAAACGGGCGAAGGGTAGAGGTATGGGTACCTTTCCAAACCCCCGACGTCATGATTCCTTCATTACGTCGACCCCTGGAGGTCTCAACCCATTCCCCTGGACCGGGTTTTCATCCTGATTCGTTTTTGAACGGTCCCGAGGGCCGGTAAGGGCCCCCAGAGGCCGCAAAGAGCAAAAAAAATCGCGTCGTGATTTCGTATTTTTTCATAGCCTGAGGGGGTCTGGGTTTTCTTCCTTTGAAGGCTCGAGCGCGAGCACGGCCTCGGCGCCGACGCCGCCGAAGCTGCCCTGTGGGGCGGCCCAGGCCGCGCCGCGGCCGTGGAGCAGCTCGCCCGGGCTGGCTTCGACCCCGCCCTCGCGCGGCAGGCGCTGCACGCCCACGGCTTCGACCCGGAGGCGGGAGGAGGCGGGAGGAGGAGGAGGAGGGGGAGGAGGAGGAGGAGGAGGAGGAGGAGGAGAAGGAGAAGGAGGAGGAGGAGGAGGAGAAGGAGGACGAGGAGGAGGAGGAGGAGGAGGAGGAGGAGGAAGGAGGAGGACACGCTCGGGCCGCTGCCGACATCACGACGGAGGGTTTTTCATCCCGAGTCGTCCGTTGACGCTCCCGAGGCCTACGAAGGGGCCCTGGAGGCCCGAAGATAGCGAAAAAGCTCCCGGCGCGGTGGCTTCACAACGCAAGGACGGCCAGGGACGAAGCCAGGACGAGGACAACATCGGGCGAGGATAGAACGAATCCCCTGAGATGCAGCGGTTCCAGAGGACGTGTTGGGCGCCGCGGCCTCCTCAGGGCGCACCGAGTAGCACTCTGGCAGCGCTCCGGAACGCTCTGGAGGGGGTGTTTATCCTCGTCTTGTAGCCCCGTCCGGCGTGCGTCGGATCGGGCCGCACCGTTACAGACCCAAAACCTCCTCGCGCCGTGAAGAAATCACGACGGGAGGCTCTTCTGCATTTTCGGGCTCTTGGGGCCCTTCCCAGGCCTCGGGACCGTCAAACAGAGATTGAGGATGTGATCGTTTTTCCCCCAACCCTCCTTAATTGGGTATTCGTTTTGAATAGAGCACTGCGGTCTCCAGTCCTCCTCCTCCTCCTCCTCCTCCTCCTCCTCCTCCTCCTCCTCCTCCTCCTCCTCCTCCTCCTCTTCCTCCTCCTCCTCTTCCTCCTCCTCCTCCTCCTCCTTCTCCGCCTCCGCCTCCGCCTCCCGTCTCCTCCTCTTCCTCCTCCTCCACCTCCTCCTCATCATCCTCCCGTCTCCCGTCTCCCGCTCCCCTCTTGTCTCCTCTTGCTTTGTGCGGATCTCGCCATCCCTGGGGGGCTGCGATCTGCGACACTGTCGCCACTTTCGAGAGCTGCTGGGCCGTCCCTGGGGGGCTGCGATCTGCGACACTGTCGCCACTTTCGAGGGCTGCTGGTGGGTCCTGCGGACTGAGGCACCGCGGGGATCTGAGCGAGACCTCGCCGCCTCTGGGGGGCTGCGATCTGCGACACTGTCGCCTCTTCCGAGGGCTGCTGGTGGGTCCTGCGGACTGAGGCGCCGCGGGGATCTGAGCGAGACCTCGCCGTCCTTGGGGGCTGCGATCTGCGACACTGTCGCCACTTTCGAGGCTGCTGGTGAGTCCTGCGGACTGAGGCACCGCGGAGATCTGAGCGAGACCTCGCCGTCCCTGGGGGGCTGCGATCTGCGACACTGTCGCCACTTTCGAGGGCTGCTAGTGGGTCCTGCGGACTGCGGCACCGCGGAGATCTGAGCGAGACCTCGCCGTCCCTGGGGGGCTGCGATCTGCGACACTGCCGCCACTTCCGAGGGCTGCTGGTGGATCCTGCGGACTGCGGCACCGCGGGGATCTGAGCGAGACCTCGCCGTCCCTGGGGGGCTGCGATGTGCGACACTGTCGCCACTTTCGAGGGCTGCTGGTAGGTCCTGCGGACTGCGGCACCGCGGGGATCTGAGCGAGACCTCGCCGTCCCTGGGGGGCTGCGATCTGCGACACTGCCGCCACTTCCGAGGGCTGCTGGTGGGTCCTGCGGACTGCGGCGCCGCGGGGATCTGAGCGAGACCTCGCCGTCTCTGGGGGGCTGCGATCTGCGACACTGTCGCCACTTTCGAGGGCTGCTGGTGGGTCCTGCGGACTGAGGGGGATCTGAGCGAGACCTCGCCGTCCCTGGGGGGCTGCGATCTGCGACACTGTCGCCACTTTCGAGGGCTGCTGGTGGGTCCTGCGGACTGAGGCACCGCGGGGACCTGAGCGAGACCTCGCCGTCCCTGGAGGGGGGGGGCTGCGGTAGTAATCACTACGACGCCCTTATATCTTGATCGGGGGCCTGCGAGCCTTCCGATTGCGGTTCGCAAAATCACATGCGTCCATGTTACGTCATCGCCCCCGTGGTCGGAATCCTGATGCACTTATGCCCCGCATTGCGCAAGGGTTGGGTATGTTGCCAGGGTAGTTATTCATTGTTTTGCCGATCGGCGCGGGCCCTCGCACCCCCCCCATCCCCCCCCCATGGAGTAGATCTTGGCAGTTTATGGCGCTTGTTTCAGGCAGGTGGAGTCTCCCCCATAAGACGCACGGTTCCAAACAGGCGCACTAAGCAGAGGTCCTGAACCAGAGCCCCCCCTTCTGCTCAATGTCGAAACGCCGAATAAAAAACGCTCACGATCAGAGACTGGTCCCAGGGAAGGGGTCCTGACTTCAGGGGGCCACGCAGAATCGCAACGTCGGGGGCCTGGGTTCTCGGGCACATGCTCGCGCCCTTGCAGACGTCACGACGGAGGGCTTTTGTGCCCGCGCTCGGCCACCATGGGGGCCCTCGCCGGGCCCCGTGGCCATCCCAAAAGTGATGATTTTTGATTCGTTGTTTTGCCAATCGGCGCCAGCCCTCGCCCCCCCCCCCTCCCCCTCCCATGGAGTAGATCTTGGCTTTTTGGGGGCCTATTTCGAGCAGGTGGGGTCCCTCCCACATCGGCCGCACTGCTGCAAACAGTCGCACTAAGCAGAGGTCCGGAGCCAGACCCCCGCCCCCTCCTTCCGCCCAATGTGCAACGCCGATAAAAAAACGATCACAAACGTTATCTGGGATGGAACACCGGCCTGGTCGGGACTTCCGGGGGCCCCGTGCCAAAAAGATCAGGACCTGGGTCCCAGACATGCAACTCACGACGGAGGGCTTGTGCCCGCGTTCGGCCACCTGGGGGCCCTCGCCGGGCCCCGGGACCGTTCGAAGAAGCGGCAGGACGCTCGGGGCGCGGAGTGGGCCCGGGCGCCGCGATTTTCCCGCACATGGGCGGTGTCGCTCGATCCGGCCGGAGAAGTGCCGCAGGAGAGCGGGGTCTATAGGGCACCCAGCCTGATCTTTGGAGGTGTCACATTTGTTTCGCGACGTCGAGTCTCAACGTACGAGGCAGGACGCATTCCGATCCGATCGATCCGCTTCGACGTCTGCTTCGGCCAGCTCGATCCGACTCGATAGCGTTTTCTGCTGGCGATATGATGCGGGCTGGCACTTGCCTGGCGCTGCCGTGCATCTTGATGCAGCCCATCCGATTCGATTTCGTCTCCCCAGACCCCCGACGTCGTGATTTACGTCACAGCGTCGACCCCCAGAGGTCTGGACCCCTTCCCCGGGACCGGTTTTTCATCCCGAGCTGTTTTTGCTGATGCTCCCGAGGCCCGGGAGGGCCGAAAATAGCGAAGAACCTCCCGTCGCGTTTTTTGGTTACCACGACGCGAGGAGGTCTGGGTGCGTGCCGACGCGGCCCGATCCGACGTGCGCCGGACGGGGCTACAGGACGAGGATGAATATTCGACGACACGTAAGGGTGGCCTTTCGCCAGAGTGACCGTCTGGTGCGGGCCCACAGGGGTCCCCCGATCGCCGAGCGCGATGCGGCAGTGACGTCTTGCGCGCTCGTGTGTGGTGCCCCCGCGGCCCCCAAAACGCCGCGCACCAGAGGTCACTCTTACTACCCTGGGTCACTCTTGCGTGTAGCCGAAATACAGGCCTCGGCAAAAATATAGCGAACACTCATGACACACTCATCTGCCAACGCCCTCCCCCTCCCCCCAGAGTGCTCAAAGTTGGTGGTGGGTCTGATGAGCTGCACCTCGATCCGCAGCCTCCTCCGCGCGTGCCAGCTTTGAGTCTTGGTTGGGGGGCGGGGGCCTCTACCGTATCTCTTCCCAGAGCGCTCCCCCAGCGCTCCCCGAGGAGCGCTGCTCGGTAACTATACGCTCCGGGGAGGCCGCGCCCCTGGCACGTCCTCCGGAGCCGCGGGATCTCAGAGGTCCCCCCTTCTATGGAGGGTTTCTCCGCAGGGCTTAGGCGACCCGTCCTCCTCCTCTCCCCTCCTCCCTCCTCCTCCTCCGCCTCCTCTTCCTCCTCCTCCTCCTCCTCCACAATTACTCAATATGAATATACTCTCCCTCTTCCCCTGATGGCGTCCGGGTGATAGCCGCGCACCCTCCGCGCACTGTTTTTTTACACACAGGATGCCCGAAAAATCCCGGGAAACGACTCTCGCTTGCGCCGGCACGGCGTCATTTTTTCTCAAAATGCTGCTCTCGCGCCGGCGTCATTTTTTCCCAAAATGCTGCTCTCGTTGAGGCGCCGGCCTCATTTCTGCTCCCGAATCCTTCCCCTGATGGCGTCCGGGTGATAGCCGCGCACCCTCCGCGTATTGCTTTTTACACAGGATGCCCGAAAAATCCCGGGAAACGACTCTCGCTGAGGCGCCGGCGTCATTTTTTCTCAAAATGCTGCTCTCGTTGAGGCGCCGGCCTCATTTCTGCTCCCGAGTCGTTCCGAATCGTGCTCCCGCTGCAGCGTGGGCCTCATTTTCGGATCGGTGTTTGGCCTCCGTCGTTCAGGATGGCGTTCTCGCCCCAGCGCGGGCCTCTTTCTCGCGCGCCCATCCGCCCGCCACCACCGCGCCGCACCGCCACCACCACCACCACCACCACCAACCACCACCACCACCACCACAACCACCACCAGCACCAGCACCAGTACCAACACCACCACCACCACCACCACCACCACCACCACACACCACCACCACCACCACCCACCACCACCACCACACCACCACCACCACCACCACCACCACCACCACCACCACCACCACCACCACGACAACCACGCACACACGCACGCACGCACGCACGTGCACCACCACCCACTACGCACGCGCGCGCGGAGCCACAGGTCCGCTACGACACGCGTCCGCGGATAGAGAAAATCAGCGCCATGGTAAGGGATGGGAGGGAGGGGTAGGACGTCAGATATGACGCGAGCGCACCTAGCTTGTCCTCCTCCCCTCCCCCCTCCTCCCCTCCTCCTCCTCCTCCCCCTCCTCCTCCTCCTCCTCCTCGTCCTCCTCCTCCTCCTCCTCCTCCTCCTCCTCCTCCTCATCCTCATCCTCCTCCTCCTCCTCCTCATCCTCCTCGGGTTGCCCACGGCCCCCGGGGAAACCGTGCACCCTTCTATCCTCACCCGATGTTATCCTCGTCCTGGCTTCGTCCCAAGCCCCCCTCGCGTTGTGCAAAAATCACGACGGGAGCTTTTTCGGTGCTTTCGGTCTCCCGGAGCCCTTCCCAGGCCTCGGGAGCGTCAAAAGACGGCTCGAGACGTCCTCCGGAGCCGCTAGATCTCAGAGGTCCCCCGTGCTATCCTCACCCAATTTTTGTCGGTGCACGCCGTGGTTGAACGCGCTCAACCAGCGTGCGCTCAACCAGAGCGTGCGCTCAATTGTGCGCACTCAATCGCTCACGCTTAAGCGCAGGGCCACTCACGGTTAAGAGTTGCGCTCTCTGTCATCAGCCGACGTTATCTTCGTCCCAGAGGCAACAATTACCGCACACTCCCCCTCCCGCCAAAACTCAAAGTTGGCACGCGCGGAGGCGACTGCGGTCGAAGTGTCAGTGCAACTCGTCAAACCCGCCGCCAATTCGGAACATCGGGGGGAGGAGGAGGGGAGGGCGTTCACAGATGAATGTGGCAGGAGTGTTCGCTATGTTTTCCGAGGCACCTGTAGGTGCGTTCCGATTCGATCCAATGTTTCTTGTTCGATGCTGTCGGGGCTGGACAGAACCCCCACCCCGACACGTCGATAAACCTCCCGTGCGAACTCTCGTCGCAGACATCTCGATACTCGAGACTGGCACTGTGGGTTATTCTCCCGGTCGAAGTATCTACATTCTGCCTCTGAGAGTGGCCTGCAGCTCGAGCCATCTTCCAAAAACCTCCTGGAGGCCTGGACCCCTTTCCGGTGACGGTTTCCTTCACCCCGAGCCGTTCCGTGGACGGCCCCGAGGCCCCGAGAGGGCCCCCGGAGGCCGAGAATTCCGCAAAAGACCTCCCGTCGCGAGCGTTGCCCGAGGCGAGGAGGCCTGGGCACGTGCCGATGCGATCCCCCTGTCGGCGGTGGCCCGGCCGTGGCCGCCGCCGCGCCAGGCGGCCGCGGAGGCGCTGCTGCTGTGCGGCGCGGGCGCGCCGCAGGAGCTCCTGGCGGGGCCGCCGCCGAGGCCCAGGAGCGCGGGGAGGAGGAGGAGGAACGAGGAGGAGGAGGAGGAGGAGGAGGAGGAGGAGGAGGAGGAACGAGAGGAGGACGAAAAGAAGAAGGAGCCTGAAGTAATTAGGAGGAGGAGCGAGGAGGAGGAGGAGCGAGGAGGAGGAGGAGGAGGAGGACGAAAAGAAGAAGGAGCCTGAAGTAGGAGGAGGAGCGAGGAGGAGCGAGAAGGAGGAGGAGCGAGAAGGAGGAGGAGGAGGAGGAGCGAGGAGGAGCGAGAAGGAGGAGGAGGAGGAGGAGAAGCGCGGAGGAGGAACAGCCCCGACGTGCTCTTGGCGCCGCCGGGGCGGGGGCGGCGTGTTCTTTCTCGGCGAGGGGCCCTCGAGGGTCGGGTGAGAGGAAGAGAGGCACCCATACACCTTGAAGTCGGGCCTGTCCCTCGACAGGGGAATAGCCAAAAGTAGTCCAATGATCGTCGGGGGGCTATTTTTGGGAGTATTTTTTGATCACTTTGGAATATGTTTTTGATATTGTTTATTCTTCGTCGAAGATCCCCCTTTAGGGGGACACGCCCGACTTAACCATACCTCTGCCCGAGCCTCGTTCTCCCCGTGCTGGGCCTCCCGGGAGGCGCCCTCGCCGCCACCGCTGGAAGCGCCTCGAAAGATCCGGGTCCGAGCGCACCCCGGGAGAGGTCCCAAACCATCCTGGTCCGATGGTCCGAACGCACCCCGGGAAGGGTCCGGAGAGCGGCTTTGGACGCCCGACATGGGTACGGATAGAATGGGTACAATGCCCAACAGCAGTTCCTGGTCATTCTGAACAGGACTCGCTGTCCGCGCCGCCGCGGCCTGTGTCCACTCGAGACCGAAGGCCGCCTGCCCAACAGCGGCCGCTGTTGGTTCGGGACAACATTCGCCGTTGGGCATTTTGTGCCCATCGTTTCCGTGCCCACTTCGGGCGTCCAAAGCGGCGGCATCGGTACCTTCCTGGTCTCCCCCGAGGGGGCCTCCTCTGGGCTTTCCTGCGACGAGACGCGCGCGCGCGCGAGGTCGAGGGAAGTGGCGTCCGAGCGGCGGCGCGGCGCGCGCGCCGTGGATGCGCCACGGCGGGCGGCGTCTGGGGCCGAGGCCGGGCTCTTCGGGGGGCCCTCGCAGGGCCGCCGGGGGCCGTCGGCAAGCAGCGAGCAGTGGCGGGGCGGCCTGGCTCGCCTGTAGCCCTGCCGAGCAATGCTCTGAGAGCCTCTTGTGGCTCCCGCGAGGTGTTCTCGGAACGTGTCTGGCCGGGACTGCCCTGTTTTGGCACATCGGGCTGGTGCTCCAAGAGCTCTGCTGCCGTCCGTGGAACATCTTTGGGGGTCTTAGAACATGTCGTGGTAGGGCTATAGGAATGTCGTGGTAGAGCATGTCGTGGCGAGATGTTATCAGAACGTGTCTGGCTGGGACTGCACTGTTTGAGCACCTCGGGCGGATGTTCCAAGGACTCTGCTGCTGTTCTGAGAGCACGCCTGGGGGTCTGAGAGAACATTTCGCGGTAGGACTATAGGACTGCCGGGAGACGTTCCCAGCACAGGTCTGGCTGGGACTGCCCTGTTTTGGCACAGCGGGCGGATGTTCCAAGGACTCTGCCGCCGTTCTGGGAACAGGTCTGGGGGTCTTGGAGAACATGTCGCGGCAGGGCTATAGGACTGCCGGGAGATGTTCCCAGCACAGGTCTGGCTGGGACTGCCCTGTTCTGGCACAGCGGGCGGATGTCCCAAGGACTCTGCTGCTGCCCGTGGAACATGTCTGGGGGTCTTAGAACATGTCGCGGGGTCCAAGAACTCTTAGAACACATCGGGCTGGTGTTCCGAGAACTCCGCTGCTGTCCGTAGAACAGGTTTGGGGGTCTTAGAGAACATGTCGCGGCAGGGCTATAGGCATGCCGGGGCGGTCGATCCCTGCTCAAAACAGCAAGGGCGCCGCCGCAGGGGGGGGGGGGGGGGGCCGCGGCGGAGGCCCCGGGAGCTCGGGGGGAGGGCAGTGGCCCGGGCATGCAGGAGGGAAAAAAACACACACAGGCACAATTGATCGGCGATTCCCCAGAAAACATGGGGAAATATGGGGAGTGGGGGGGAAGAGAAGAACCCAGAAACTATAGGAAAGTATAGGGGAATATTTTTATGTGTGTGTATTTGTTTGCGTGTCCCAGGGCCCCTTCAGCCATGCTCGCATCGTGGACGCCTCGGCGGCGGGCCCAGGGGTGAAGTGTCAGGTCGGGCATGTCCCTCTGCAGGGGGGAGCTTGAGAGAGAATCGAAACATAGTCGGGGGACGAAGTTTCTGCTGTCTGTGGCTATTTCGGAGCGTGTGTGAAAAGTGTGGAATTGCCTTCCGGAGCCCGCCTGCAGGAAAACATCCCCGACCTGAGTGAAGTGAGGAGGGGCGGGCCTCCTCAGGGTGGCTCGGGAGTCGCCCAGCCTTCTGAGAAGTGTTCCGTAGGCTCTCCCCACAGACACGGGCCGTCTCTTTGATCTGGAAGGCGCGAGGGCCTCTGAGAAGTCCCGCGGCCTTCCGAGAAGGCCTTCTCCCGCTCACTTCCCCCCTCGCTCGCCGCCGGACAGGTCGCGACGGGCGGTGTTCGGCCGATCTCGCAGGGCCGTCGCGGGACCCCCAGAGACCGTCAGCAGGGCCGTCGCGGGGCCTCCAGAGACCGTCAGCAAGACCCGGGGGAAGGGTCGGGGCTGCAGGCGGGGGACCTTGGAAGTACAGTCGAGGCGCTGAAGAAGGAACCCTTTTCGTTGGGAGGGGCTCGGTGTTCCTTGATTGTTTCACAGCTTGCCTCAGGTTTTCTTTATGTTTTCGATGGGAAATCGAAGCTTGACTTGTGGAAAAAAGGGGCCTCCTTCCTGATTTAGGGTTCCTTAGGTCAACGCCCCGACTGTACTGAAACGGATTCGGCCCCGTCCGAGGCCAAGACAAAGATTGACCAGCCGGCGGCGAGCGAGGGGAGGAAAATGAGGAGGAGAAGGCCTTCTCAGGAGGCAGCGGGACTTCTCAGAAGCCCTCGCGCCTTCTGAGAAGTTTTTGGCGTTTTCGGGGAATGCGTGGGAAACTTCTCAGAAGGCCGGGGGACGTCCGAGCTTTCTGAGAAGGTCAGCCCCTTCTCACTTCCCCACCTGGCGCGTCGCCTAACCAGGACATTGGCAAATCAGGAGAACGACACACTTTGCTGAAAAGTCACAGTTTGGTCGTCCACTGCATGTTTTTATTGTTGCTGCACTTGGTCGTCCATAGTGCGTCTTCGGCTGCTGCACTGCAGGAGTCGTGTCTTTGCCCGGGTCCAGGAGAGGTTTTGCAGGCTGTCATGGCGTTTGTCTGGGTTTATTCCAGGAATGTTGCAGCGCAGTTTTCTGTCCGTGCCGCCCTCTTGTGCAGTGCAGTTTTCTGTTCGTGCCGCCGTCGGGAAAAATTAGTTTCGCGGTATGGTGGACGCTCCAGTCTAGCGCGTCTGGGTTTAATGGGCGTTGACGGGTGCCTGGGAAGGTACCGATACCACTGCTCTTGCCTCGTTTTCTCCTTTTTGGGCCTCCTGGGCGGCCCTCGTCGCCACAGCTAGGTGCATCTCGAGATTCTGGTCGAAACGCACCCCGGGATAGGTCCAGGAAGTGGCGGCATTGGTACTTCC
Source organism: Prorocentrum cordatum (assembly GCA_963575745.1). NCBI lineage: Eukaryota > Dinophyceae > Prorocentrales > Prorocentraceae > Prorocentrum > Prorocentrum cordatum. The sequence goes on from CAUYUJ010017425.1 coordinate 186,811, forward strand.
AGACATCCGATACTTGGATTTTGTCAGTGCAAAGTCTTTCGGGACGATCGCATGGATACGGAAAGATTGGGCACAAAGACCGACAGCAGTTCCTGTTCGTTTTGAACCGGACTCGCTGTCGGTATCGCCGCGGCCTGTGTTCATGTGAGACAGAGGGCCGCCCGCCCAACAGCGGCCGCTGTAGGTTTTGGACAACATTTGTTGTTCCCGAAGGAAGAAAAAGGCATTAACAAAAACTGTTGGCGCTCCGCGCCAAAAGCTTATGTTTATGCCGCTGCTTCTTCTTATTATTCTTATTATTATTATTCTGCTTCTCAGTATTATTATTATTATTTTTAATATTAGTATTGTTATTAATAATAATAATAGTATTATTATTAGTATTATTATTATTAGTATTGTTAATACTATCAGTAATAATAATATTATTAGTGGTATTCTTATTATTGTTATTCTTCTTCTTATCATTATTAATATTATTATTATTATTATATGTTCGGCATTGTACCCATTTGTTTCGTACCCATTGAGGGCGTCCAAAGATTCTGAGAAGTCCACATCATTTCCCCAGGGCCGGTTCTGCATCCTGACTTGTCTTTGACGATCCCGTGGGCCCAGCGAGGGGCCCTTTCCGGAGTGTGCAAAAAACTCCAGCCGTCGTGCTTTGTCCACGGCGCGAGCATGCCTGCGCTGTCGGGCCCCAGACATGATCGCGTCGCTCACAAACAGCAGGACGGGCGGCTCTAGGCCATTTTCGGCCCCTGGGGGCCCTCGCTGGCCCCCAGGACCGTCACCAAAAACGGCGCAGGAGGAAAAGCTGGCCCCACAGTGCCGTGACGAAAGTTTCTTTCAATCTGCCTTTTGGAATGACGCGCTCGTGCGGAGTAGTTCGGAGCAGTTTTACTAAAACTACTCCGCGCGCAATCGCATCCCGCTCGATAATTTATATTGTCTGGCGCGGAGTAGTTTCCGATCCCGTTTTGGGGTAATAGAGTAGTTATTAACGTCTCCGGGATCGGAAACTACTCCGCCGAATGGCCCCAGCACCATGTCGCGTTAGGAATCTCGAGGGGGATGGGATCTTCATCGTGGGGCATCGCAGCTCGGCTCTCCAGCGGCCGTGCGGGACTAGCCGCAGGCACCCCCGGAGCGCCCTCGGCAGGGTACGCGCCCCGAGGCTGGAGAGCCGCCGAGGAGCAGCGAGCACATCCCAGAACAGCGGGCCTCGAACCGCGGCATCCGGTGTCGGCGGCGCGCGGAGGGGGGTGGGGGGAAGGGGGGAAGGCTTCTTAGTAGCACCCCTGCTTCTTAGAAGGCGCGGGCCTTGTCTGTAGATGTAAGGCCCGCGGTTTCCAAGAAGCGGCCTCCTTCTAAGAAGCCCCCTCTGCGCGCCGCCAACGATGTCTGCGTTCAGGGTGGAGGGTTCCGCCTCAGACGAGTAGGGCGGATACTTCCGAAAATGTATGGCGGAGTCAGCGATCGTAAAGTAGGGCGGGCATCAGCATCACAGAAGCCTGGAAAGCAGTGTGGGCATTTCCGCCCTGCTTCGAACTTGGCCAACGTGCGGCTGATCCGAAGTCAGGGGTCTCTGAGATCCGACGTCACGAAAAAATGCATTACTGTCGGACCGAGGTATAAGATCGAGATCGGTTCGGGGAGGGTACCCTAAGGTTCTTCGTGCTTGTTGGGTGTTCTTGTGCATCCTGGGGGAGGGCACCCTCGAATGTTCTTCAGTCTGGCCTGCGGAGGGTATCGTGTTCTTGAAGGGCGTTCTTTTGTCCTAGGTCCTGCCGTATCGCGACGAATCACAACCTGGCCCCGAGACCCCGTCTTCCTGCCGCACTTTTCGCGCCGGATCTGCCTGTGATAGCCCCCGGGGCCGAAGCCGAGCGAAGAAACCGCCCAGTGCGCAAGAATCTCGGCACGCCCGGATCTCAGAGCCCACACCGCCCCCCGAGCGGCGTGCTTCCGCATCGAACCCAGACAATGGGATGTCCTGATTTTTCATCACGGGGTTCCCGGTAGTCCCGCCCCTTCCCCTTGATGATCCTATTAGGAGGAAGGCGAAGCCTTTCGGATAATGGGCGAAGCTTTATTCATCAGGGGCACAAACAGTATTGATTGCCGGTGCCTACAGAGCTGGCATTGGTCCGCAGGCGGCCTTGCCCGGCTTCGTCGGCGCCTAGTCTCCAGGAGGCTCCTTCCCTGGTGGGCTGGGGGTACACGCGCCCCCTTGATGCTAGGGAAACGCATCGACCCACGTCGTGAGATGGCCGGTTTTCCATCCCAAATCGTTTCTTGGACGGTCCCGGGGCCCGTCGAGGGCCCCCCAAGTGGCCGAGCACGGGCAGAAGCCCTCCGTCGTGATTTCTGTAGCGACGCGCGCATGTCCGGGAATGCGTCCCCTGAGATCCGGCGCTGCAAAACAGATGCAGCCTCGACCGAACTCACCACCAGAGCCCCAGACCCGCGAGGCGCGCGGGTCCCAGACCCCCTCGCGCTGCGGAGAAATCACGGCGGGAGGCTTTTTTGTTAGATGCAGCCTCCGGGGGCCCCGAGGCCGGGCCCGGGGAGGGTCCCGAAACGGCTCGGGATGCAGAGCTGGTCCCCCCCCGGGGAGGGGTCCGGATCACGACGTCGGGGGTCTGGGGCTCGAGCCTGGCCAGGGGGCGCGGGGCTCGCGGGCCATCTCAGAGGAAGCTTGCCCGAATCGATTTCAAAAAAAGGCTCCGGGGAAGAAAGAGCGGCTTGGCACGAGCGGCGTCGATCGAAGAAGAACGCAAAGACGCCATAAACAGAAACTTTCGACGCTCCGCGCGGATGTCTTGGATTTGAGCCAGGCCCCCCTGGCGGCGCCTACCTGGCGCCGCCCCCGGCGCGCTCCGCGCGCCGGGGAGGGTCAGGCGCGGGTATCCCCGAAGTCCGCGCGGAGCGCCAAAAGTTTTGACTTGCGGCGTCGCTTCTTCTTCTCACCACCCACCAAGCCACCCCAACCCAACCCGAAGGCTCAGATTTACCCTCGATTTCCAGTGAGGGGGGGGGGTCGGGAAACATCGAGAAAAAACACGTGGAACCCTTAATTACCCCCCCATCCCGAAATTCGGGCCTTCGGGTTGGCTTGGGGTGCTCTGGCAGGTAGTCACCTGCTAGGCTTGGCACCAGCGGCGACGAGGCTGCGCACGCTCGGGCTCCGAGGGCCGTGGCGCTCCCCGAGGAGCGGCCGCTGGGGCCACGCCCGCGGCGCGGGCGCGCCGGAGGCCCGGGCCGGCGGCGGCGCGGGCGGCGGCGGGGCGCTGGCCCAGGAGGGCCGGAGAGCGGGGTGGGTGCCAGGGGAGGGTCGGGTTCGAGCAGGGCCCAGTCGGGCCCGTCCCGCTGCAGGAGGAATGTTCCAAGATAGTTTTTCGGAAATAGCATGGGGACTATTCTTAAGACCTATGTTTTGACCAGTTTGGAGCATTTTTGTTAGTATTTGTTGTTTGTCGTCGAAAATCCCCCCTGTAGGGGGGCACGCCCGACTTGAGAGAGTAGGGGGTGGGCTGCTTGTGGGCCCCACGACCCGGACAGCAGGGCGTCGGCACGACGTGCGGAGGCCTCTCCGGAGGAGCTCTGGAAGCTCCTGGAAAGAGAGCTTCCAAGGGAGCTTCTGGGGAGCTGCCGGGCAGGCGAGTTGGGAGACGCTTAGAAGAAAGGCCTGCCAGAACGCGCCGCCGGTTCAAACAAGCCCCGCTGGGTCTGCCGGAAACCAGGACGAGCGCTGGGGCGAATTACCCTGCAGCTCCAGCTTCTCAATATGAAACCCTCCTAGCTCTCAAGAGCTATCCGGGAACGTAATTGATCTACCCCGAGATTGTGTTTCCCCGTAGGATCTTCAAAACATACATAGAGTGCCACGTAGATCGTAGCATCCTCTGTAGTTCTTCGGGGCATGATACGCATTTCTCGTAGATCTCACTGGAATATCAATTCTGGGGTAAATAAATTGATTGTGTAGTAGATCTACTCGAAGGATCGGGAAAGGAGGGCACTGAAATCCTGGCGCCTCAATTCCCAACGATCCTGTGGTCATGGGTCCTCGTTTTGAAGAGACAGCGCCCCGCGTCTCACTCATCACTCCTGCTCCCCCTCCTCCCTTCTCTCATCCTCGCCGCTGCACTCCGCATATCACCATCATCCCCATTATCCTCCTCCTCCTCCTCCTCCTCCTCCTCCTCATCATCATCATCATCATCATCATCATCATCATCATCATCATCATCATCATCATCGTCATCGTCATCGTCATCGTCATCGTCATCATCGTCATCCTCATCATCATCATCGTCATCAGCAGCATCGTCATCATCATCATCGTCATCGTCGCCATCATGATCATCATCATCATCAACATCATCAGCATCATCATCAGCATCATCCCGATCGTCATCATCATCATCATCAGCATCATCATTACCCTCATCATCATCAGCAGCAGCATCATCATCATCCTCATCATCATCGTCATAATCATCATCATCATCATCATCATCATCAGCATCATCTTCATCATCATCATCATCATCATCATCATCAGCATCATCATCGTCGTGATCGGCATCGTCATCGTCACCCGCGTTTCGGCACACCCCTCACACGTTTCGTGGCCCCATAGGCAGCTTCACCCAAGGCCCCAGTGGCACCGTTCGCATGTGGGCGTCGCCCCCTTTTGCCCCATAGTTAGCTCCAGCTAAGGCCCCAGTGGCACCGTTCGCATGTGGGCGTCACCCCTGTTTTGGCACAGCCTTCACAGGCTTCGTGGCCCAATAGGCAGCTCCAGAAAAGGCCCCAGTGGCACCGTTCGCATATGGGCGTCACCCCCGTTTCTGCACGTTCCTCACACGCTTCGTGGCCCCATAGGGAGCTCCATCTCAGGCCCCAGAGACACCGTTCGCATGTGGGCGTCACTCCTGTTTCGGCACATTCCTCACACGTTTCGTGGCCCTGCCATAGGCAGCTCCACCTACGGCACCAGTGGAACCGTTCGCATGTGGGCGTCCCCCCGTTTCGGCATACCCGGCATACGCTTCGTGGGGCCCCAGTGGCACCGTTCGCACGTGAGCGTCACCCTCGTTTCTGCACATTCCTCACACATTTCGTGGCCCCAAAGGGAGCTTCAGCTAAGGCCCCAGTGGCACCGTTCGCATGTGGGTGACACCCCCGTGTCGGCACACCCCTCGCATAGCTCCTGGCCCCACAGGAAGCTCCACCTAAGGCCCAGTGGCGCAGCCCGAATGTGGGCGACTCTTTTTTTCTGGCGCACCCCTTACATGCTTCGTGGCCCCACATGGAGCTCGAGCTTAGGCCCCAGTGGCACCGTTCGCATGTGAGCGTCGCTCCCGTTTCGGTACACCACTTACACGCTTCGTGGCCCCATAGGCAGCCCTAGCTAAGGCCCAGCGGCACCGTTCGCATGTTGGCGTCACCCCCGTTTCGGCGCACCCCTCACATGGTTCGTGGCCCGATATGCAGCAACAGCTAAGGCCCAAGCGGCACCGTTCGCATGTGGGCGTCACCCCCGTTTCTGCACACCCCTCACACGCTTCGGGGCCCCATAGGCAGCTCCAGCTACGGCCCCATCGCCATCAGCACCGTCAGCAGCATCCTCCTCCTCCTCCTCCTCCTCCTCCTCCTCGTCATCATCATCATCATCATCATCATCATCATCATCATCATCATCATCATCATCATCATCCTCATCATCCTCATTATCCTCATTATCCTCATCATCATCCTCCGCATCATCATCAGCATCATCATCATCATCACCGTCATCAGCAGCATCGTCAGCATCACCGTCATCGTCACCATCAGCATCATCATTATCATCATCATCATCAGAATCATCATCATCACCATCATCATCAGCATCATCATCATCATCATCATCATCATCATCCTCATCATCATCATCATCATCATCCCGATCGTCATCATCATCAGCATCATCATTACCCTCATCACCATCAGCAGCATCATCATCAGCATGATCATCATCGTCGTGATCGGCATCGTCATCGTCATCGTCACCCGCGTTCCGGCACACCCCTCACCCCTCACACGTTTCGTGGCCCCATACGCAATTTCACCCAAGGCCCCAGTGGCACCGTTCGTATGTGGGCGTCACCCCCTTTTCCCCCGTAGGGAGCTCCAGCTAAGGCCCCAATGGCACCGTTCGCATGTGGGCGTCCCCCCGTTCGGGCATACCCGGCACACGCTTCGTGGCTCCATAGGCAGCTCCAACTCAGGCACCAGTGGCACCGTTCGCATGTGAGCGTCACCCCCGTTGTTGCACATTCCTCACACATTTCGTGGCCCCAAAGGGAGCTTCAGCTAAGGCACCAGTGGCACCGTTCGCATGTGGGCGACACCCCCGTGTCGGCACACCCCTCGCACAGTTCCTGGCCCCAGAGGAAGCTCCACCTAAGGCCCAGTGGCGCAGCCCGCATGTGGGCGACTCTCTTTTTTCTGGCACACCCCTCACATGCTTCGTGGCCCCACATGGAGCTCCACTTAAGGCCCCAGTGGCGCAGCCCACATTTGGGCGACTCCCGTTTCGGCACACATCGCACACACACACGCATACACACACTTTTCGTGGCTCCACAGGGAGCTCCACCGAAGGACCCAGCGGCATAGCCCATATGCGGGCGTTGCCCCATGGGGAGTTTCACTTCAGATCGTACTCACAATTGCGGTAGTGAGAACTGCATATGGTTGGGTTCTTCGCCAGGCTAATTTGTTCGATCCGGTCGGTTCCGTCTTGCTTCGGGCATCTTCGGGCCCTGGGAACCTTACAGATCGATCCAGTTCGAGAAATGGCGCAGAAAGGTAGGGTACAGGGCTACGGCCGTGATGTTTTACGATATTTGTTTCACGTCGTCGGATCTCATGGTCACGAAACCTGCTGCATGCAGCTGGTTTCGGCCCCGTCGCCAGGCCCATTCCTCGACACACCGGTGCCTCCCGGCGGTTGGGGGGCGCCGGGAAAGCTAGTTACGTGAGGTGATTCTCTACCCTACCCTTTGCTATCCTACCCTTTCGTCCGCCCGCCCCGAGAAGAGCAGACAGCGGCAGAATCATTGGGCGTTGGCCGAAATTTCGGTCGCTTCAGGTCAGAATGTAAACCAACGTGGGCCCCAGACAGCAAGCTATCGCACTGTGGATGTGCGAGCCACGTGGTGCAAGCGATGTGGTGTCCGCTATGTGGCGCAGCTGATGTTTGTAAGTAGTGAGTTGACAGCTCCACTTCTCGCGCAATCATCTCACCCTCCCACACGCAACTTGTTTGGCAAAACCCATGTGGCCACGACGGGGATGTGCTTGGCACTGGATGGGGCATCTCCGCGGCCACGCTGGCACGCGCAAGCTTGCGCGCAGAGCAACCAGCTGGCATGGCACAACTGATGCGGCCGCGATGCCGCTTGCCAGTAGGAACCTCCTGGCGCGTCTCAAAGGCCGCGCTGGCGCGCGGGCACTTCAGTACGGGTCGGTGACTCGGGCGGGCGCGGTATCATGATGATGTCGACAACGGTGACGACGATGATGATGGTGGAAATGGTGGTGGAAAGCATGATGATGATGATGATGATGATGGTGGATGGTGATGATGATGATGTTGGTGATGATGATGACGATGATGACGATGCGACGGCAAGGCCAACGACGGCGCCGATGTCAGTGACGACGATGACGGTGATGATGTCCATTTGTCCGTGTTGAAAGCGATTGACTGGTGATGGCGGCAGTGCCGGCGACTGACGATGACGATAACGGCGGTGATGCGATGGCGCTGATGAGGGTGATGGTGAGGATCTGCACGCGCAGAAACCCAAGAGACCTTGCAAATTTTGTGAAAATATATGGTGAAAAAAACATTTGCTGCGCCATATGTTTTGGCAGAGCTCGATATTGAACGTGTCGAAAATCAACCGTTTGGGGAGCATGTCAACACGCGCGCTTGGCGGCGCGCGCGTGTGGCGCGCATGGAGCACGGTGTTAATCAAGAGGCCGGCGCCGTTCCGCCGACCCCGTAGCAAAAATTCCACGATGAAGCTTTCGGAGGTCTTTGGGGGATTCTGCTAGTGTCTTTTTGAGGCCTCTTGGGAGCCTCTTGGTGCTTTTTGTGGATCTTGGGTGCCTGCTGGCGGTCCTGGGGCTTCACGGAATGGAAGGCTCGACATGTTAGTTCGACTTATCATTATTGGGCCCCTCTTGTGGCCATGTTGGGATTCCCCCGGGCCGTCTTGGGCGCCTGTGGGGCCGCGTTTGGTCCGCATGGTATTTTTTTGATACGGACGCGTGCACGTGGCGCATGCTGGGTCAGCGCTGATGAATCACGTCGTGAGATGAGATCTCGCGGCAGAATATGTGCAAGACGAATGATGGGAAACCGAAGGGTGTTTGAGGTTTGAGTGTTGAATGTATTGCAAAACGATTGTGCTTGGTATGATGTCGTCATCATGTGTGTGCGCGTGTGGCCTTTTGTATAATCCGTTGCCTGGAATTGTTGAAAGTGATGTATCATTTGGTAGGGGTGATAGGGGGTGTTGATACTAGTTGCAGAATGAGCGATATGCCAGAATCAAATGTTATTTGGAGTGTCCCAGGGGGCATCGATAAATCAGCTTGGGATGGTGGTGGAGTCAAGCTTTCTGTTGACAGGGGAGGGTACGTGGTGCAAGTTAGAGGCCGCCACGAGGCAGCCACGGGCAGGAGCGTGGCAACAACCTCGCCAGACCCACCCAGCGCACGAGGTGACTACGAGGCGGCCACGGGTGGCAATGCGGCGTCGAAGTTCAAACAGCGGCATAACCCGTAAGTCCGGGCGTTGCAGCAAGAAAAAGCATGACGGCCGGTTTGTCGATGCGCTCGGCTTCCAGGGGCGATGTCACGGCCCCGGGACCGTCCAAAAACAGCCCAGGACGAGGAGGCGCCCTTTGGAAGATGGTCGAGTTCCCCAGGGGGGCCCACGTCACGAACCAAAATGCAACGTCGGAGGGAAGGGAACAAACCCGGCAGTTTTCAGCAGGCTGGGAGCCCGTCGCTGGCTGGGCCTCTGGACTGTCAAGAAAAGCCCTGGGCGAAAACCGGCCTTGGAGAAAGGGTCGGGGTTTCCAGGGACCCCGTATTGAACAAAAAAACCCATCCATCGCATGCTCAGGACGGCATGAATGACCACATGAGCGACGGAAGGAAACGGGGTCGTCTTCACCGACATCGACACGTAAGTTGTTCGCGTAAAGTCGCGCGAAAGCGCTCTCTTTTCGAATGTAGCGTGCCGCGCTGGCGGTCCGCGTTCGCCGCTGTGCAAGGTCGCTACAGTCAACCCGCATAGAGAGGATGGGCAACTTCCCCAGGGGCGCCCTGGCAGCCTTGCCTCCTCGGTCCATCCTTGGCGGCTTTCGTTTTCCGCGCTCCGCTCGCGAAGCTTCGAAGTGGCCTTCCAAGGCCTTGGCATCGTAACCGCGCATCCTTATATTGCACGTGTTGACTGTATGTCATCTCGCACAAGGGCCGTTCCTTCTCGTCGTCCGCATTGTTTCGTCGGCGGCGAGGCAGAGGCAGTCCGCTCCAGCGTGTAGCTGTTCGGGGCAACCGAGAGGCGCATTGGCCGGCGTGCAAGGGGGGGAGAAAGACGAGAGCGGCCGCGCGGGGGGAGCGAGAGGGAAAAGCGCTCAGACGTGGAAGAGTTCCTCGTCGAGCGGGCCGGAGCGGCCGACAAGCATACGCCCGAAACCGAAAAAGGCACAGGGAAGGGACATCCGAGCGATGGCGAGGAGGAGGAGGAGGAGGAGGAGGAGGAGAAGTGGGAGGAGGAGGAGGAGGAGGAGGAGGAGGAGGAGGAGGAGGAGAAGTGGGGGGAGGAGGAGGAGGAGGAGGGGGTGGGAGGAGGAGGAGAGGAGGAGGAGGAGGGTGGGGGGAGGAGAGGAGGAGGAGGAGGATGGGAGGAGATGGAGGAAAAGGAGGAGGAGGAGGAGGAGCGGCCGACCGTGGCCGCGGTGACCCCCGCCGCCCACACGAGCCTTCGGAGGCCCGCGCCAAGTTCGGGAGTCTGCGCCGGCCCCCGGGCGGCGGCTGCCCGCGGCCGACCCCGGGCGCGCGGAGAGACACCTACGGGAGGGCGGCCCAGCGCCGACCGAGAAGAAGCCTGCGCGGGCCTCCGAAGGGTTATGCTCATGCCTCCTCCTCCTCCTCCTTTTCCTCCTCCCCTCCTCCTCCTCCTCCTCCGTTTCCCTCCTCCTCCTCCTCCTCCTTTCCCTCCTCCTCCTCCTCCTCCTCCTCCTTTTCCTCCTCCTTTTCCTCCTCCTCCTCCTCCTCCTCCTCCTATTCCTCCTCCTCCTCCTCTTTTTCCTCTTCATCCTCCTCCTCATGTTCCTTCTCCTCCTTTTCCTCCTCCTCCTCCTTCTTCTCCTCATCGTACTACTCCTCGTCCGCGTCCTCCTCCTTGTCGGGCATGTCCCTCTACAGGAGGAACTATTCTTTACGCTTCGCGTATCCCCACCAGCCCATCTCAAAACAGCAACTCTTGCGAAGCATGCCGACAGTAGTGTTTTTCAGGCGTGTTTCCGCCTGCCCCCGCATATCTCCCCTGTTCCTCCTTCCTCCCGCCTCCTTGTACATCCTCCTTGTGGTGGGAGCGGGAGAAGGACGAGGCGGAGGAGGAGGGAGAGAAAGCGCTCCTCGTGGTTTGAGTCGTTTGGGGTTTCTCGTCCTGGTGTGAGTCGTTCGGGCCCTTCTTCCTGGTGTGAGTCGTTCGGGCTCTTCGTGGTGTGAGTCGTTCGGGCTCTTCGTCCTGGTGTGAGTCGTTCGGGCTTCTCGTGGTGTGAGTTGTTCGTCCCCTCATCCTGGTGTGAGTCGTTCGGGCCCCTCCTCCTGGTGTGACTCGTTCGGGCTCCTCGTGGACTCGTGAGTCGTTCGGGGCCCGCGTCGTGGTGTGAGTCGTTCGGGCTCCTCGTGGTGTGAGTCGTTCGGGCGCCTCGTCCTGGTGTGAGTCGTTCGGGCCCCTCCTTCTGGTGTGAGTCGTTCGGGCTCTTCGTGGTGTGAGTCGTTCGGGCCCCTCGTCCTGGTGTGAGTCGTTCGGGCTCCTCGTGGCGTGAGGCGTTCGGGCACCTCGTCCCCTTTTGGGGCGTCGTGGGGGCCTCTTGGCGGCCCCAGGGGCTTCTAGGAGCGTCTTGGGTGCCTTGGGGGAGCCTCGTCGGGCCTCTTGGGAGCCTCTTGGAGGCCGTTTGGGGCGTCTTGGGGGCCTCTTGGCGGCCCCAGGGGCTTCCAGGAGCGTCTTGGGCTCTCTACTCACGCCCAAAGGGCTGGTAGAATTCAAAATGATCCTGGCAAAGAACCCAATTGTACGCTGTCGTGAGTACCGCGTTCTGGGTACCGCTTTCGGTGAAGCTCCCTACGGGGCCACGAACCGTGTGAGGGGTGTGCCGATTTGGGCGTCGGGCGCATGCGGACCCTGCCACTGGGGCCGTCGGTGGAGCTCCCTACGGGGCCACGAACCGTGTGAGGGGTGTGCCGACATGAGCGTCGGGCGCATGCGCACCCCGTCGGTGGAGCTCCTTACGGGGCCACGAACCGTGTGACGGGTGTGCCAAAATGGGCGTCGGGCGCATGCGGACCCTGCCGCTGGGGCCTTCGGTGGAGCTCCCTACGGGGCCACGAACCGTGTGAGGGGTGTGCCGACATGAGCGTCGAGCGCATGCGGACCCTGCCACTGGGGCCGTCGGTGGAGCTCCCTACGGGGCCACGAACCGTGTGACGGGTGTGCCAAAATGGGCGTCGGGCGCATGCGGACCTTGCTGCTGGGGCTTTCGGTGGAGCTCCCTACGGGGCCACGAACCGTGTGACGGGTGTGCCAACATGAGCGTCGGGCGCATGCGCACCCCGTCGGTGGAGCTCCCTACGGGGCCACGAACCCTGTGACGGGTGTGCCAAAACGGGCGTCGGGCGCATGCGGACCCTGCCGCTGGGGCCTTCGGTGGAGCTCCCTACGGGGCCACGAAGCGTGTGAGGGGTGTGCCGACATGAGCGTCGAGCGCATGCGGACCCTGCCATTGAGGCCGTCGGTGGAGCTCCCTACGGGGCCACGAACCGTGTGACGGGTGTGCCAAAATGGGCGTCGGGCGCATGCGGACCTTGCCGCTGGGGCTTTCGGTGGAGCTCCCTGCGGGGCCACGAAGCGTGTGAGGGGTGTGCCGACATGAGCGTCGAGCGCATGCGGACCCTGCCATTGGGGCCGTCGGTGGAGCTCCCTACGGGGCCACGAACCCTGTGACGGGTATGCCAAATGGGCATCGGGCGCATGCGGACCTGCCGCTGGGGCCTTCGGTGGAGCTCCCTACGGGGCCACGAACCGTGTGAGGGGTGTGCCGACATGAGCGTCGGGCGCATGCGCACCCCGTCGGTGGAGCTCCCTACGGGGCCACGAACCGTGTGACGGGTGTGCCAAGATGGGCGTCGGGCGCATGCGGACCCTGCCGCTGGGGCCTGCGGTGGCGCTCCCTACGGGGCCACGAACCGTGTGAGGGGTGTGCCGACATGAGCGTCGAGCGCATGCGGACCCTGCCACTGGTGCCGTCGGTGGAGCTCCCACGGGGCCACGAACCGTGTGACGGGTGTGCCAAAATGGGCGTCGGGCGCATGCGGACCTTGCCGCTGGGGCCTTCGGTGGAGCTCCCTACGGGGCCACGAAGCGTGTGAGGGGTGTGCCGACATGAGCGTCGAGCGCATGCGGATCCTGCCACTGGGGCCGTCGGTGGAGCTCCCTACGGGGCCACGAACCTTGTGACGGGTGTGCCAAGATGGGCGTCGGGCGCATGCGGACCCTGCCGCTGGGGCCTGCGGTGGCGCTCCCTACGGGGCCACGAAGCGTGTGAGGGGTGTGCCGACATGAGCGTCGAGCGCATGCGGACCCCGTCGGTGGAGCTCCCTACGGGGCCACGAACCGTGTGACGGGTGTGCCAAAATGGGCGTCGGGCGCATGCGGACCTTGCCGCTGGGGCCTTCGGTGGAGCTCCCTACGGGGCCACGAACCGTGTGAGGGGTGTGCCGACATGAGCGTCGAGCGCATGCGGACCCTGCCACTGGGGCCGTCGGTGGAGCTCCCTACGGGGCCACGAACCGTGTGACGGGTGTGCCAAAATGGGCGTCGGGCGCATGCGGACCCTGCCGCTGGGGCCTTCGGTGGAGCTCCCTACGGGGCCACGAAGCGTGTGAGGGGTGTGCCGACATGAGCGTCGAGCGCATGCGGACCCTGCCACTGGGGCCGTCGGTGGAGCTCCCTACGGGGCCACGAACCTTGTGACGGGTGTGCCAAAATGGGCGTCGGGCGCATGCGGACCCTGCCGCTGGGGCCTTCGGTGGAGCTCCCTACGGGGCCACGAACCGTGTGACGGGTGTGCCAAAATGGGCGTCGGGCGCATGCGGACCTTGCCGCTGGGGCCTTCGGTGGAGCTCCCTACGGGGCCACGAACCGTGTGACGGGTGTGCCAAAATGGGCGTCGGGCGCATGCGGACCTTGCCGTTGGGGCCTTCGGTGGAGCTCCCTATGGGACCGGGAACCGTGTGAGGGGTGTGCCGACATGAGAGTCGGGCGCATGCGGACCCTGCCATTGGGGCATTTGGTGGAGCTCCCTATGGGGCCAAGAACCGTGTGAGGGGTGTGCGAAAATGGGCGTCGGGCGCATGCGGACCCTGCCACTGGGCCCTTCGGTGGAGCTCCCGATGGGTCTACGAACCCCGTGAAGGGGGTGCCGAAACAGAGACATGCGGAGGGCAGAGGCAAGGAGGGGGAGGAGGGAGGAGGGGAGGAACGCGGGACCCAACACCGCAGGATGGTTGGGAAATAGTCGAAAACTAGCTCGGGGACGATTTTTCGAGTGTTTCTGAATATGGTTGATCATGTTTCGACTACTGCTGAATTGTCCCTCCAAAATCCGCCTGTAGGAGGACGTGCCCGACCCAATGCTCATACCGAAGCGTCTCCTGCTGAGGAGGAGCACGGCGTCAGCGAGGACGAGGCGCTCGCGCTGCAGATGCAGCTGGACGAGGAGGGCGCGTTGGGCCTCGACGGGGCGCTCTGCTGCGGCGGCCACGCGGACTGCGGAGACGACGAGGATCTGGCCGCCGCGCTCGCCGCCCAGATGGAAGAGCAGGACCGTGCAGGCGGCCCGCCAGGAGCACAGGCTGCGCTGCTGGAGGCGCAGTTCCAGGCCTACGAGGACCACGGAGTCGGCCGGGAGTGCGAGGTGGCCCAGCATTGGTCCCGGCGAGCCGGAAGGGGGGGCGAGGGTCGAGACGTTTGGGTTCGAGGAGGTTGCTGGTCTTTTTCGGGCTCCGGGGGCCGTTTCGTTTCTGAGCTCCAGTACCGTCAAAAACACATCAGGGATGAGAAACTGCACCAGATGGGCTCCAGGAAGAGATCGGGACAGATTTTGAACGGATTTGGCCTCGCCCCCCTCTTGATCGATTCTCTTGCGCCCCATCCGCTACGGACCCCCAAGCCGCTCCTAACGAGGACCAGCTCCGACAGGAGGATGCGGAGCGCTGGCACGGTCATGGCGACCTCATGCAGAGCGGGTTTGCGCGCGAGGTGTTGACGCTTGCCTCGATGGACAAGGTCTCCTGCTACTCCGTAGGCCACGGGCGCATGCCAGAGAAGAGCTTCTACGAGCTGCTATCGATGCATGCCATCAGGACGTTGTATGACTTCCGCCACTGCGACCATCACGGCGAGGTCTACACTCCGTGCCAGCGCTATTCCGTCCGCGCCCTGCAGAGCACTTGCCGAGCGCGGGGACTGAAGTACAAGCACGTGGCGCTCGGGCGCGAGAGCGCCTACGGCGTCTTGGCCCACATCTCCAGCGACGAGGCCCAGCATGCCCTGATCGAGCTGGTGTGGCACGCGAAGCGCGGGCGCACGGCGTTCCTTGGCTTCGAGGAGGACTGGCGCATGGACAGACGGCAGGTGGTGGCCGAGGAGCTCGCGAAGGTGGGCCACGCTGTGAAGCACATCGACAGCACCGGCGCCACCGAGGACCACGTGCTGCTGGGGTCCTTCCCCGATTTCATCGTCCAGGAGGAGGAGAAGCTGCGGAAGCTCGAGAAGATGCGCCAAGCTGGGGAGCTGAAGCGGCCCGAGAAGTCTGCGGTGGACCGCTCCAGCGAGGCCATCGCGTCCAGGCTCGATCGACCAGCACAGGCGGTAGACGCGATGGACGAGCTGCGAGCCGCCGGCAACCAGGTAGAGCTGGAGCAGGTGCAGCGCCGCCTGGCCCGGGTGCAGCGCCTGGCAGACAGGAAGGGCGTCATGGCGAACAAGGAGTTAGCCGGCGCTCCGCGCTGGATCCTCGAGGAGGCCAGAGAGCAGGAGAGGTGGATCGCGCAGAAGAAGGCCGAGAAGGCCCAGCAGGCGCCGAGGGCCGAGAAGGCCCAGCGGGCCGCAGCGGCCGACGAGCCCGAGCAGGGCGAAGGCGCCGAGGCAGCCGCCGAGGCGCTGATCGTGGAGTGCTCGCTGTGCTCCGCGCCAGCGCCGTGGCGCGTGCTGCAGCTGGGCGACGGCGCCTGCCCCCTCTGCCGCGCGGCGGAGGGCGGCAGCGGCTCCGCCGGCTCCGCGCGGGCCGGGCCACCGCCGGCGGCGCCCGCCGCACCCGCGGCCGAGGCGCCCGCGGAGGTGGGCGAGCACGGCGGCCCAGCGCCGTCGGGAGCCGCCGGCGCGGCCCCGGCGCACGCGCCCGCCGCGCCGCCTGCGGCGCAGGCTCCCACACACGGCGCGCCCCGCGCGGGCAGGGCCCCGTCCAGCTGGCGGCTGCAGCGCCGCTCTGCGGCGGCGGCCGCGGCGGCGTGCTGAGGTCACAAGGGCCCGCGGGAGCCGTGTACAGAGCGTCGGGGCTGCGGCGCAGGCAGGCCAGGGCAAGCCCGCGAGCACGGCGGCATGCCCAGGCAAGACCGCGGTCGAAAAAAAGTAGAAGCCCGCCGCTCAGAGGAGGACTGAGTTTAGACGACGGAAGTTGGCCTTCGGGGGACCCCGTCGTCGCCGCGGCTGGACGCAGCTCGGAAGGCTGGCGGGTTCGGATCCCATGAGGGGTCCAGGGACCGATTTTGAGCTGGCGCTGTCTCACCTCGCCCTGCTCGGAACAGCGTCAAGGCTGGCCATATCCAAACTACTCGGGGATAGGCCTCCTTGGCCTACAGCGGAAACAGCTGCACCCGTGCTTGTTTTGAATTGAGTTGATGGGCGGCCCTGATCTACAACTTTGTCAGAGCTCGTTCGGGGTCTACGTCTTCCCCACGATGACGGATAGGACATCGGCGCGTCGTGGCATTATGTTTCCCAGTTCCCCAAACTGTGTTTGCATTTAGGGCTTCTGTTTCTTCTGGGGAGATCGGCCTGGGTGGCGGTCTGGCGGCCATGTACTCGCCGTTGCCGCCTAGTCGCCGCCCGTCGTCCTGGCCCGGGTGGCGATCTGGCGGCTATGTGTTGGCCGCCGCCCGTCGTCTGGGCCTGGGTGGTGGTCTGGTGGTTACGTGCTCGCCATCGTCGCCCCGTCGCCGCCTCGTCGCCGCAAGTCGTGTGGGCCTGGGTGGCGGTTTGGCGGCTATATGCTCGCCGTCGCCGCCCTGCTGCCGCCTTAGATTTTCCTTTTCCGAAAAGAATGTGGACTCTTCCCCCCCCCCCTCCCCAGGAGTATCGACACCCCTTTTCGCATTGCAATTTACATACGGTTTTGCCCCATCGTCCATCCGAAATATGAACTCGTACCATCCCAGCCAGGCCGATATCGCCCCCCCTCCCCGCCATCCCTTGAAAAGATACTATGCGCGTGCATCCGTTTATCACAAGTCATAAGTGTGCAAGAATCTTTTTATATATATAGCACCAAAAAATGCACACGCGCGCGTCATCGCGCGCGCATGCCGACATCGTTCGAAAATTCTCGGTTTCGTAAGGATTTCAAAGTCGACTGCCCAGCAAACAGATAACAACACACAGGGTTTCGCAACATGGATTTCTTCACCAAATGCGCGTTTTTGCGGCATGATTGCGAATTCTTGTTTTATGTGTTATTAAAAAAAGGTTGTTCAGCACTTTCATAGCATGCTACCAAGCGGGCTTCGCGCGCGCGCATGTCGAAATCGCTCGAACGCCCTAGCGCGCGTGCTGTGGTGGCACGATCCGTGTCAAATCATACCATTCGGGCCACTCTCGCGCGTCTGCCGCGAACGCATTTCGAACTCCTTCCAAAACATTCATCGCCGACGCGAAGACGCCGTCATCGTCGTCGGCGTGATCAGCATCGGCGCCATCATTGGGTGCCCCGTCGTCGCAGTCAGCAACGCCACCAGCATCGCATTATCATCATCGTGTCTACCGTTGTCGACGTTGCCATAATACCGCGCCCGCCCAAGACGACGAATCGCACTGAAGTGCCCGATGGGATGTGCCGAGCGGTCAACGCCACCGCGTTGGCGTCGGCCGCGCCAAACTAGATGGCCGCCGCGCGCGCGTGCTTGGGTTGGCGCGTCCGCAGAGATGCACCAGCTACAAGCATGCATCGCAATCGCCACCGCATGGGTTTTGCAAACCAAGTGACGGGTGGGTGGGTGGGATGTTTGCAAGAGCACGGGATGTATCAATTCCTTTTTTATATAAAACCATTGCACAGCATGGATTCCTTTCCTAAAAGTATTAGGATCGATGTACCCCCTACATTAACGTCCCCCCTTCTTCGCACTGCAAAGTACAAATGGTTCGGCCCCATCGTCCATCCTGAATTTGGGCTCGTACCATCCCAGGCAGGCCAGTATCGGTACCCCCCCCCCGCATTTTTTCCCCCAAAATGCCAATGCGCGCACACTCGTTTATCAAAATCAGAAAGTTTCAAAAACCGCTTGCATACATGAGACGGAGTACACATGCGCGCGTCGTCGCGCGCGCATGCCGACATTTTGCAAAATCACCACGTGTCGTAAAGATTTGCCAAACCGAATGCACCAACAACCTATATATATATAGAGAGAGATAGAAAAAATATGGTTTCGCAACAAGAGTGTTCAAAAAAGCTTGCACTCGGGCTCTTGCGGATGCTCAAGAAAAACCATTGGTTCTTTCAACATGTTCACAACTTGCTACCAAACAGGCCTTTCGCGCGCGCATGTCGGAATCCCTCGAACGCCTTTTGCGCGCATGCTGTCGCAATAATCCGTTGCCAAAAACAGGACGAATTGCATGCGCGCGCGTCGTCGCGCGCGCATGCCGAAATCTTTATTCTCTTTCTTATATATATATATATATATATATATACAAAAGAAAAAACTTAAGTGCCGTAAGGATGTCAAAATCGAGCATCCCGAAAAACATGTTCATATTGTCGTATATGTTAATAGGGCTGGGGACCCCGGACCCCCCCCAAAAAAAAACCTAATTTGACCCACCCCGGGCCTCTCGGGCAACCCTCCAGACGACCCGGGAGAACCCCACGAGAGCCCGAAGACGGCCCCAGAGGGCTCCAGGCGTCCGGGCGCGCTCCGAAACGACCCTGGAGAGCCTCAAGACGGTCCACGACGACCCCAAAGAAGCCGTCATACCCCCAAAGATCGATCCAAAACGTCCCAAGAGGCCTCCAACAAAAGCACCCCCAAGAAGGTCCCCCAAGAGGCAAAATTCACTGATTTTCGGTTGGTTTTCAAGACGGCGGTCTTCTGGGCGACCGAAGCTGCCTGGGAGGCTCGAAAATCGCCCCACAACCATCCGAAAGGGCTTCCAGGCAGTCCAAGAGAGCCCCAAGACAGCACAACAGGGTTCCGAGATGACCTAAGAGAGGCCCATGACGGCCCAAGATGGCCCCAAGACAACCTCCGAAGCATGCCAAATCGTGACCGGGTCGTTCAGGGAGACCGCGGTTGGAGGCAGGGTGGCCTGAGGAAGCCCCCGGAGGCTCCTTGAAGACGCCTCAGAAGCTTCCAGAAGACTTCAAGAAAGCTTGAAAAACTCGTGTGCGGCCCCCAGAGGGAGCCTCCGCAAGAAGAGTTGAGAAGGATGGGGAGAATACGCAGGGAATGGCGAGAATGAAGCAGATCAAACATGGAAGAATAAGAACGAACAATATATATATATATATATATATATATGGGTGCTGGCGTATCCCCGCCCCCCTGAAAAATCGCAGGGCGATGCAAAGCGCTCAATCCAACTCCATTGCACTTCCACTCGCACAACAAAAGGTTTCTATTGGAAAGCCTCCCATAAAGAAACTTCTGGAAAGCGCCAAGGAGGGATTCTATTGGAAAGCCCCACACAAGGAATCCGTTGGAAAGCGCCACAGAGAAATTTTATTTGAAAGAATTACAATCGGAATCTTTTGGAAACCACACAAAGGGATTCGATTGGAAAGCGTCACAAACGGAATCCATTGGAAAGCCTCACAATCGGAATCGTTTGGAAAGCCTCACAGCAGGAATCCTTTGGAAAGCACCACAAAGGAATTCGATTGGAAAACCGCACAAAGGAATTCTATTGGAAAGCCTCAAAAAAGAAGTCCTTTGGAAAGCACCACACAGGGGTTCTATTGGAAAGCCTCACAAAAGGAATCCTTTGGAAAGCGCCACACAGGGAATCTATTGGAAAGCCTCACAAACGGAATCCTTTGGAAAGCACCACAAAGTGATTCTATTGGAAAGCCTCACAGCAGGAATCCTTTGGAAAGCACCACAAAGGGAATCTATTGGAGAGCCGCACACAAGGAATCCTTTGGAAAGCGCCACAAAGGAATTCTATTGGAAAGCCTCACAAAAGGAATCCTTTGGAAATCACCACAAAGGGATGCGATTGGAGAGCCGCACAAAAGGAATCCGATGGAAAGCGTGACAAAGGGATTCTATTGGAAAACCACCCCACCCCCCAAAGAAAAAAAAACAAACATTTTAAAAAAAGAAACCAAAGACCCAGGGCTGAAAAGAAACAAAAAAAACATTGCAAAAACAAACAATATATATATATATATATATATATATATATAGATATAAAAATTACTCCACCTCTCGTCCTCCTCCTCCCCCGCCTCCCTCCTCCCCTTCCTCCTCCTCCTCCTCCTCATCCTCCTCCTCCTCTTCATCCTCCTCCTCCTCCTCCTCATCCTCATCCTCCTCCTCGCCCCCCACCCCTTAGCCCTCACCTATCAATCCTCCTCGTCCTCCTCCTCCCCCTCCCTCCTCCTTCGCCCCTTGCCCTGCGAGGAGGAGGAGGGGGGGGGGAGAAGGGAGCGGAATTGAGGAAGAGTGGGATGGAGGAGGAGCGGGATGGAGGAGCGAAGTGGAGGCGGAGAAGCGGAATGGAGGAGTGGTCCACCTCCTCCTCCTCCTCCCCCTCTCCCCCTTGCCTTCTCCTCCTCCTCCTCCTCCTCCTCCTCCTCCTCCTCCTCCTCCAAAGGAATTCTATTGGAAAGCCTCAAACAAGGAATCCTTTGGAAAGCACCACAAAGGGATTCTATTGGAAAGCCCCACCAACGGAATCCTTTGGAAAGCGCCACACAGGGAATCGATTGGAAAGCCTCACAAACGGAATCCTTTGGAAAGCACCACAAAGTGATTCTATTGGAAAGCCTCACAGCAGGAATTTTTTGGAAAGCATCACAAAGGGATTCGATAGGAGAGCCGCACAAAAGGAATCCTTTGGAAAGCGCCACAAAGGAATTCGATCGGAAAGCCTCACCAAAGGAATCCTTTGGAAAGCACCACAAAAGGATTCTATTGGAGAGCCGCACAAAAGGAATCCTTTGGAAAGCGTCACGAAAGGATTCTATTGGAAAACCTAAACAATATATATATATATATATATATACAAATGCTGTTTTTTTATATTTGAACAAAAAAACTGAAGAACCCCCCCCCCCAAAAAAAAACATTAGTTTAAATAAAGTAAACAAAAAAATCCAATACTTACTCCACCTCTCGTCCTCCTCCTCCCCCGCCTCCTCCTCCTCCTCCTCCCCTTCCTCCTCCTCCTCTTCATCCTCCTCCTCCTCCTCCTCTTATCCTCCTAGCCCTTAGCCCTCACCTTTCACTCCTCCTCGTCCTCCTCCTCCCCCTCCCTCCTCCTTCGCCCCTTGCCCTGCGAGGAGGAGGAGGAGGGGGGGGGAGGAGGGGCGGAATTGAAGAAGAGTGGGATGGAGGAGGAGCGGGAGGGAGGAGTGAAGTGGAGGCGGAGAAGCGGAATGGAGGAGTGGTCCACCTCCTCCTCCTCCTCCCCCTCCCCCCCTTGCCTTCTCCTCCTCCTCCTCCTCCTCCTCCTCCATTCTCTCTCCGGTCCTCCTCCTCCTCCTCCTCCTACTCCTCCTCCTCCTCCTCCTCCTCCTCCTCCTCCTCATAGAAGCGGGGCAAGGATGGGGGGTGAGGGCTGAGGGGTGGGGGGCGAGGAGGAGGAGGACGAGGAGGAGGAGGAGGAGGAGGAGCAGGAGGAGGATGAGGAGGAGGAGGAGGAAGGCGGGGGAGGAGGAGGACGAGAGGTGGAGTAAGTATTGAAATCTTTGTTTTTTTGTTTTTTGGTATTGTTTCAATGGTTTTTTTTGGTTTTTCAGTCCTGGGTATTTGGTTTCTTTGGTTTCTTTGGTTGTTTCAATGGTTTTGTTTGGTTTTTTGTTTTCCAATAGAATTCCTTTGTACTGCTTTCCAAAGGATTCCATGTGTGAGGCTTTCCAGTAGAATCCCTTTGTGATGATTTCCGAAGGATTCCTTTTACGCGGCTTTCCAATAGAATTTCTTTGTGCGGTTTTCCAATACAATCCCTTTGTGGCGCTTTCAAAAGGGTTCCTTTTGTCAGGCTTTCCAATAGAATTCATTTGAAATGCTTTCCAAAGGATTCCGTTTGTGGGGCTTTCCAATAAATTCCCTGCGTGGCGCTTTCCAAAGGATTCCTGCTGTGAGGCTTTCCAACAGAATCCCTCTGTGGGGCTTCCCAAAGGAGTCCGATTCTGAAGCTTTCGAATAGAATCCCTTTGCGGCGCTTTCCAAAGGATTCCTGCTATGAGGCTTTCCAATAGAATCCTTTTGTGGTGCTTTCCAAAGGATTCCTGTTGTGAGGCTTTCCCATAGAATCACGTTGTGCGTTTCCAAAAGATTCCTGTTGTGAGGCCACAGTGTGATCATTTTGCGGCGCTTTCCAAAGGAAGGGGGGAGAGGAGGAAGAGAAAGAAAGGCTTTGCATCATCCTGTGATTTTTCAGGGGGGCGGGGATACGCCAGTGCCCACATATATATATATATATATATATATATATATACATATACATATACATATACATATACATATACATACATACATACAGAAAGGAACCCTGTGCGGGCTGGTTTTCGGAGATCCGTGGGGCCGTCCGCGATGCCTTTGGACTTGAACCCAAAAAGTTGTCTCAGAGAACTCTCACTTGAATTCAAAAAGCTGTCTCAGAGAACTCTCGGTGGGATGAGGCGGGAGGGGTCTTCGGTAAAGCGCGCGAGAAACAATAAGAAACTCATCACACCCAAACAGATCCCCACAGCTCGTGTATGGAATTCTGTAGACACGAATGCGAAAACAAAAAAAAACACAAGGACAACCCAAAAAACAAAAAAACTATCCCTGGGGAGATCCTGTGGAAAATCTCCAAAGAAATTGGTTTAGTTTTGGTTTTCTGGTATTCCTTAGGTTTCGTTTGGTCCTGAGCTGAAACAAAAAAAAACACAAGACAAAAATCCCTGGGAAGGTCCTGGGGAAATCTCTCGAGGTGTTGTTTTGTTCTGGTTGTCCTTAGGTTTTTTGTTGGTTCTGAGTGGTAGAAAAAAACAAAAAAATGTTTTTTTGTTTTCGAAAGGAAAAACCAACCAACAATATTGTGTTTTTTTTTGTTGGTTTTTGATCGGGGGGAAAAAAATATCGGCTTGGCTCTTGGGCGGAAAAAATGTATGTTTTTGTTTCTGGAGTGAACCTCCAAAACAATGTGTTTTTTGGTTTTGAAAGGAAAACCCCCAAAAAATAAGGATATAAAAAAAACGATTTCTATGGAGATTTCCCCAGGATTGGTTTTTGGCTTTTCTGTTTTTCCTTATGCTTTTTGGTTTCAAGTCAGAATCAAACAAAAAACTTAAGGAAAACCAGAAAACCAAACCAAACAGATTTCTGTAGAGATGCCCCCCGGATCTTCCCAGGGATTGGTTTTTGGGTTGTTTAGTTTTCCTTGTGTTTGATTGATTTTTTAAATATCTCAATAGGAACCAGATTGATTCAGAACTGGGGGTAATTATTTCAGTTGACCCATTGCGTCAGGTCCCAGAAAGCATTTACTTCTTCCCCCCCACACAAACCTTTCTAGTGATCATTACATAAGCATGTTCCGTAAGTTTTTTCTCAAGCTGAAAGCTTTACGCGGCCAGTGATCACATTTCCCGATCATGGCCAGTGCTCACAACTCCAGAGCCGACAGTTTCGCGCGGTTCTTCTCGGTGCCAGATGAGCAGCAGGAGCAGCAGGAGGAGCAGCAGCAGCAGGAGCAGCAGGAGCAGCAGGAGGAGCAGCAGGCTCTGGCTCGCAGAAGACCCGCTCGCAGAGGCTCACTCGCAGAGGGCGAAAAAACAAAAGAAGAAGATGCCTGCGCCATTCCGCCGCCCCATCAGAAGGAGCGTGCGCTTGCGACGATCGTGGAAGTTATAGTATCGACCAGGAGCTTTTTTGATGCTTTTCAAAAAGGCAACAGAAAAAAGCGTTGGGGAGCTTTTGAAACCACCTTGCAAGGCAAGACTTGCAATAATATTTTATACGATAGCCTTTGAGGCCATATAAGCCCCCCACGCGGGTTTCCTGGGTCACCAGCAAAGCTTCTGCAGCCGTCTTGGAGCTTTCGGGGGCTGTCTTAGAATCATTCATTTTGATTCCGCGCATATCATAATCCTCAGTGTTCAACTATCCGATTTCTCATTTGTTCTCATCTGCGTATCTTCTTTGCTCCAATGCATATGTTGTGCTCTCATTCCGTAGCCGGCCGGCTCAATTGGATTGCTTTGTTTTTCTAGCTTCTGTCTTTCAAATGGCGAAAGCAGGCATATTTGAAGATGCTGGTAAATTCAATTCACGCAATGAACTATACAAGTATTACAAAGGGGAGAAGTGATGCGGCAAGAACTGGGCGTGAATATCTCGATGACCTAATGAGCGAGAACCCAGACACCTTTCTGATAAATGTGGTCAGGCCATTGCCGCCCACAAACGATGGGGGCTTCTGTCGCCGAGCAGCAAACTTTTGGGCGGCGCTCTGGATGGAAAAAGCACAGAGAAATACAAAGCAATATATTTCAGATATTCGCGAATCCAAAAATGTTAAGAAGGTGCGGGATCACAAATTTATTTTGTCTGAGTTGCATAGCAAAAGAGGCAAGTTTCAAAAATGTGCAGTCACAAAAGCAATAGAAAACAGCACGCGGTGTATCTCTTCAGCGATGAACTTGTTTCAGATTCACAATCTTCGCGTTCAGTGGGATGCAGTACCTAAAGCATTGCGCGAATATGTAGACGGACTCAATTTCGAGAGTGGTGTATATCCTGGAGGATTAACAATTATGATTTGTATGATAGCCAGCGGACGTTCTTCATCTCTGTCAAAATTATTACATGAACAAACAAATAAACAATGTTTTGGCGATGATTGGAGCAATCTTACAATCGACAAAATGCGTCACGTCATCTTGACTGCAGAGAATGAAAGCAAAGGGTTGAAAATTGCAGAAGGTTCAACATCTGAAGTGAAACGTAGCGCTCTGCTTTGCAATGTCAATTACGGGCACCACGCTGACTGGGTACGAGACTTCATAAGTGAATTCGACACAACGGAGAAGATAGTTGCATCGCTCGCAGAATCGTTCAAAAAGCTTTCAAATGTTACAAGCATTGGTGTTTCCAGGGCAGCACACATTCTTCTTTGGGGATTTATTGCATACGATGTTGAGATCGACGTGCCGGACGACATGCTATACGAATTAGCGGGGCCAAACGTCAGACTGATGGAAAAGATGCGCCAATATGCTGGATTCTCTTATAAACAGCTATATAAAATGATAATGGAAGAGCTACCGCATATGGAACCAGTCGAATATGAAGCATGGACGTGCAAAGTTGTCAACTTTATCTTTCTCTTGAGTACGCAGAAACAACCAAGCTTGCGTCATCGCTCATTGAAACAGGAAGAATTGGTTAAGCCAGAAAGGCGGCTAACCAATAAGCAGAATATTGAGTGGATTACGATTGCAACATATATGATATTGTTGTCACGCAGTTTGACTCGTGCACTTAAGACTTTGCTGATGCGTTGACACAGCGCTGTGTAAAAAGAGAGTGCACTCATCTAACAAATCTTATATGCAGATGGCTGGCGCATATCCGCCAACCCTCAGATTCTTAGACATTTTGCTTTTAATGGAAATCTGTGTTTTTTTCTATTTGAAACCTGAGAAGTACGACGAAAATGCCTTTCAACTCAACGCGCAAGTTACAAAGCATTTCCTACTGGAAATGGTAAACAAGAAAATCAGTCAAACCAAAAATATTAGTTTTATATTGATCTTCTGTTTTTAATGGAAATCTGCGTTTTTCTACTTGAAACCTGAAAAGTATGAAGAAAATGCCTTTCAACTCAAAGTGCAAATTATATATCATTGCCCACTGGAAATGGTAAACAAGAAAAGCACGTTAAAAATAGCATTTGCATTTTGATTTTTGTTAATGGAAATCTGCGTTTTTATGGAACCTGAGAATTACGAAGAGAAGGCAGTTCACGATCGGTTCTGTAAGTGCTAATTATGCAGCATTGCCTAATGGAAATGGCAAACAAGGAAATCGTGTAAACCATATTTTTGTTATCTTGATCTGTTAGTTTGGTTTTAATGGAAATCTGTGTTTTTCTATGAAACCTGAGAATTATGAAGAGAATGCGTATCAATATCGGCTCTCTAAGCGTGAATTATATAGCACTTCCTAATGGAAAGCATAAACAATAAAATCTGTGGAAAAAATCAGTTGCGTATTGTTTCTTCTGTTTCTTATGGAAATGATTGGTTTTCTGTTTGGAACCACAGAATAGTAGTAAAAACGCAATGCGTTATCGATTCTCTAAGTGCGACGTATATAGCATCTCCTTAATGTTAGCACAATCGAAAAACATGGAAACCGATTGTTGTTTAATGCGTTTTGCGATTTAATTGAAAATGCTTGCTTGGTTGGTGTATGGTTTACGTTGTTGTTGTGTGTTTTTTTTTTTTTTTTTCTGTCGTGCGCTTTCCAAAAACAAATAGCAAAACACAGTATGTTTTGATAGTTTTCTATACAAAGTGATAGTTCCACCTCGGTGAAACGCCAAGTTTTGATAATGTGCGGGCTGCGAAAACCAGCCCGCACAGCGTTCCCCTCTCTCTCTCTCTCTCTCTCTCTCTCTACACACATATATACACATATATACATATCTATATACACATACATACATACATACATATACATATATATGTGTATAACGGCGATGCCCGAAAAGGCAATAAGGAATTATCGTTGAATTGTCGGCTCGACTGGCCTGCCATTCCGCCTGCATACCAAGCGTCAAGAACCAAGGTGCATGGCGCGAAGCGCCAATGCAGTCTTGTATACATATAGACATGTGTATGTATACACGTATTTACATATAAATGTATACATATATGTGTACATATAAACACATATACATAGATAAATGTGTATATGTGTATATACGTACCTATCTATATATACACGTATAATGATATTTTTATACTATAATAAACGACAATGTACTATAACATAATACAGAATATTTTAATATGATACACTATAATATAATATGTTGTGATATAACATAGTACAACGCAACATAATAGAATGTGCTATAATATAGTATAATGCGAATTAATCAGTACAATATAATAAAATATGATATACTATATATATATTGGTATCACATACTATTACATAATATAGTGTATCATAATACCGTATACCATAGTATAATAGCACACAATATAGTATGATATAATATAATACAATATGGTGCGATGTCAAAATAGTGTATATTATAATATGACATCGTAGAATATAATATGATATCATATATTACAATATACTACAATATCATAAATTATGATAGGTTTCGGCCACCTGGAGCCACCTAAGCCCCAGGGGACGTGGCCGGGGGGTCCTGCCCAGGGACATCGGCGGGGCATGGGGACCGGGGGCCTTACTTTCCCTGTGTTTGAATGGTTTCAGCCACCCGGAGCCACCTGAGCCCCGGGGGACGTGGCCGGGAGGGTCCCGCCCAGGGACCTCGGCGGCGCATGGTGGGCCCGGGGCCATCATTTTCCTATGTTTTCTCAGGGTTTCGCCGGCCGGGAGCCACCAGAGCCCCAAGAGGTTGCAGGGAGTTCCAGGGGCTGTTCCTGCCTGGTGCCCCAGGTCTCCCACGGGCCTCCCAGAGGCCTCCAGGAGAGCTCTCCAAAGCTCACACACACACACACACGAGGGAGGAGAGGAGAGGAGGAGGGAGGGCGAGGGGGGGCAGGAGTGCGGTGGGCGACAAGGGAGGAGGGCGAGGTTGCTTGTCGTCGACCACTTGCACTTCCGGCGCAGGCCTGTGGGCCTCGCCTTGCCGGCGCGGGCCGCACGCACCCCTGCACCGCAGGAGCCGGCGGCGGCGCTTCCGTTGCGTCTGGCGCGGCCCGGCTCTCCGCGCTGCCGGAGCGGTTCGTGACCCTCGACGACGCGGTGGCCCAGGATGGGGGGAGGAGGAGGAGGAGGAGGAGGAGGAGGAGGAGGAGGAGGAGGACGGTGATGATGATGATGATGATGGTGGTGATAATAATGGTTATGGTGGTGATGATGATGATGGTGATGGTTAATTATGATGATGGTACTGCTGATGCTGCTGATGTTGCTGATGATGATGGTGGTGCTGATGATGCTGCTGATGGTGATGGTGATGGTGATGGTGATGGTGATGGTGATGATGAGGAAGAGGAGGACGGATGAGCAGGACGGATGATGAGGAAGAGGAGGATGAGGAAGAGGATAAGCAGGAGGAGGACGGAAGAGGAGGAGACGGCGGAGGAGGAGGCGGGAGGAGGAGTAGGAGGAGGAGGAGGAGGAAGAGGAGGAGGGTGGAAGAGGAGGAGGAGGAGAACAAGGAGTTGGTCCAGAGGTGTATGGCTGATGACAACAGACATAAGATATGAAATTATGTGTGCAAGCTATTGTGATATGCGCGCTGCACGGCTCGACGGACAGCAACAGAAGGACGAGGATTGGGCCCCCAGGCTCGAGGAGGAAATGGCAGTGAGAACGGAAGGCAGGAAAGGACAGAAGAGGGAATGAAAAGTAAACGCGACAACAGAGTGAGACGGATGAAGGAGGAAGAGGGCGGCAACAAAACATGCAGGATGAGGAAGACGGGCGGCCATCATGTTCCAGTGGCACGCTGGACAAGCAGCGTGGCCCGCGCTATGTCGCTTTGGCGCTCCAGAGGAACAGCTGCTCATGGCTAGCGCAAGATCCAGAAGCGAACGAGGCCGAGCTCGCCACCCAGGTTCCCCGCTCTCTCCCTCACCTTGCAGCGCGGGAGCCCAGCGCCCGCAAGCGCGCCGCCAGGTCTTCGGGCGGCCCGCGGGGGGAAAACTCAAGGCGAATCGGAATCCGCGTAGGACGCCACTATCCTGGACCCCCGAGCAGCCCTCGAAAGTGGCGACAACCTCACAGGTCGCAGCCGCCCGGGGATGGCGAGGTCGAGTCTGGGCGTGCCGTGGGGCTTCACCTCGCTGGACCCTTCAATAGTCTTAGAAAGTGGCGACGGCGTCGCAGATCGCAGCCCCCCACGGATGGCGAAGTCAGGTATAAATCCCCGGCAAGGCGCCATTTCGTTGGACCCCCAACAGCTATCAAAAGTGGCGATCGCTTCGCAGATCGCACCCCCCCAGGATGGATGGCGAGGTCGAAGGTGAACCCCCGGTAAGACGTCAGTCCGCTGGACCCCCAAGCAGCCTTTGAAAACGGCGATATGTTCGCAAATCAAAGCCTCCCAGGGCTGGCGAGGTCGAATGTAAATCCCCAGAATGACGTCCGTCCATGTTCCTCCGCTGGAAGCCCCAGCGGCCTTCGAAAGTGGCGACACTGTCGCAGACCGCAGCCCCCCAAGGACGGCGAAGTCTAAGCTGGATCCCCGGTACGACGTCCAGTGAACCCCCAGTAGCCTTTGAAAACGGCGACAGCTTCGCAAATCAAAGCCGCCACGGATGGCGTTGTCTTATCGTCTAATTTAAATACCCGGTAAAAGGGCTCTCCGCTGGACCTTCTGGCAGCCTTCGAAAGTGCCAACAGTGCCGCAGCCGCAGATTTCAGTTGCCCATGGATGGCGAGGTCCAATCTTACTGCCCTGTGAGACGTCACTCTGGTGGACCCCCTTGACAGCTTTCCATAGTGGCGATAGCGTCGCACATCGCAGCTTCCCCGGGGATGGCGAGGTCGATCTGAATATTCAGTAAGATGTCCTTCCGCTGGAAGCCCCAGCGCCCCTCGAAAATGGCTGCAGCGTCGCAGATCGCAACCCACCAAGGGAAGCGAGGTCTAGTGCGAATCCTTGGTAAGACGTCAATCCGCTGAACCCCACAGCAACCTGCGAAGGTGGCGGCAACTTCGCAGATCGCACCCGCCCACGGATGGCAAAGTCATATCCGAGTCCCCAGTAAGGCGTCACTCTGCTGGAACCCCTAGTGGTCGTCGAAAGAGGCGACCGCGTCGCACATCGCAGCACACCCAGGGGTGGCGAAGTCTAATACGAGTGCCATGTTAGACGTCATTCTGGTCGACCCCCCCAGCAGCTTTCCATAGTGGCGATAGCGTGGCACATCGCATTTTCCCCAGGGATTGCAAGGTCGAGTCTGAATACTCAGTAAGATGTCATTCCGTTGGAACCCCCAGCGCCCCTCGAAAGTAGCGGCAGCGTCACAGATCGCAACCACCCGAGGGAGGCGAGGTCTACTGCGAATCCCTGGTAAGACGTCAATCCGTTGAACCCCACAGCAACCTGCAAAGGTGGCGGCAACTTCGCAGATCGCATCCGCCCACGGAATGCAAGGTCAAGTCCGAATCCCAGCAAGGCCCCTTCCGCTGAAACCCCAAGTGGCCGTCGAAAATGGCGACGTTGTCGCAGATCGCAGCCCCCCATGCGCAGTGTAATGTGGATCCCAGCACCCTTTGAAAATGGCGAAATTTCGCAGATCGCAGCCCCCAGGGGTGTCAGAATCTTGTTCAGGTCCCTTGTAAAACGTCACCCTGGCGGGCCCCCCAATAGCCCTCGAAAGTGGCGACAGTGTCGCAGATCGCAGCCCCCCAGGGATGGCGAGGTATCGTAGGACGGCGGGGTAAGAGGCGAGGTGGCAGGCTGGTACAAGCCAGGTAGTAGGCAGGGAAGAAGAAGAGGAGGGAAGAGGAGGAGGGAGGCGGGAAGGAAGGAATTGCGACCGCAGGGCTCTATCGAGCACGAGAACCCAATGCAGAAGGGGCGGGATAAACCGAAGGGGGGGGCGTCCCGCTGCAGGAGGCTTTCTTTGACCCCTGTTTCTCGTTGTCCGAGGGGGGAGAAACCCTGGTTCCCTCCAGGGGCGAGGGGGCGCACCCAAGCAAAGGGACGACGACGACGACGACGACGACGACGACGACGACACCACGACGACACCACGACGACACCACGACCCCCACGCCCACGACAGGAGGAGGAGGAGGAGGAGGAGGAGGAGGATTGAGGAGGAATTGCCTGCCCGCGACAGTCAGGGGCCAAGGCTCTGAGCACGGAGCTCAAGGAGTCGCGCGGCCCCTGCGGTCGCGCCGAATCCCTTCGGGAGGTCTCCCCACAACAGAGACTGCGGCCTGGGAACACCGTCGCTTTGATTCTTGCCAGGTCTCGCGCCCGTAATTCGTGATGGGAGCCAGGCGCGCAGCAGTGGAGTGCCAGGAGGACGAGGAGCTGAGGCGTCTCATGGCCTGGGGTCCCTTTTCTGGGTCTCCGACCTCACAGGTGGCATCTGCAGGCCTTCAGGGCCGCCCCGCGGTGCCCCACCACAGGCACGGGGGGGAGCACTGCAACGTCCTTGCCCCCTCTGGATCCCTCCTTGAGGGCTCTCGTAGTCTCGCTTGGATTCGCTCCGGTCGCTGGACAGAACGCGCTCCAGGGTGGGCTCAGGGAGGAGGAGGAGGAGGAGGAGGAGGAGGAGGAGGAGGAGAAGGAGGAGGAGGAGGAGGAGGAGGAGGAGGACGAGAAGCAGCAACAGCAGCAGCAGGGGGAAGTGGAGGAGGAGGAGGAAGAGCAGCAGGAAGAGAAGGAGAAGGAGAAAGTTGAGGAGCAGTTGGAAGTGGATGAAAAGGAGGCGGAGGAGCAGGAGCAGGCGGAGGAAGTAGAGGGGAAGGAGGAGGAGGAGGAAGAGGAAGAAGAAGCAGAGGAGGAGGAGGAGGAAGAGGAGGAGGAGGAATAAGTGGACGAGGATGAGGAGGAGGAGCAGCAGCAGGTGCAGGAGGAGGAAGTAGAGGAGGACGAGGCGGAGGAGGAGGAGGAGGAAGTAGAAGATGAGGAGCGGGAGGAGGAAGTAGAGGAGCAGGAGGAGGAAGACCAATGGAAACCCAAGAGTCATCAACGATGTTGGAATACCACCCCCCCAGGCTCCCTCTTCATGGGCCCCTATATCGGTTCATTGCCACTGGGGGAACTGCCTCGTTAAGATGCAACCGTTTGAGGACGCTGAAGCATGCCAAAACATTGTTCTCGGGATTCCAACGCCAAGGATCAACCTGACTGTTGCGTCCTGACGATCTTGAGCCGTGCCAGAACACCATTCTTGGGAGTTCAACACAGCGAATCAGCCTAACGGCTGCACCCTTACAATCCTGAATCTCTTCAAAACGCAATTCCTGGTTCGCTGACCATGTGGATCCGTGAAACTCTTTCAAATCTTAAAGACGAATGTGCACGGCGCTAAGGCGAGAGCCAAATTTTGAAAAGGAGCTGCCCTCAATCCGCGAAGCAAATGTTTGAAACGAATGTGCGCAGCGCTAAAGCGAGAGCCACATTTTGAAAAGGAGTCGCCTTCAATGCGCGAGGCTCTTGCACATGTTTGAAACTAAGATGCGCGGCGCTAGAGCGAGAGCCACATTTTGAAAACGGCCCGCCCTCAATCCGCGAAACTCTTGCACATGTTTGAAGCGAATCAGCGCGGCGCTGAGGCGAGAGCCACATTTCGAAAACCACCCCCCTCAGTCCGTGAAATTCATTCAAATTTGAAAAAGCGAATGTGCGCGGCGCTAAAGCGAGAGCCACATCTTGAAAACCATCCGCCCTTCATCTGCGAAACTGCTGCCATCTGTTAAGCTTCAAGGCAAGCTTCAAGGTCATAACTGGTGAGGAAGTCTCAGGCGAAACGCCCAGCCCGCCCTAAGAATTGGCCCCGGGGTGCGACAGGGTGAAGTTATTTATCAGGAAAAGGAATGGAGGAAGTAGAAAGGGGGAGGAGGAGGAGGAGGACGAGGAGGAGCAGGAGGAGAGCCTGGACCTCCCAGCGCCGAGAAGAAACATCGCGGCGGCCAGCTCGGGCGTCGAGCCTGCCACATCCCCAAAATGAATGGGGACGAGAGGCGCGGCATCCGTAAAGGCTTGACGACTTCTCGCCAACCGACCTCGGTGACCAACATTATTCCATAATTCAGAAACCTAGATCGCCTGAGCCCGTTGAGCTGTTGTACGGTTGCCGAGGTCCGTCGGAGACAAGCATCGACACGGTGCATCCTGCCCCCCCTCTCAAGATGGATGGGGACGAGAGGCCCGGGATCCCTACGGGCTTGGCGACTCTTCGCCAATCGACCTGTGGGAATCAAGCCGGACACACTGAGCCTACATAGCAAGGATGAGCAACTTCCCCAAGGAATTTTCGCATCCTTGCCTTTTCGGCCGTCTTCGGCCCATCCTCGGCCACTTTCGGTGGCCAGCCCCGCTCGACGATCCCCGGCATGGGCGTTCAAGGCCCTTGCACCCTTGCCGCGCATCTTTACTATACAGGATGACTGTAAGTCAAGGCGAGCGCATATAAAGCTAGGTAAATCCACGTCTATCCAGGCAAACCCGGAGATCTTCAGGGCAGTTTGGAGCGGCCCGGGCCAAGAAAATGTCGCGGCGTCGGAGGTCTGGATTCGCGCCCGCCCCTCCTCTTCGATGTGCCCTGGCGCGCGGGGGGGGGGAGGGACGTTGCCCGGCCGGGGTCCTTTGCACTGTTGGATGTTTGGACGGTCGGCGCACCGTCTCTCATTTCGGCGCGTTCCAGGCGCGCTGCATCCGCACGATTGGTTTTGATTGCAACCTTTCATGCCCTGAAACACCTAATGATACGATCGGAAGATGCTGCTTGGCGTGTCGCGGCGGCGGCACCGGCGACACGCGATGATGCATGGCAAACGGGCAGCGCGTCGCTCCGCTTCGCGGGGCCGGAGGTTTCGAAAGGCTCGGTCGGGACGATGACGCTCGAGGACCAGCACGCGGCTAGCGTACCGCGCCGGGGCGTGAAGGACCAGAACCAGAGGCGCGGCACGCCAAGCAAAAGTGACGCGTGTTATGTTTAATGGCCGTCGGCCCATCCCGCCACCGCGCCTAGGTGGTAGGTCGGAGGCCTATTGAGGCCCTCTTGTCCTGTTTGGGGCGCCCCTCGGGCCCGAAGAAGGTCGCGCGGGAAGACGCGCCAGAGCCCTCGGAGGCACGTAGGGGGCCCCAGGAGAGTTCGGAATTTTGGGCCCGCGCCCCTTGATGATTCGATCGTGGGAATTGAGGACTACAGGTCACAAAGGACCCTATTGGTCCCCAGAAAACGGCACGGTCGTTTTTGGGCAATGTTCTGGCACGTTGCGGAGCAGGACAACAATCAAACAGCTGTTCTTCGGAAGCGGGAAAAAAACAGCTACAGGATTGGAACCAGCACCGGAGCCAGAACCAGGAAAGAAACGGCGACGGGACAGGGCAAAACAATTGCGCTGGGACCGGCCAACAAACCGACAACGGCACCAGTAAACAAATAGCCTTGTCGCTTCCAGCGTCTAAAACAAGCAGAGGACCTGAGGACTCTCCAACTCGGCAATTCTCGTGATCCTGAAAGGCTACGGCCGATCAGCCCGATTCTATGTTGATGAGAAGTGGACAAGCCAACCAGACGCGTATTTTTTTTCTGATGCAACTCCTGGGAGGTCGAATTCTGACTTTGCCCTGGTGCTAAATCTGGCTCAGTCTGGCTTGATCCCGATCAATTCGGCTTGATCCCGCTGAATCCGGACTAATCCCGCTTAGTAGAACCCCTATTTTGGCGCAGCAGCGCCCCAATGTGGCTCAATCCTCCTCAATCCTTCCGACGAGAACCTCCCAGCAGTTGCCTCCTAATTCTTGACATGCAGTGACACTCCATTCCAGACATCCGCCGATAAGAGTTTTTCCCAACCATCCTGTGGTGTTGGGTCCTCGTTTTGAAGAGACGGTGGTCCGCGTCTCCTCCTCCTCTCCTCCTCTCTCCTCTCCTCTGCCGTCCGCATGCGTCCCGCACGCCCATTCGGCACACCCCTCACACGTTTCGTGGCCCCATAGGGAGCTCCACCGAAGGCCCCAGTGCTGCCGTCCGCATGCGTCCCGCACACCCATTTCGGCACACCCCTCACACGTTTCGTGGCCCCATAGGGAGCTCCACCGAAGGCCCCATGGCTGCCGTCCGCATGCGTCCCGCACACCCATTTCGGCACACCCCTCACACGTTTCGTGGCCCCACAGGGAGCTCCACCGAAGGCCCCAGTGCTGCCGTCCGCATGCGTCCCGCACACCCATTTCGGCACACCCCTCACACGTTTCGTGGCCCCACAGGGAGCTCCACCGAAGGCCCCATGGCTGCCGTCCGCATGCGTCCCGCACACCCATTTCGGCACACCCCTCACACGTTTCGTGGCCCCACAGGGAGCTCCACCGAAGGCCCCAGTGCTGCCGTCCGCATGCGTCCCGCACACCCATTTCGGCACACCCCTCACACGTTTCGTGGCCCCATAGGGAGCTCCACCGAAGGCCCCATGGC
Organism: Prorocentrum cordatum; assembly: GCA_963575745.1. Lineage (NCBI taxonomy): Eukaryota > Dinophyceae > Prorocentrales > Prorocentraceae > Prorocentrum > Prorocentrum cordatum. Next base: position 221,988 of record CAUYUJ010017425.1, read on the forward strand.
TGCCGTCCGCATGCGTCCCGCACACCCATTTCGGCACACCCCTCACACGTTTCGTGGCCCCACAGGGAGCTCCACCGAAGGCCCCAGTGCTGCCGTCCGCATGCGTCCCGCACACCCATTTCGGCACACCCCTCACACGTTTCGTGGCCCCATAGGGAGCTCCACCGAAGGCCCCAGTGCTGCCGTCCGCATGCGTCCCGCACACCCATTTCGGCACACCCCTCACACGTTTCGTGGCCCCAGGGAGCTCCACCGAAGGCCCCAGTGCTGCCGTCCGCATGCGTCCCGCACACCCATTTCGGCACACCCCTCACACGTTTCGTGGCCCCTCCACCGAAGGAGCTCCACCGAAGGCCCCATATGCGTCCGCATTTCGGCGTCCCGCACACCCATGCTTCCGCATGCGTCCCGCACACCCATTTCGGCCACCCCTCACACGTTTCGTGGCCCCATAGGGAGCTCCACCGAAGGCCCCATGGCTGCCGTCCGCATGCGTCCCGCACACCCATTTCGGCACACCCCTCACACGTTTCGTGGCCCCATAGGGAGCTCCACCGAAGGCCCCATGGCTGCCGTCCGCATGCGTCCCGCACACCCATTTCGGCACACCCCTCACACGTTTCGTGGCCCCACAGGGAGCTCCACCGAAGGCCCCAGTGCTGCCGTCCGCATGCGTCCCGCACACCCATTTCGGCACACCCCTCACACGTTTCGTGGCCCCATAGGGAGCTCCACCGAAGGCCCCATGGCTGCCGTCCGCATGCGTCCCGCACACCCATTTCGGCACACCCCTCACACGTTTCGTGGCCCCACAGGGAGCTCCACCGAAGGCCCCAGTGCTGCCGTCCGCATGCGTCCCGCACACCCATTTCGGCACACCCCTCACACGTTTCGTGGCCCCATAGGGAGCTCCACCGAAGGCCCCATGGCTGCCGTCCGCATGCGTCCCGCACACCCATTTCGGCACACCCCTCACACGTTTCGTGGCCCCACAGGGAGCTCCACCGAAGGCCCCAGTGCTGCCGTCCGCATGCGTCCCGCACACCAGGTGTGTGGCGTGCCGACATGGGCGTCGCGGCGCGCGGGCGCTGCCGTCGGGGTTCCCAGGGAAGCCCCCTGCAGAGGCGACGCTCAGAGTCACGAGTACCGAGAGTCACGCAGACCCAAACTGTTCACAGTCGTATACATACATTTACACTGGGCGTATCCATGCACGCATTCATGCGAATAGAATCAATCGCGCGCAGATTCATTCATAATCAGACTCGCTCGCGATCCGACTCGCACGCGCTCAAGCTTTCATATTCGGACCTATCGTCTTCGTTCGTGTTGTGTACACTGCCACGCATTTCGGCACACCCCTCATACGGCTCGTGGCCCCGTAGGGAGCGCCACCGAAGAAGATATTCACAATTGCGGTACTCTCAACTGCATATGGTTGGGTCCTTCGCCAGGCTAATTCAGTCGCGGCCCCAGAGGTCCCGACCCCTTCCCCGGGGGTGGTTTTTCGCCCCCGGGCCCGGGCCCGATGCGGGGCCCCGGAGGCCGAAATCCAGGAAAAAAGCAGGATTGAAAAAAACATGTCCTCGGATCTCTGGGGACTCTTTCCACCCGGACCCCCGGTTTTCGTCCTGAGTCGTTTTGTTGACGCTCCCGAGGACCAGGAATGGCCCCCAGAAGGCGAGAGTACCAACAACAAACAAAAACGCCCGTCGTGATTTTTCGTTGCCCGAGGGGGTCTGGGCATGCAGCGACCCTCCCACTCGCGCCTCCCTCGGCACGGCGCCGGCCACTTGTGACGTGGCCGGCCAGGGCGGAAGCTGGGCCTGCGCGTGGCCTCAGCGCCTTTCCTCGCGCCAGGCTTAAGTCGGGCACGTCCCTCTACAGGAGAGAAACTCAGAAATAGCCCAAAGATAAATAGTCTGGGGACGATTGTTTGATTATTGTTTGACTATTCTTGGGCATTCGGGGGGTATTCTACATCCAAAATCGCCTGTTTTGGGGGGTCTTATAAATTCTGTCATCCAAAATGGTTTGAGTATGTGTTGGCTAGTCTTGGGCATTTTGGGGGTATGATGAATTCTGTCATCCAACATCGCCTGTAGGGGGGCAGGCCCGACCCAACGCGAGGCGCCGCGCGTGGCTGGGGGAGCGCCCGCGCTCGACGGGTGCCCGCATCTGGCGTGCCGCCTCCGCGCGCCCCCCTTGCCGCGCACGGGCCTGGCCGAGGCGCTGCCTCCCGGCCCCGTGCGGCTCGTCGTGGTGGGAGCGGCGGCGCGCCGAGGGGGGGAGCTCTCTGGGAGGTTCGGGCTCGAGGCGTGCGGGCGTGTTCGTCGGCTTCTCGGGGTTCGGGCTCGAGGCGTGCGGGCGGGTCCGTCGGTTCTCTGCGGCGTTCCAGCCTCGGGATGCGTGCCAGCGGCTGCGCCTCGCCGACGGGTGTCCCCGGGGGGTGCCCGGAGCGTCCCGAGCGGCCCTCTGGGATCGCTTTGGACGCTTGTTGGGTACTCCAGATGTCGTTATAAAAGGGAGGGGGTCTGGACCCTCCAAGACAAGCCATTTGAGACCTTCCCTGTGGGAGAACCCTCCAAAACATCGTCCCCAGACCCCCCCAGGCCCTCCAAGATAGCCCCCCCGAAATGAGACCCCCCTCCCTTTATTACGAAATCTGGAGTACCGAGGATGATTTGGAGTCGTCTCTGGCCGTTCGGGGGGCCTCCTGGGGGCCGAAAGCGATCTTGGGGGCGTCTGAAGCCGCTGCGGGGCCGCGCGGGTGATTCTTGGAACCGTCGTTGGCCGTTTTGGGGGAGCTGCGACCGGAAAACCACACTCGGCGGCGCGCCGAGGGGGGAGGGAAGCGAGAGAGGGCAGGCCTTCCTCTGAAGGCAGTGGGTCTTCTCAGAGCCCCCCCGGCCTGATGAGAAGCCCCTCGTGGCGTCGGAGAGCCTCTGAAAGCGTTTCAGAGTGTTGGAGGCCTTCTGCGCCTTGGAGGAAGACCTGGCCCCTCTGCCCTGCCCCCTGGTCGCGCCGCCGACGAACGCAGAGGGCCCTGACGGGAAGGGGTTTCCGAGTGTGCTTCGCCGTCTGCGGGCTCCCTGCGGTGGGGCTCCCTACGGGGCCACGAAGCGTGTGCGGGGCGTGCCGAAAGCGATGGGGGGACGCAATGGCCGAGGATGGTGGGATGATGGTGACGATGGTCACGATGGAGGAGTGCGGAGGCGGGAGGAGAGCGCGGGGCGCCGTCTCTCCGAAACGAGGGCCCGACCTCACAGGTTGATTGGGGAACAATGTTCGGGGTGCAACATGGGCCGTTCTCTTCGTGCCAGCGGTGCTGCTCGGATTCGGGCCCACCGCAGAGCGCAGGCCAGCCGCTCCGACGGCCGGGGGGAGGGGCTAGGGGCACCGAGGGGTGAGGACGCTGGCCCCGGGGGGGAGCATCGATTCCCTCGAGGCGCGGCAGAATAGACTGCGCAGCATGTGCGGCGCTCCCAGAAGGGCCTCGGCCTCGAGGACCGAAGGAGTTGCCATCTCTTCCTCGGCGGAGGGCGGCGGAAGTGAAGCGAGGCCGCCTCCGCCGGCGGCAGCCGGCGGAAGGTCGGAGGGCTCCCGGGATCGGCCATGTGTGGCCCCAGGAAATGGCAACAAGGTTGTGCGGTCACGGGTTGTCAGGAGCGCGCCGCGTGGGCCGACAGCGGAGGGCGGCCCCTGACAAGTTCGAGCGTCCCGCCCAGCAGGCCTTGTCGGCTGTGAGGTCTCGTGGCCTAAGCCCCTGGCTAACGGGGCGTTTTGTTTTAACAGGGTGGTAGCTGAGGGTGCGTTTTCGATTGTGCCTTCGGAAAATCGATTTGCCGCGCACAAGTGCGAGGTAATCCCCCCCGCCCAGAGTTATGATGATGTCTCGACGATTTTGCCGTCCCGATTTATCACGCACCAGTGCGAGGTAAATGCCTTGTCGCCCTGTACTCGCTCGTAGAGGCCCCTCAGCTACCACCCCGCTTGCTGACACCCCGGCTGCAGGGGCTTCGGTGGTTTCTCCCTTCGCCCTCCTGCGTCCCACATGCCTGCTGCTTCCCTGCTGCTTGTGCGGTGTTGCGGTGCGCCCTCTCCTGCGTGCCCCTTCTGGTGCTGCTCCGCTGGGACACTGCTGCTGCGGGTGGTGGCTGGGTGGGCCCCTCGTTCGGCTGCGGTAGGGCTGCCTGGCTGGCAGCCTCTCTCGGCAGCCACCGCCGTCTCCTCCTTATGCTTTCTGGCTGGCTCAGCGAGCCAGCGTTCTCTCTGCGTTGTGATGGCACGCGGCTGTCGACACAGCCCATGGCACCACGCTGGTGTTCACCCGGAGCTCTGTGACAGATTTGGTCGTTTTCTGTTCAGTTCGGTCAACAGCCGTTGGCGAGGCCGTTTAGTGGTTTCGTGTTGGGTCAGCATGCTCGCAGAGGAGCAGCGCGAGGCTGATCGGGTCTGCAGCAATCGATGTCACGTTCGAGCGTGAAGGTAGCAATTCTTCACCGCCCCGACGATGACTCTCAGTGACTCCTGTTTCCCTGAATTGGTGGGCTGCCCCCTTTTCCTGCTCGGGTTGTCATCCCTCTTCTGCTTGCTCCTGTTTGTCATTTGCTGGTCGGGCTTCTCTTCTGTTTTCAAGTCGGGCCTGTCCCTTACAGGGGGAATAGTAATAGTCAAAAAATAGTCTGGGGGCGATTCTTCTAGTTTTTGTTTGACAATTGTTGGAGCATTTTTGGTGAATGTTTGAGTTGTCCTCCAAAATTTCCCTGAAGGAGGACCGGCCCGACCGAATTCTGTTCGCGGAGGCGCCGGTTTGTGGGCAAGCGGTGGCTCCCGGCACCAGGCACTAGACAAAGGCCAGAGCCGCGCGGTCGCGCGGTGCTCCACCTGCGAAGCTTGGCTTGAGCAGCAGAGCTACGATTCGGGCCTGCCCCTCTACAGGGGGAATGCTCGAAAATAGTCAAAAAAATAGTATGGGGACTTTGTTTTATTCTTTCCCAACCATCCTGTGGTGTTGGGTCCTCGTTTTGAAGAGACAGCGCCCCGCGTCCCTCACTCCTCCTCCCCCTCCCCCCTCCTCCCTCCTCAATTTCGGCACACCCCTCACACGCTTCGTGGCCCCATACGGAGCTCCGCCGAAGGCCCCAGTGCTGCTGCCCGCATGCGTCACGCACACCCAATTCGGCACACCCCTCACACGCTTCGTGGCCCCATGGGAGCTCCGCCGAAGGCCCCAGTGCTGCCGCCGCCCCATAGGAGCTCCGCCGAAGGCCCCACTGCTGCCGCCCGCATGCGTCACCCACACCCAATTCGGCACACCCCTCACACGCTTCGTGGCCCCATAGGAGCTCCGCCGAAGGCCCCAGTGCTGCCGCCCGCATGCGTCACGCACACCCAATTCGGCACACCCCTCACACGTTTCGTGGCCCCATAGGAGCTCCGCCGAAGGCCCCAGTGCTGCCGCCCGCATGCGTCACCCACACCCAATTCGGCACACCCCTCACACGTTTCGTGGCCCCATAGGAGCTCCGCCGGAGGCCCCAGTGCTGCCGCCCGCATGCGTCACCCACACCCAATTCGGCACACCCCTCACACGTTTCGTGGCCCCATAGGAGCTCCGCCGAAGGCCCCAGTGCTGCCGCCGCATGCGTCCCGCACACCCAATTCGGCACACCCCACACGTTTCGTGGCCCCATAGGGAGCTCCGCCGAAGGCCCCAGTGCTGCCGCCCGCATGCGTCCCGCACACCCAATTCGGCACACCCCTCACACGTTTCGTGGCCCCATAGGGAGCTCCGCCGAAGGCCCCAGTGCTGCCGCCCGCATGCGTCACCCACACCCAATTCGGCACACCCCTCACACGTTTCGTGGCCCCATAGGGAGCTCCGCCGAAGGTCCCAGTGGGTGTGCCCGCATGCGTCCCGCACACCCATTTCGGCACACCCCTCACACGTTTCGTGGCCCCATAGGGAGCTCCACCGAAGGCCCCAGTGCTGCCGCCCGCATGCGTCCCGCACACCCATTTCGGCACACCCCACACCCGTTTCGTGGCCCCGTAGGGGCTCCACCGAAGGTCCCAGTGCTGTTCCGCACACCCGGCACCCCATTTCGGCATACCCTTCACACGTTTCGTGGCCCCATAGGGAGCTCCACCGAAGGCCCCAGTGGGTGTGCCCGCATGCGTCCCGCACACCCATTTCGGTACACCCCTCATGCGTCTCGTGACCCCTCACACGTTTTGTGGTCCCATGGGGAGCTCCACCGAAGGCCCCAGTGGGTGTGCCCGCATGCGTCCCGCACACCCATTTCGGCACACCCCTCGCACGTTTCGTGGCCCCGTAGGGGGCTCCACCGAAGAAGATATTCACAATTGCGGTACTCGCAATTGCATATGGTTGGGTCCTTCGCCAGGATAATGTTTCACAAGTTTGGAGTATGTTTTAGATATCTTCAACTGTTCGCCCCAAATCCCCCTGTAGGGGGACAGGCCCGACCTAACAGCAGAACCACAATTCGGGCGCGCGCACCTCTCTCTCTCTCTCTCTCTCTCGAGGGCTGAAGATTATCCCACCTCTCCCCTCTGCCGTTCTCTGATTTCTCTCTCTCTTTCTCTCTCTCTCTCTCTCTTACTGATCTCTCTTGCTCTCTCTCTCTCTCTCTCTTTCTCTCTCTCTCTCTCTCTCTCTCTCTTTCTTTCTTTTTCTCTTTCTGATCGATATATATATATATATATATATATATGTATGATGTATCTCTCTCTCTCTCTTTATCTGATCTCTCGTTCTCTCTTTCTCTCTCTCTCTCTCTCTCTCTTTCTGATTTCTCTCTCTCTCTCTCTCTTTCTTTACCTTTCTCGCATGCGTCCCCGGGCCAAATTCCGGTACACTCCACACGATGATCGTGGCTCTGGCCCCGCAGGGAATTCCACCAGGGTGCGCCCGATTTCGGCACACCCCTCACAAGGATCGTGGCCCTGACCCCATGCGGAGCTCCTCCGAAGGTCCCAGAGGCAGGGCCTGCATGCGTCCTCGGGCCCGCTTTTGGCACACACACACACCTCGCAAGGATCGTGGCCCTGGCCCCATGCGGAGCTCTTCCGAAGGTCCCAGTAGCAGGGAGCGCATGCGTCCCCAGGCCCACGGAAGGCCAATTCCAGCGCACCCTTTACGAGGATCGTTGCCTTGACCCCATACGGAGTTTTTCCCAACCATCCTGTGGTGTTGGGTCCTCGTTTTGAAGAGACAGCGCCCCGCGTCCTTCTCCTCTCCTCCTCCTTCCTCCTCCTTCCTCCTTCCTCCTTCCTCCCCCTCCTCCTCCCCCTCCTCCCTCCTCCCCCTCCTTGCCTTTGCTCTCGGCACACCTCTCACACACGTTTCGCAGCCCCATAGGGAGCTCCACCGAAGGCCCCAGTGGTTGCTCTCGCATACGTTTCCCCCACCATGGGCAGCGCTTCGTGGCCCCATAGGGAGCTCCACCGAAGGCCCCAGTGGTTGCTCTCGCATGCGTTTCCCCCCACCCTGGGCAGCGTTTCGTGGCCCCATAGGGAGCTCCACCGAAGGCCCCAGTGGTTGCTCTCGCATGCGTTTCCCCCACCCTGGGCAGCGTTTCGTGGCCCCATAGGGAGCTCCACCGAAGGCCCCAGTGGTTGCTTGCGCATGCGTTTGCGCACCCCCCACCCTGGGCAGCGTTTCGTAGCCCCATAGGGAGCTCCACCGAAGGCCCCAGTGGTTGCTCTCGCATGCGTTTCCCCCACCCTGGGCAGCGTTTCGTGGCCCCATAGGGAGCTCCACCGAAGGCCCCAGTGGTTGCTCTCGCATGCGTTTCCCCCACCCTGGGCAGCGTTTCGTGGCCCCATAGGGAGCTCCACCGAAGGCCCAGTGGTTGCTCTCGCATGCGTTTCCCCCACCCTGGGCAGCGTTTCGTGGCCCCATAGGGAGCTCCACCGAAGGCCCCAGTGGTTGCTCTCGCATGCGTTTCCCCCACCCAGGGCAGCGTTTCGTGCCCCATAGGGAGCTCCACCGAAGGCCCCGTGGTTGCTCTCGCATGCGTTTCCCCCACCTTGGGCAGCGTTTCGTAGCCCCATAGGGAGCTCCACCGAAGGCCCCAGTGGTTGCTCTCGCATGCGTTTCCCCATGGGCAGCGTTCATAAGGAGCTCCACCGAAGGCCCCAGTGGTTGCTCTCGCATGCGTTTCCCCCACCCTGGGCAGCGTTTCGTGGCCCCTATGGGAGCTCCACCGAAGGCCCCAGTGGTTGCTCTCGCATGCGTTTCCCCCCACCCTGGGCAGCGCTTCGTGGCCCCATAGGGAGCTCCACCGAAGGCCCCAGTGGTTGCTCTCGCATGCGGTTCCTCCACCCAGGGCAGCGTTTCGTGGCCCCATAGGGAGCTCCACCGAAGGCCCCAGTGGCTGCTCTCGCATGCGCTTCCTCCACCCAGGGCAGCGCTTCGTGGCCCCATAGGGAGCCCCACCGAAAGCGGCACCCACAACGCGTTACGAACAATTGTTTATGGTTGGGTCGTTCGCCAGATAATTTGGAAGGTCCCAGTGGCAGGGCCCGCATGCGTCCCCAAGCCAAATTTCGGCGCACCTTGAATATGAATCATAGTAGGGGGTACCGAGTATGAGTCGTAGTAGGGAGCACTCATTATGGCTCATAGAGGGAGTCTCTATTATGATTCATAGGAGGGCTACGATGAGTCATAGCAGGGAGTCCGATTATGGATCATAGTAGGGACTCGCTATCATGACTCATAGTAGGGAGCTCTTAGTCTGTATTATGACTCATAGCAGGGAGCTTCTGCCCTGAGTCGTAGAAGGGAGCCTGTACGGTGACTTAGAGTAGGGAGTAGTATGACTCATAGTAGGTACTCTCACTTTTTACTCATAGCAGGGAGCCGCTAGTACGACTCATAGCAGGGAGTCCCTACTATGACTCATAGCAGGGGAATCGCTAGTATGACTCACAGTAGGTTGTCATGTGGAGCTCTAGTTATGACTCCTTGTAGGTGGTCTCTAGTATGACTCATAGCAGCGGGTCTCTACCATGACTCCTAATGGGGGGGGCTATACTATGACTAATCGTAGGGAGTCCCTACCATGAGTCGTTGTAGGGAGCTCCTACTATGAGTCGTACCAAGGAGCCACTACTATTATGAGTCGTAGTAGAGCTCCTACTATGCGTCGTAGTAGGGAGCTTCTACTATGATTCATAGCAGTGGGCATCTATTATGACTCATAGTGGGGAGCCTCTATTATGACTCATTGTGGGGAGCCTCTATTATATTTCAAAGTAGGGAGCCTCTGCTATGACTCATAGCAGGGAGCCTCTACTATGACTCGTAGTCGCAGGGTGCTCCTATTGTGAGTCGTAGTAGGGAGCTTCCACGATGAGTCGTAGTAGGAGCTCCTATTCTGACTCATAGTAGGTGGTCTCTACTATGACTCATAGCAGGTGGTTTCGGTCATGGCTAATCGTAGGGAGTGTTTATTCTGAGTCGTACTAGAGAGCTCCTACTGGGGAGCCCCTACTATGACTTGTTGCAGGGAGCTCTTACTATACGTCGTAGTAGGGTGCTCCTACTGTGAGTCGTAGTAGGGAGCTCCTACTATCAGTCGTAGTAGAAAGCCATACTATGAGTCGTAGTAGGGAGCTCGTACTATGACTCATTGTAGGGGGGGTCTACTCTGGTTCATGGTAGGGAGCCCCTCACTAGCATCCCTGTCGGCCCCTATACGCTTGCTATACCGTCCCTGTCAGCTCCTATACACTCCCTATACACTCCTTGGGGAAGAAGAATGCAATGCACTGCAATACTCCCTGCGGGCGAACAACAATACAGCACACTACAATACAATTCGCCGGGAGCTGGGCGTGTTTGGGATTGACACAAGCTCGCTTCGCTGGAACACACACACACACACACACACACACACACACACTTTGGTGTTCCAGGGATCTGCAGCGTCCCATAGTATAGAATTCCAATGGTTCCAGTGGTTTGGGGTGGGTGTGCGGGTGTGGGTGCGGGTGTGGGTGTGGGTGTGGGTGTGGGTGTGGGTGTGGGTGTGGGGGGGTGGGTGTGGGGGGGTGGGGGGGGTTACGGGTACCCAGTGTAGGCCTCCGCCCCGTGGGCGGAATTTGGAGCAGGGCTCCCGTGGGACGGGTACCCAACGTAGGCCTCCACCTTGTTGTTGTTGGTGGTGGTGTTGTTGTTGTTGGGAAGAGGGACAAGGGATGAGGAACGAAGGACAAGGGACGAGGGAAGGGAGGTGGAGGAGGCGGATGATAGGGAGGAGGGGGAGAAGGAAGGAGGAAGAGAAGGATCACCAGCAGCTGGAGGAAGAGGAGGAAGAAGGAGGACGAAGAGGCGAGAAGAAGAGAAAAGGCAGCAGCAACAGGAGGAGAGGAGGATGCAAAGCAGGATTGGCCGGCCCTCCATATTACCCCCGCTTTGTTTTACTTTTCGCGGGGGGGAGGATGATAAGGAGGAATGGGAGTCGGAGAATGGAGCGGTGTCAATGCGCACCTGACGCCAAGACGGCCCAGGACCGCAAACGTTCGTTCACAAACGGACACGGTCAACCACGCGCTGAATTGCAGAGCGATTGCTGGCATCCGCCGAGGAAGAGCGTCGACGGAGCGTTTGCCACTCGAACGTGTCTGTTGCCACCCTGAGCCGCGCAGCTACGCGCCAGGCGCACTGTAGCCGGCCACTGGCGCCAGACTAGTTCCGCGGAGGGGCGTGCCAGGGAGCGCGCACGAGGCCGCGTAAACGGGCGTGCCCAGGGGCGTGCCCGTGGCGTTTCAGGACACGCGCCCGTGGCGTTGCAGGAAGCGCGCCTGTGGCCCGCGTCGGCGCACGGGCGGGAGTTGCGTTTCGGGGCGCGTCTGGGGGCGTGTCCAGTGACGAGCGACCCACTGTCCGCAGGGGCCACGGCAAGGGGCGAGGACAGGGAGTGCGATGGGGGTGGGAGGAGGGGGAGGGCAAAGTAAGATGAGACAAGTCGCGGAGCGAGCGGGAGAGGGAGGAGAGGAGGAGGGGAAAGAGGAAGGAAGCGGACGGACAAGGAGAAAGACATTTGGAGGAGGAGGAGGAGGAGGAGGAATATGAGGAGGAAGAGGACATGAGCAAGACCAAGATGCATCAACGATGCAATATACCCTCCCGCATCGAGCCCCCCCTCACCAGTCACTACAAGCTTTCTTTCTACACCACAAAAAGCACCCCCTGAAAAGACAGCACCTCGTGGGCCTATCAGGGAGGCCACTCGGCCTGCCATTCAGACGACGGCCCTGGTTTGAAAAGAAACGCCTTGCACCCCATCGCCGGCTAGCAGGAATGCGGCAACGTATGGCCATGAAGTTCAACGGGTTTCCTGCGAGATCCCAGGCTAGAAAACTGAGCGTGGGTTTTGCCTTAGAGGATCGAAAAGAGCTGGCAGACCCTCTTCTCCGGCGGAGGCACAACAGCGGCGGCTCCGCCAGCGGAAGGCCGGCGGAGGCCGGAGGCCCAGGATGCCCCTCGCAAGAGACGGCGGTCTTGTGGGATCCAGGGCCTGGTTCGAACCGGTAGTGGACCCCCCCCCCCCGGCTTTCGAGGGGAGGGGGGGGGGGGGGGGGGAGGGGAGGGGGGGGGGGGAGGGGTTAGGGAGGGGGGTTTTGCCAGGGGGTGGTATGGGAGGGGGTGAGGGGGGGAGGTTCCAGCAGAAGGGGGGGAGGGGGGGGGGGATTTTCGAGAGGGGGGGGGTCCCGGGTTCCGGAGGAAAAGGGCGGCAATCTTCCACAGGAAAGCGGCGGTGAATCACGCTCTCTCAGATCCAAGGAAGTGTCAGGCGAGAGCCCGGCTTTGAAAAGGGGCCGCCCGTCATCTTTTGAACCGCTGCATGTTTTACACACACATACATAAAGGCACGACGAGCGGCGCGAAGTCGAGAGCCCCCCTTTTTGGAAAGGAGCCGTCCTCTATCGGCGTACCAGTTGCAAGTTCTGAAGATGAGCGCGCGCGGCACGGGGACGATAGCTCCATTTTGAAAACGCCGCACCCTCCTCGTAGCTGCTGCGTTTTGAAAGACGAGTGCTGCGCGGCGCAAGGGCGAAAGTTCTTCCCAACCATCCTGTGGTGTTGGGTCCTCGTTTTGAAAAGACGGTGCCCCGCTTTCCTCTCCTCCTCCTCCTCTCCTCCTCCCTCCTCCCTGCGTTTCACCCACCCAGTACAGCGCTTCGTGGCCCCATACGGAGCTCCACCGAAGGCGCCAGTGGCAGGGTTCGCATGGCGGCCCCGGGCCATTGCGGCACACCCCTCACGAGGATCGTGGCAGCACAGGGAGCTCCACCGAAGGCTCTAGTGGCAGGGTTCGCACTGCGGCCCCGGGCCATTGCGGCACACCCTTCACGAGGATCGTGCCCCACAGGGAGCTCCACCGAAGGCCCAGTGGCAGGGTTTGCATGGCGGCCTCGGGCCATTTCGGCACACTCATCTTGAGGATCGTGGCCCCATAGGGAGCTTCACCGAAGGTACCAGCGGCAGGGTTCGCATGGCGGCCCCGGGCCATTGCGGCACACCCCTCACGAGGATCGTGGCCACGTAGGGAGCTTCACCGAAGGCGTCAGAGGCAAGGTTCGCATGGCGGCCTCGGGGCATTTCGGCACACCTCTCACGAGGATCGTGGCCCCATGGGGAGCTCCACCGAAGGCCCCAGTGGCAGGGTTCGCATGGCGGCCTCGGGCCAATTCGGCACACCCCTCACGAAGATCGTGGCAGCATAGGGAGCTTCACCGAAGGCGCCAGTGGCAGGGTTCGCATGGCGGCCTCGGGGCATTTCGGCACACCCCTCACGAGGATCGTGGCCCCACAGGAGCTCCACCGAAGGCGCCAGTGGCAGGGTTCGCATGGCGGCCCCGGGTCATTGCGGCACACGCCTCACGAGGATCGTGGCCCCATAGTTGTGCTGCTTCAACAACCGCGCCTGGGCGTCGTACTCCGTCTTGTCGACGTGCAACGCCACCTCCTCCTTCATGGCTCTCAAAGCCCTCTCTTGCTTCTGCTCCTCGGTCAGAGGGACGCCGTCCTTGTCGTCGTCGGCGCCCGCGAAGACGGCCACGAACGTGTTCCTGAGCATGTCGGGCTCCAGCGGGAAGCCGTCGCCACATAGGGATCGCGGGCGAAGATGGTTTTCACAATTGCGGTATCCACAAACGCATATGGTTGGATTTTTCGCCAGGCTAACTTTTTCACCCCTCCATTTATGTTCTCTAACTGATGAATGACGCTACTTTGTAAGATGGGTGTGGGCGGCGCTGGGGCGAGAGCACCATTTTGACACCGCCCCCCCCCCCAATCCGTGCAAGCGCATCAAAGCGCAAGCTTCAGGATCAGAAGTCTGATGGTCTGAGGCGAAACGCCCGGTCCACCGTTCTTTGGCCAGCCCAGGCTCCAGAGGGGAAATCCCTCCATCCAAAACCCGAACTCGAGTTTTTTTTTTCTGTCGGGGGTTGTTCGGTGGCCGCCGCCCGCCCGCCCGCCCGCCTGCCCCCGTCGCCCGTTCGCCGTGCTCCCGTGCTCAACACAACGACCAGTATTCTTGAGTCAGGTGTGTCCCTCTACAGGAGGAGTGTTCAAAAATAGCCCCCAAATCGTATGGGGTCGATTCTTGATCGCTCTGATTGTTTTCAAGTATTTGTTTTAGACTGTCTTTGTTTTTCTCCCCAACTCCGCCTGTAGGGGGACATGCTCGACCTAGCAGTGTTCAACAGCGTCCGTCCCCAGCACAACAGCGTCCCGCGGCAAGAGCGAATCCTCGGGGCCTCCATTGGAATCCCGATCCGCCCGCCCGCTGCCCGCCGCCCGCCCGCCCGCCAGCCGCTCCCCCGTCGCCCGTTCGCCGTGCTTCCGCGTTCAGCATTCGGAGCGCCAGCCAGTACTCAACAGCGTTTCTGAGGTCTTCGAACCCCTTTCGAAAACATTCGGCACAAGACACCCAGAGTTGGGAGGTTTTTCTGAGGTTTCCCCCCCTGGAGCTTGGCTGGCCGCAGAAACCCCCGAACACCCTCCGACAACCCCCCGAGCTGTTTGTTGTTGTTGTTGTTTTTTTGGGGGGGGGTCTGGGGGGGTGTTCAGAAACTGTTTTGGAACCCACCAAAAAAACAAAAAGAAACAAGACCCGTTGTTTTTTGTTTTTTGGTCATGGGTTTGACCTTTGGAGCCTGGGCTGGCCGGAAAACCTCCGCCCCCCCCCGAAAAGTTTCCGTTTTTTTAATGGATTTGTTCGGGAAAGTTCTGGGGGGTGTGCAGAATCAGTTTCGTTTTTCATTGTGTGGCCTCAGACCCCCCCCGAAAACCTCCTGTAGCCAGGGCTGGCCGGAGAACCCCCGACCCCTCCCCTAAAAACCTTCGAACTGGATTTTTCTGGCAGTTTTCGAAGGGATTCCGCGGTGGTTTTCAGACATAGTTTTGTTATTAATTGTAGACCCGCGGACCCCTTTTGAAAAACACAAGAAACACACGCGAGTTGAGAGGGGGGTCCGGGAGTTCTTCCTCCCTGGAGTCTGGGCTGGCTGGAGAACCCCCCAGAACTCTCCAAAAAACCGGCGAGTTTTTTTTTGTTCGAGGGTGTTCCCTCCTGGAGCCTGGGCTGGCAGGAGAACCCTTGAAAACCACCCGAAAACATTCGAGTTGGGAGGTTTT
>CAUYUJ010017426.1:0-39408 GCA_963575745.1 Prorocentrum cordatum
GGGGGGGGGGGGGGGGGGGGGGGAGCAGGGCCAGCATGCGCATGAGCATCAGCCTGATCTCGAGCAGGAGCAGCAACAGGAGCATGAGGATCAACATGCTGATGAAGGCAACAAGAGGGGGAATCTCATGAGAAGCAGCAGCAGCAGCAGCGCAACCAGCGGCACGGGGCGGATGTCGTTCGTAGCGATGCTTGCCCTTCGGAGGAGGAGGCTGAAGATGAGGAATAATAAGAGCGGGAGGAGGGCGCGGAGGGGGAGGAGGAGGAGGAGGAGGTTGCGAGCAGGAGGAGAAACTCAGGGAGGAACTGGAGGAGGATGGGGGAAGCCTGGGAGGCGGAGGATGGAGAGAAGAAAGGGTGCTGGTTTCACCCTGCCGTCCTCTTCTGCTTGAACTCGTACGCCTTCTCGCCGGGGCCAATCATCATGTGCGCCGTGGCGCGCGCGTGGGGCTTGATCTCCTCGTCTTGGATCTCCTTGGCGTCCTCTGCGATCTCCTCGTCCTCTGCGATCTCCTCTGCGTCCTCTGCGATCTCCTCTTCCTCTGCGATCTCCTCTGCGTCCTCTGCGATCTCCTTGGCGCCCTCTGCGATCTCATCGGCGTCCTCTGCGATCTCCTCGGCGTCCTCTGCGAACTCGCCCTCGTCCTCTGCGAACTCGCCCTCGTCCTCTGCGATCTCCTCGGCGTCCTCTGCGATCTCCTCGGCGTCGTCCTCTGCGATCTCCTTGGAGTCGGCGTCCTCTGCGGCCTCCTCCTTGGCGACCTCGCCGTCGGCCTCCTCCTTGGCGACCTCGCCGTCGGCCTCCTCCTTGGCGACCTCGCCGTCGGCCCCCTCCTTGGTCGGCTTGCGCCTCGCCTGCTTGTTCGGCTTGCCCTGCGGGGTCGCCTGCTCATCGATCCTCCCCCCTAGCCTCATCAACCCCCATCCATCCCTCCTCCTCCTCCTCCTTCTCCTCGTCCTCCTTCCTCCTCCTCCCCCCCCTCCTCCTCCGCCTCCTCCTCCCCGTCCTTCTCCTCCCCCGTCCCGTCGCTCTCCTCGTCCCCTCTGCCCTCCTCGTTCCGCCCATTTCCTTTCAGCTTGCTCCCCTGTTCTTCCTGACTCTTCCTCCTCCTCCTCCTCCTCCTCGTCTTCGTGATCCTGGGCCTTCTCGTGTACTCCTCTCCTCCCTGTCATGGCCTGCGCTGCAGCGGGCCGCTTGATCGACGTCGCCGCCGCTGGGCGCTTCAGCGCGGCGGCGGCGATTGGGAAGTCCAGCTCGGCGGGCTCGTCTTTCGGCGTCTCGAGCACGCCGGGGCCACCTGCCACGCGAGCCCACTCAAGGAGGGGGGGAGAAGAGGGGGGGCCATGGGGATGATAATCAAGGCGACGAAGGATGGAGTCCGACACGATTCGAGGACGGGGTTCGAGCTCCTCAGGTGAGGCATAGCTCGAACCCCATCCCCCATTGTTGCTTGGACCCACCCTTGGTCTCCATGATGATGTTCCGCATCGAGCTCTCCAGGCGAGGGAGGTCGAGGAGAACGAAGGAGGGCAATGGCAGCATTGACGGCTGACGGGGTTTAAATCGAGCCTGCGATGGTGCTTCTTCTTCTTCGCGTGCTTCTCGTTCTTCTCGCTCTCGTCCCGCCCCAGCAAGCTGTGAATGAACGGGATGGCAATCGCTTCGCGCTTGATATTGCAGCTGCTGGGGCGGGGCGTCTCAGCCTGCTTCGCGTCGTCGATGTCAATCGTGCCACCGACTAACACCAGCGTCTGTTTATAAACGCGCGCGTCTGCTCATCGTCGACCCCATTCATCTTTGTTGTTGTTCCCTCCTCGTCCTCCGGTTCCTCCTCCTCCTCCTCCGTCTCCCCCTCCTCCTCCCTCGTTGTGTTCCTCCTTCTCCTGCTCCTCCTCCTCCTTCTCCCCATCCTCCTCCTCCTCCCCCCCCTCCTCCTCCGTCTCCTCCTCGTGCGAGCCTCTTGCAGCAGCTCTCTGAAGCTCTCCTCGGTCATGCGCTCCACCTCGTCCAGCTCAGCCTGATCGCCCTGCCTGTCCTCGAGGCGCGCATCGCCCTCGCTGCGAGGGGGGCGAAGAGGAAGGGAGACGATGGGGAGGAGCGAGAGGGAGGGAGGCAGCGAGAGAGGGAAGGCGGAAGGGAGTTGGAGGAGGAGGAGGGGTAGGGGGAGGACGAGGAGGAGGAGGGCCAGCAGGGGCGTAGAGAAGGAGGAGGGACGACGACAAGGATATGCGTCACCCCCCATAGGATCTAGATCTAGATCCAATGGGGGGTGGCGCATGATGTATCTGGATCGTCTCCTCGAGGAGTCGATCCAAATACATCGATCCGATGCTCTTGAACGCCGCCCCCATCCCGAGCTCACGTGATGGAAGCTCGGGATGGTGGCGATGTTCGGCTCCAACACCTTAGGATGCCCGTCTCTCCGGGATCTTGTCGAGCAGCGTGATCTGCTGCGTGATGCCAGTGCTGCGCTGCCAGTGGGCGTGGATCCGTCGAACCGCTCGAGCCTGGATGAACCTGGGGGCGGGGGGGGAGGGGGGGGAAGCTCCGATCCTCCTTCCCCTCCATCCTCCAGCATCCCTCTTCCTCCTTCCGTTTTTTCATGCCATCCTCCTGTCCTCAATGATCTCCGTTCCCGTCGTTTTCGCGAGCGCCCCGCGATCGAGAAGCGCGACCTATCTCGCGCCCTCAAGCTCGAGGCGGAAGCCACCACGCATCGCGATTCAACTTCGCACCCTCGCAGGCGCACAGTCCCATCCTGCGCTCTCCTTCTCCAATCTCCTCCACTTTCCCTCCCCTACACAGTGTCCTCACTCTACGTTCGCTCCTCCTCCAACCTTTTTCCCATGGGGAACGAGTGGCCCGCGATCGCGGCGTGCGGTGGGGCTCTGTTCCGCTTGTCCATGCTGCGCAGGTGGTTCTCGATCTTGGCATGGCATGCGATCTTCCACGCAGCCTGCTCGAAGGGTGCGCGGGGAGGAGAGGGGGGGGGGGGCTGGTGGTAGTTTTGAGCTCGAGCTCAAAACTGCCATCATCATGTTTTGATGTGGGCCCTCGGATCTGACGTGGTAGTTCTGGGCTCGAGCTGGCGGTGGTAGTCTTGAGCTCGAGCTCAAAACTACCATCACCAACGGCAGAATTTGAACGAATCCGTCGATGCCTCCATCCGCTTCTGCGCGAAGCGCTTGCTGGACCCGATTTCCTCGAGCTTCGCGACGAGAGCGCCCCAAACCTTGCTCGAGGCCGCATGGCGAGAATACGGAGGAACGGGCTGAACGGAGGAGGAGTCCGATTGAGGAGGGGGCCGACGAAGGAGGCCGACGAATGAGGCTGACGGAGGATGGGGGGGGAGGAGGAGAAGGAAGAAGAGGGCGCAGGGTGAAGATGGGGAGGGGGATGGAGGTGATATGGATCAGAACGAGAAGAGGATGACGATGGACGAGACGGCGACCGACGACGACGGCGACGACGACAAGGTGGATACGCAATATACGTGGCAGCCTTGAGCTCCTGCACGTTCGGGCGCGAGTTGTACTCTGGGATGCGCGCTGCGAAGTTCGGGGTGTTCGTGCCTCTTCGGATCTATTCGATGCCCGAGCCATTGCCTCAGATCTGAAGCAATGGCTTGGGCATTGAGGCCTCTCTAGGCAGAGGCTTGGGCATTGAAGCCTCTCTAGGCCTCGGCCTCTCGAGGCCCGTCGAGACCTCTCGAGGTCTTTGAAAGGGCCGGAAGGGGTGCAGAGGGAAGCCAGAAGTGGAGGAAGGGGTAAGTAAGGCATGATAACTATAGAGAGAATGAGTGAGATCTATAAGCATTTCGAAATAACAGGGCACCCTCGATCACGGGCCAGGACTCGCCCAGCTCCAAGGCCTGCGAAAGTGCCACGAGACAAGATTGCCAAGTGACGTTCAGGGTTCCCTGAACGTCACTTGGCAGTCTGGTCCCTTGCCATCTGCGTCGTTTCTTGTTCCTCCGCGTCATCCCTCCTCCTTGTCTTCCTTCCTCTCTCGATCCCCCTCCTCCTCCTCCTCCTCCTCCTCCTCCTCCCCCCCCTCTTCCTCCCCCTCCTCCTCGTCCTCCTCCTAGTGGCGCCTTCGCCAGCGCAGTCGCGTCGACTTCGGCGCAGGCCTGGTGGAAGCACGGCGCCATCTGCTTCTCCTCCTCGATTGCCTGGAGGCCCCCCTCTGCGTGCGTTCTACCTCTCCTCTTCCGCCTCCTCCTCCTCCTCCTCTTGATCATCATCATCATCATCATCATCACCATCGCCATCACCATGGTCATTATCATCATCATCAGCAGCAACAGCATCATCCTCATCACCATTATCACCATCATGATCCTAATCATCATCGTCGTCTTCATCACCTCCCTCTCCTCCTCCTCCTCCTCCTCCTCAGAATCATCCTCCTCCTCCTCCCCCCTCCGCCCTCCTCCTCGAACCTCCTCCGCCTCCCATCCTCCTGATCCTGATCCGCCGCTTCATCACCATCCTCATTCTCATCATCCTGATCCTCATCCTCATCATCGCCCTCATCCTCATCGATCCTCATCACCTCCTCCTCCTCCTCCTCCTCCTCCTTGTCATCCTCCTTCCTCTAGGTTCTTCTCCTCCTTTCCCTCCTCCTCCTCCTCGTTCGTGATCGTCGTCGTCGTCCTCCTCCTCCTCCTGCTCCTCCTCCTGCTCCCCCTCCTGCTCCTCCTCCTCCTCCTCCTCCTTCTCCTCCTCCCTTTCTCCTAGGAGGAGGAGAAAGAGCAGGAGGGCCAGTGGGGGAGCAGGAGGAGCAGAACAAGGGAGGAGGAGAAGGAGGAGGAGGAGGTTGACATTAATGAGGAGGAGGAGGAGGACGAGGACGAGGAGAAGGAGGAGGAGGATCGCGGCCTCGTCGAAGTCCACGATGGGCTGCGCCATGGCGCAGGCCCCAGGGGGATAGCAGGCGAGGGCAAGGAGCCCTAGGGCAAGGGCAAGGATCGCACAGAGGGAAGGAGGGCGAGGGCAGGGAAGGGGGGAAGGAGGAGCGAGGAGGAAGGGAAGCTTGAACGAAAAAGGCGTGGAGGGCCTCGGGGCGCGCCAGGCGCCCGCGCGCGCTCGATCCGAGTGCCCGGCGCGCGCGGCGCGGCAAGCTGGGGCGGCGATCCCCTCCACCTCCTCCTGTCCTCTGTCCTCATTTCTCCTCTTCCCTTGCCCTCCTCCTGCCCCCCCCCCCTGTTCCTCCTCCTTTTCCACTCTTCCCTCCTCTCTCCGCTGGCCTCGGCCCTCCAGATTCCTCCTCGTCCAATATTCCGCTTCCTCGATCGAGGGGATCCGTTTCCTCCCATCGGAGGAATGACATCATCATGATAAAAATCAGATGTCAAGAAGGATATGATAATTGGAGGAGAAGTTTTGGGAGGGCGAATGATCCCACATGGAATGTTGATAATTACTAGTAACGAGTGCGTTGATTCATTATGGCCCATGTTGGTTCAACATGACTCATGTTGATTCAACATGAGCCGATAATCGCGCCAGCGGTCGTTGAGTGGCATAATCGAGCCAGCGCAACATAATCGAGTCAGGCGGGCGGCGCGAAAAAAACATGACTCTAAGATGTGTGGGGCAGACCAGAAGCTGCATGTTCCCAGAGGGACAGTAGGCCTGGGCACGTCTGATTATCACGAGCAACCTAGAATCGCGGCACCTGCTACGACTGACGGCAGGGACAACTGAGTGATTATCACCTAGAATCAACTGCCTCAGATCGTGAGCTCCCTGGAAGATAGCCAGACGCCCGGCGGCAACGACGAGCGCCCGTGCTTCTTTCAAGGCAATGTTTTCGTCGAGCAGCCACTTGCGAACGTAGCAAGTGCGCCGGGGGCTGGATGAGAGAAGCCTGGCCGGCACCTCAGCAAAACTAGAGTCCAGCGCCCAATCGCCGTCGACTCTCGGGTCTGCGGCAGCGTCAATCACTTGTCACCTGCCCGATGCGTCGCGCCAGAAGACGGCGGCCTCCAGGGCAGACTCGCGGGCACCGCGTCCGCCAGAACGTCGGAGGCGCGAGCGCTCCAGCACCCGGCCCACGGCGGCGACGTCTTTCGGGCCCCACGCGGCCTTGGCGATGCCCATTCCCTCGACGGAGCTATCAGTCTCCAAGACCCAAGACCATCGGATTCCACGGCCGCGTCCAGTCGCACTCCAGGAACAGCATGAGCCCCTTGAACGCGCGGAGCTCCTGGCACTCGTCCGAGAGGTAGGCGGCGCCGTCGCGATACTTGTGCATGACTGCGTACACCGTATGCCACGCCGAGAGGCTTCCTCGGTTGGCCAGCCCCGCAAAGGCACAATGGCCGACCACCACCTCCAGAGCCCAGCTGGAACACCCGGGGCGCCGGAGCAGAGCCCCGATGGCGCGGCGGATCAGCCACCACCTCTGCGAAGTCACCCGCGACCGCAGGCTATCGCCCATCAGCTCCACGCCCAGGGTCTGGGACGCCTCGTCGGTCACCGAGGACTCGTGCAGCTCCAGCCCCAGACCGGCGAAGTGACGCTGCAGGTCCGCGATGGCCTCGCCGACCCCGATGCGCTGGGTGCGCATGATCCCGAGGTTATCCGCATGCACGTAGTGCTGCGCGCGGCCTGTGGCCGTCTCCGGTGGCAGCACCATCGGGGGCGCGCCCTTGTGATGGAGCGGGGTGCCCAGAGGGATGGAGGTACCTCGCGCAGTCTGAAGCTGGTTCATGCGCTGCGCAATCCAGAGACTCTATGTGGGCCCCATCGGCAGCACAGCCCACGCGGGATAAACTGGCGAGGTCCTGCCCAGGCGTCGGCCGCCCACAACGGACCCCTCGAGTCCGAAGACGTGCGCCGGGACCGCGGGCAGCCTGAGGAATGCCGACATCTCGGGCCTCAGCTTCAGGCAATGGAAACAGTTGGACACGTCCGACGTGCCCACCACGAACCTGAGCGTGCTGAGGTACTCGACGGCCTCTGGGCTCTGCGGCGCCATCCCGGCTGGCAGCACCACCTCGCCACGACTGAAGCCCTCGGCCGTCAGCAGATCCACTCCGGGCGGATCGCCAAATACCTTATTCGTGCGACGAGCGTCGACGATCAGTCTGAGCGGCTTGCCATCGCTCTTGACGGCGCAGAACAAACCCATCTGACACTTCGGCGCCGCGGCCCAATCCATCGTGCCGATGTCGAAGCGTTTCCGAACTAGACGCTGGTATTCTTTCTGGTGGAACTTTAATTTGGGGCCCAAGTAAGGCTCGATCTTAGGCAAGACGCCCCCCTGCCTCAGCATGCGCTCCTGATAATCCAACAAGTACTTAGCGACCTCCTGCGGCGCCACCTCATCAGCGCAGGGGCAGCTCCGAACGGACTTTGGCAAAGAAATGCGGTCGAGCTTGAAGGGCGCGACGCGAGGGGTGGTCGCTCTCGCCCCATGCGGTGAGTGGCCGCACAGCATCCGCTTGAGGGCTGCAGTCGCTGTGGGAGCCGAGTCCAGGCGCCGGCCCGATGCCAATCCTCGAACTCGCTCGCGTTATATCCACTGGGCATCGTCCATGGGAAGGGGCCTCTCGCCCGCTCGATACCCTGCCAGCCAATTGAGCGCATTGATCGCCTCATTCGCCACCGCGCCTCGCACGCGCGGCACCTGCTGAAGCCCCCGCCAGAGAAGGCGGGACGTCCAGCAGGGGCGCGGGGAAGAGATCCCGTGCCCCTCGATTGGCCGCAACGCGGCCTGAGGCGGCCCCTAGAGCTCGGCCGAGGTCGGGGCTCCCCTCGGCCAGCCCCCTGCCCATCCTGAAGCGGGCGGGGCGCCAGCTCGGCGGCCTTTGTCGCCGCGTCCGCGCCCGCCCCCGCCGCGACCCCCACCGCCGCGACCTTCACCTCCGCCTTCGTCGCCGCCGACAGCTGGGCCGCCGGCGCCCGACTCGACTGGGGATCCCCGCAGCCCGCCGGCGCCGGTCTCGCGGTCCTCGAAAGGATCCTTGGCCCGCCGGAACACGAAGCTGCGCGTCTCGGGGCCGACCGCGCCCTCGGCCGACATCTGGCCTGTGTCGCCGCGGGTCAGGTCCCAGGCCGGCTTGGCTGGATTGGCGCAAACCGCCACAATGTCCGCCCTGCGCCGGCATATCGCCTCGATGCAGAGAAGCCCGCCGATGTTGACCTGGTCCGCCGCGCCGGCGAGCCAGCGGGCCTCCGCGAGGGTTCGCAGCTCATGCGCGGCCCTGTCTGTCGAGGCGATCCCTTTCTCACGCAGCCATTCCCGCAACCAGAGGCGGGGGCCCCCCCCTGTCTGCAGCGTGCGCTTCCCCATCGGCAGCGCCACCGGAGGGCCCTCTATGTGCTGCGTCTCGTAGGTCTCGCTGCTGCTCTCCTGCGCCACGTGCTTCCGCGGCTTGTAGCGCTCGCCCTGGCCGTCGTAGTCGATCACCAGAGTCCGCGGGTCGCCTGTCTCGACAGCCCCCTCAGCAGCGGGGGCCGCTGGCCAGCGGAGTAGCGGTTCCGCCAAGAGCCTCAGGCAGGGACCTCCCCGGCCTGTCACGGAGGTCGGACTCGCCCACGCGCAGCTCCCCCGCGACGACCCCCAGGCTATCCTTCAACTCGACACAACGGTGCTTCGCGAAGCCGGGGGCCGCCTGGAGTGCCATGCACTCGACGCGACGCCAATGATGATCTAGCTTCGCAAGCCCGTCGAGACCGCCTGGCGCAAAAAGCACCTTGGCCCCGGCTTCGATCTCGGCCCCAATGGCACGTCGTTCAGCAGGCTCCGTCAGCACCCAGACATAGTCATCACCCACGGCTGCGGCTTCCACCTCTCGAAGCTGATCGGGAGGGAGCTCCGCGGGCGGCGCCGGCGGCGGGGCGCGGCTGCCCGCCGGCCCAGCCACGGGCCCAGCGGCGCGCCGCGCTGAGGCTGCCGCGGCCGCCTCGGGGGAAACCTTCCCAGGCGTCCGGCGCGTCACCGGCAGCTCCGGCGACAAGACCTCCAGCGGCGCCCGCTCGCAGGCGGGAGTCAGCGCCATCGTCGCCTCGGGCGCGTCGCGGCCGTGCTCGGCACGCGCCGCTGCTCGGCCGTCCCTCGCCAGCTCCTTCAGGGCGTCGGCGTTGGGATAGTCGCGGAAACGATAGACCCTCAGCGGGAAGCCGTCCGGCACCGTGCCGACGTGTTCCAGCGGGATAGTGTGGAGCACGCCCCAGTCCACATTCTTCGTCACTGGCTCCACGTAGACGTCGCCGTCCCGAGTGAGGATGCACCGCATCTTCTCGTCAACTGGCCACAGCAACAATCTCTCGTGGGCGACCGTGTCGCCCTCGAACGTCGTCACTACGAGGGCTCCTGGCGCCGGATCGCGCCGCCGCGCCGCCGCCGCGTCGCGCCGGAGCAGAGCCGTGGCCTCGGCGGGGCTGCCCGCGCTGGCCACTCACGAATCGCCAGAACTGCTTGGCGGCGAGAACGGCGCGCGCTCCTGCACCGGCACGCTGCTACGGGTTTGGCCCCGCCGCGCACGGCGGGGCTGCCGGACAGGACAGGCAGCTGACGTCCGGGCAGGCGCCGCAGACAACCTCTGGACATGTCTCCTGATCGTGGCCTCCGCAGCCGCCGCGGGCTTAGGGGGCCACCGCGCAGCCGGCGCTCCCCGCGCCAGCTGGCCCGCCTCCGCGGCGAGGATGGCCCAAACGGAGTAGAGAGCGCGCTCGGCTCGCTCCGCGGGCGCGATCTCGCCCATGCCCCGGGAGGGCCCCCCTGAAAACAAAAACAAGGGGCTACGGGGAGAAACTGCGGCGACAATGGGATGGGCGTCTCTTGACCTTCAAGTGCAAGCACATGCAGTTCTGAGCGTTTTTCTGCAGCGACAAACGGATGGGCTACTCTCGACCTTCACGCGCAAGCACAAACATACATATGTTTGTATGTGTGCGTGTATATATATATATATATATATATATATATATATGTATTGCTAGAGCTCGCCCCCTTGCCAAGGCGCACCCCATTGCCGCGGCGTGTTCGAGTGGATCGCGCGCCTCGAACCCCATTTTTCAGGAGCGCGCCCCCCTGTTGATGGCTGCGACTCCGCAGCTGGCGTCGCAATGGGCGGCGACGCAGGGCGATTGCGCCCCTGCCTTCGAAGCGCCCGGAACCGATCGCCCCGCCGCCCCCCCTCGGCGCAGGCCCAGCGACGCCGACGCCTGCGTCGGCGCGGGCAAATGGCCCGCAACAGCGCCCCTTTAAAGCTGACGGCGCAGAAGCCAGCGCCCCGCGACGGCGCCAGCAGTCTGGGTCGCCGCCCGCCCGCGGACGAAGCCGAAACGCGCTCGAAGGACGCGCTCGTTTGTTCGGGTGCTCCAGCATTTCCCCCGTCTTGGGCCGCGCGTCGTCTGCGCGATGCCAGTGTGCCCACTGAGCAGGCCGCGCGCGGTGGCGCGGGGGCGCGCTGCCGACTGCCCCAGACCTGCGCCCGAGGTAGCTGCGAGAGAACTGCCAGAAGCGTTCGGCCTCCATGCACTTCAGCGGCCGTTTCGTTCAACGGCGCGTTTGAACTCCCTGGCGCACTTCGGGAGGATCCGCGCGAGCGCATCATTGCGCTCGACTGGCTTTCCGCGCTTGTCCTTCAGCTTCTTCCTCGCGTGAAGCACGCAATCGCGAATCATCCCGGGCGCCTGGATCACGTAGGCGCGGGCGCCGTCGGCATGGAGCATGGCGCTGCGTCTCTGGAGGTGCTTCTCCGCGAACTTCTTCCACCCGCCCTCCCTGGCGGGGCCTGGCCCTGGCGCCCGAGATGCGGTCTTTCTGGGGCTGAGGCGCGTCGAGGTGAGCGCGCGCGGTGCCCCCCGCTGCGGGGCGCCGCCCCGTCGCTCCCAAGTCGACGCGGCATCGTGGTGCGACGATCTGCCGTCGTTGACGACGTTCTCCCCGAGGTCAATCTTGCCCGCCTCGACGTCGCACCGCGAGTTGTTGCCGGGGGCGTTGCTGGACCTAGCGAGCTTCTCCATCTCCAGCGCGCAGAAAAATATTGCGGGTCACGTCGCTCGCGTTGCAGATGCCCCCGATCGTTATGTGGTTCATGCCCGTCTGGAAGTGGGCCGCGGACTGGGAGGCGTCGAGGATAGCGCAGTGCGGCGCAGCCGCCTGATCTTGGAGAGGAGCCTGTCTCGGTCCACTGTCTCCAATGCCGACTGACGACGCCATCGCGTAGTCGCCACGCAAAGCACCTCAAGATCAGCAAAGGTGGCCTGTGGGACCTGTGGGGCAGGTGGGAGCTGTTGCACTTGAGTTGTCTGTGGAACTTGTAATACATGTGCAATTTCTCTGGGACATGTGGGACCTGCTGGACTCGTTGGACGTGCGCGACTTGGGAAACCTCTGTGGCCTGTGGGGCCTGAGGCCAACGACACGTGTGGTACCGGACTTGTGGGACCTGGGGGACATTTGCGGGGCAGCTGTGGAACTTGCGGGACCAGTCGGAACTGTGAAACCAGTGAAACCAGTGATACCTGCGACCCCTGTTAGACCTGTTGTATCAGCGGGACAACTTGTGACACCTGTGGAACCCGTGGGTCCTGGGGAAACCTATGGGAAATGTGGGGCCTGCGAGACTTGCGAGACTTGTGGGGTCTAAACAAGTGGCCCACGCTGGGGCGCGAACGCCATTCTCAACGTCGGGAACACAGCGCCGATCCGAAAATTAGACCCACGCTGCAGCGAGAACACCACGTTTCAAACACCGGAAACCATCGGAGTGAAAGCGCATAGGAAAACACGGTTGGGCACATTTTTGTGCGGACGAAACAATAAGAAGGGGGATCGGCAGGGGATAGAGGATACTAGTATTCATATCGAACAAATGTTGAGGGGCGCGGGCGCCCAGAGTGGGGGGCGGCAGTAAGGGTATGGATCGAGCGTCGATCGTCGAGGGGGGAGGGGAGTTGAGGGGGGCGTGCGAGGGGCGGTGGAAGAGGGCACAGTAGCGAGGTGCGGAGAGGGTCCTCGTCGCCAGAAGGAGAAAACAACCGCACAAGCCTCCCCATCGCTCGGACGTCCATTCCCCGTGCATTTTTCGATGTCATGCGTTCGTTTTTTCCCAGGATCGTCACGATGCTCCTCGATGGTCCTCGCGGAGGGAAAAATGCACACGTCCAAGCGATGCCAAGAAGCATGTGTAACTTTCGAAGTCCGCGCAGTCTTCTTGGATCGGCGCCGGGACCCCTCCTTGAACGCGCCAGGAGCGGCGTCTGAGGCGCCAAGGGGATTCAGAACACATCCAAGAACTCCGAGCGGACCTCTGAGCATGTATCTTTGAACTATTTTGCATAATTCGGGTCGTTGCGAAAAACTCTCGACAGAGAATATTGTCAATATTCCACTCGTGTGTTCTTGCTGGCCCCATGGGCCGTCAAAGAACGGCTCAGGATGAAAAGCCGGTTCCAGGGAAGGGGTCCAGACCTCTGGAGAGCCATGCTGTGAACAAACATGACGAAGCCGGATCTCTGGAGAACGTTGAGGAGGATGCGGACCGCAAGACAGGAGGGCAGGTGGTCAGAGAAGTCGGCATAGGCATAACCTTTCGGAGGTCCGCTCTGATTTCTTGGATCGGTGCTCGACGCTTCTGGCAGCGCCTCTTGGCGCCGCTCCTGGCGCGCTCCGCGCGCTAGATCCAAGAAATCATCGCGGACCTCCCGGGCTTATGCAAAACATTTCGTCTTCCATGGGAGGGGATCTGCCGCTGCAAGCGGCAGGGTGCGGACTTTTACCTTCAACGCCCAGTGGCGCGAGGCCACATCCTGGAGGATGGCTCGCTGTCTATCCGGCCTCGTCGAGCGGAGGTGTGAAACTTCGACCTGCTCTAGCACAGATCCGCCTCCATGCCCCCTGGCACGTTGGGGGGCGGCAGAATGAGATTGCGGGACTCTCCTACTCCTGCTCCTCTCCGCGGCCGCCCGCTCCCGCTTCGCCTTCCCTTGCATGGGTCTCGACTCGCGTTCGCGTAGCCCGCTGGCGCTCGCCCGAACTGGACTCTGTCCGCGCCCGCTGACTCGACGTGTTGGAATGCGTTTCTTGTTTCAACGGCACCCCCCTACACGCGTGCACCCTCCCAAAACCTCCACCGAGCTTCCACACCAGCCAAGACGCCCTCGGCACGACCTAATAAAGTCACGCGACATTTCCAAACGGACACGATGGACACCCCAAGAGAGCCGACGACAAACACCCGAACGTCCATCGTAAAAAACAAGCTCCAATCGAGCACCGAGCGAATATGCCCCGAAGTCTTAAGACGGCTCCAAGGCTGGCCGAGACTAAGCCAATGAGGCCCAAATTGCTCCCGAAACATCCTCATGACCTCCCAAATTCAGACTCCAGGACACCCCAACATGGCTTCAGGAAACCGCCGAGAAGCGAGAATTTACCAAGAACGCCCCATGACCGTCTCGACTGGCAACGGAAACCGTCCCATAAACATTGCGGCCAGGGCCCCATGGTTCCAAGCATCTTGAGCACATCTCTCACAGACGGCTGCGAGGATGGGCGGGCACGGTGGTGGAACTTGCCGCAGGCAGCCGGGTATCCTGTGACTGAACGGCGCGTGGACAACACTGAGGTTACGAGAGTGGAAGGCGACAGGACGATCGATCGCGCACATCGCGCAACGCCACGGGAGGAATGGCAGACGATAACGGCGACATCTGGAACGACAAAATGTCAGACGAAGAGCAGAAGGAGAGAATGATGCACCCCTGCGGGCTTCAACCACCTCCTCTTTCCCTGCGCTGGGGGTCTGGCAATGAACCTGGACATGGCGCTTAAATACAAGCTTCAGCACGAAGAAACTCCCCAAGGGGGAGACCCCCTGGGCATTGAAGGGGTGGGCATCAACTTTCGAAAGACAGAAACTGCACAACACCACGGAATGACCACCACCACCAACGCACTGGCCAATCGAAACTGCAACGGGGCACGGTGGAGTGGGCCAAAACTAATCAGAGTCGCCTGCTGCTGCTCTGTCGCTGGCTGAATCTTACACTGGCTGGGCACCAGCGACTAAGCAACCCATCTGGGCCTTGGCCTGAAAACCTGATGCCTAGTCCTCGAAGCGGAAGCCCTTCACCTCATGCCGAAATTGCGATACCAAAAAACCAAAATCATCGTCACACTTGACAAGGACAAACGGGCCTCGGACGCGTCAAGTCGTCCTGAAGATTAACCGCAAACTCTTTCTTCGGAGGGTGGCGGCCTTCACGGATATGTTACCGCGTCCAGATGCAAGAGTCCCACCAGCCCTCTGGGCGGTGGTGGTCTAGAGAATTTCCTCTTCCAACCCCCTTCTTCCCCTTCGGGGAGGGGTTGATCACTGTTCCCTATTAGTAAACACCCCCTCCCCCAGGCGACTGGGGGCCAACCAGGGTCCATGACAACACCCCCCCACCATCCCTTGTAAAAAAAACAATACAAAACACACTCTGCCTCCAAATTCGGAACATGCGCAGCCAACCCGATGCGCCCCCCCCCCCGCCCCACCATCCCTTTCAAAAACAATACAGAATACACTTGGCGGCGGCGGCAACTGCGGCGGCTGCGGCGGCGGTGGCGGCGGCTGCGGCGGCGGCGGCGGCGGCGGGGGCGGCGGCGGCGGCGGCGGCGGCTGCGGCGGCGGCGGCGGCGGTAGCGGTGGCGGCAGCGGCGGCGGCGCGGGCGCGGGGGCGGCGGCGGCGGCGGCGGCGGCGGCCGCTGGCGGCGGCGGCGCGGCGCGGCGGCGCGGCGGCGGCGCGGCGGCGGGCGGCAGCGGCGGCGGCGGCGGCGGCGGCGGCGGCGGCGGCGGCTGCGGATTGGCCCCCGGTAGCTGCCCATCCAAAGACGACTGCAGAATATGCTGAGGCTCGGGCCAGACTCGGGTGCTACGTATGTGTTGGGAAGGCGTGTGGGAGTGAGCGAGACGGCTGGCGGGCGGGAAGGGGGTCTTGATCCCTCCCCCTACCCCCTCCCCTGGACCTGGACGGGGGGTTCCACGGGTCGTTGGGGCGTCCAAGATGGCCCAAGACGGCTTCAAGAGCGAAAGCGCGGGAAAGCAACAACACATTAATTTCCCTAGGTTTTGGAAGGATGTTGGCCTCTTTTGGGGCCCAAGAGGCGATTCGAGGCACTCTAGAAGGGGCAACGCTAATTCCCCCCCTTCTTTGATAGATCTTCTCCAACATGACCCCAAGAGTGCGCCGAAGGCTCCCAAGAAAGCCCCAAGAGCGCCCCAAGAGGGCCCCAAGAGGCCCCAAGAGGCGCCCACGAGGCCTCCAAGAAGCTCCCAAGAGACCACCAATATGCTCCCCGAGATATGCAAGAGGCCCCCAGGACCGCCAAGAGGCCCCAAAGACGGCCCAAGAGGCCCCCAAGCTCGCCATTGTCCTCCTCCTACTCCTCCTCCTCTTTTTCTTCCTCCTCCCTCCTCCCCCTCCCTCTCTTCCTCTTCCTCCTCCTCCTTCTCCTTCTCCTCCTTCTCGTCCTCCACGTCCTCGCCCTCCTCCATCTCCTCCTCCTCATCTTCCTCCTCATCCTCCTCCTCCCCCTCTTCCTCCTGCTCCTCCTCTTCCTCCTCCTACTCCTCCTACTCCGACGACTCCTCCTACATCCTCCCCCTCTTGGGGTATGTGGCGGCTTACCCCGCCCTTTGTTTTTCTGCATGCTCCCCCGCTTCCCTCATCATCTCCACTCCCCTGGGGCTCGTTTCTGGACGGGCTTGTGGGGAGATTTGTTTGGTCGGCGGCTCCCAGGCGACGGACAGGGAGCGGAAGGCGTCGTCTGGGCCAGCAGGCGAGGCTAATTAGCTACAACAGGCAACGCACCTGCAGTAATAGCTTGTGGGGATACGCGAAGCGTTCAGAATTACCAGGTGGCTCACACGTAGCATGATGGCAGCGAAAGTTGCCGTGAGGCGTGTAACATTTGCACGACGTGGACACGACCAGCTCCACACCATCACTGCACGGAGGCATGACACAGTGGTGGCTGAAAGAGCCGAGGCGCGCCACGCTGCGCGCCCCCAGACCCGAGTACGTACCAGGAAAGGGCTTACTGCCATTCCGAGGCTGGCGGATCTGGAGGCCACGGGAACAGCGCCCAAATCCTTCCACACGAAACCAGCGGTGCACTTTGTGCCAGTGGGTGGCGGAGTGGTACAGCCATGAAGATGTTACAGGATGCCCCTAGACGCTCTGAGGGTAAACATCGTGCATCAACTTGGCGGCGAGTTTGCAAACGGTTCATGCGAATTTCGTGCAGAAGCCAACATCTTCAAACACCTCCTTGTTTCTAGGACGAAACCGGAGAGCCTCCTCGGCCCCGAAGTCGGCCGCGTGGCCCCCGAACCCCAGGGTAATTTTTCGCGGACTTCCCTTTTCTCGTTCCAAAACAATGGAGCCTTGGCCTTGAGCACCTCGCTTATCCGGCAGCGCTGAGGAAGGCCTCGGAAGTGCAAGAAAACACAAGCGGGCAGCCTGTCGGAAAACAGCTGGAGGTATTTGGGAAGATCGCGCTGCAATTTGACATTCTTCCAGTCCGCTCGCAACGCGCTGGGGCCCGTTAGAGCGTCGGGCGTGGAAGTAAATTTTGCGGCCGACAGCACAACAAACGTGTCGGCGTGCCCGAAACTACACACAGTGGGCATCGTGCGTCCGAGCGCCACGGCGCACCGCATGCGCTAGAGGGTAGAACGACAGGTCTTCTTGGCATACTTCACCCTTGACTGCGTGGCACAAGTCTGCCCGGATTGCCACTCAAACGTGCTGAAAGTGAACGGGCGGCGTGCTTCAGGTGAAGCTGGCAGGTGGTCGTGGCCAGGGCCGCGCACGGTGAAGCACGTGGACTGGGCCACTTCCCTGCTCCCTGGGGAAGGGTGTGTGACAAGGCCTCGGGCCGCACGCGGCACGACAGCAATGGGTGCCAACGACATGCCTGGACGCCTCGTCCTGCAAGGGTGCTAGTGCAGGTGGTAGTGGGGTCCCCGTCGAAGTCCGCGTCGAAGAATAACCAGAAGAAAACGAAGTTCGGCAGCTCGGGATTGCCGAAGTGGTCGAGGAGGCGGATGAGACGAAAAACCCAACTGAGCAGTGGTCGTGGAGTCGCCGACGTGCTGGCTGCATCTGGACGTAGTGTCTGCAGCGCTCGCCGGATGCGTGGTTGGTCGACTGCGATCCACAGTCGGGACAAGATCTTGCATCGGCGACATCAGGTGAACTCGCTGCCCCCGAGCGCCAGGATGGGGATCCTCTTCGATACGGCTCCACCACGATGTGAGCTGCGGAAGCGCCTTGGGGCTCGGGCCTGCGCAAGAACGAACCTCATGCTGAAGCAGGTGGCAGCCGTACCCACCAGTCGGAAGAAGTAGGTAGAAACATGAAGTAGGAAGGCGGAAGAAGTAGATTGCGTTCGGGGCCTCCCCCAAAAACAACAGCAACAACACTTACAAGAAGTAGATTTCAAGTTTCCAGGCCCTGTCTTAGCGGCGCGCAGTCGCCCTGGGTCGCTCGGCCCCTCGGCTGGCCCAATTCCCTGGTTTTGTTTGCTTTTGATTGTTTTCCCTTGTCCGTCGGCTGCACTGGTCGCCCCAGGCTCGCCCGCCGCCCCGCGGTCGCTCGGCCCCGCGGCTGGCCCCATTCCATGATTTGGTTTATTTTGTTTGTTTTCCCTTGTCTGTCGGCTGCACTGGTCGCCCCAGGCTCCCCCCCCGCCCCGCGGTCGCTCGGCCCCTCGGCTGGCCCCATTCCTTGGTTTTGATTGTGTTTGTTGATTTTCCCTTGTCCGTCGGCTGCACTGGTCGCCCCAGGCTCGCCCGCCGCCTTTCGGTCGCTCGGCCCCTCGGCTGGCCCCATTCCTTGGTGTTGTTTGTTTTTGATTGTTTTCGCTCGTCCGTCGGCTGCACTGATTGGCCCGGGTTCGCCCGCCGCCTATCGGTCGCTCGGCCCCTCGGCTGGCCCAATTCCCTGGTTTTGCTTGTTCCCCATATCCTAAGATGGGGTTCTTGTTATTACTTGGACGCCTCCTACTTCTCCTCCTCCTTCTCCTTCTCCTCCCCTCTCCTCCTCATACCCAGACTTACTCATACACAGACTGACTCACACTCAGACTTACTCATACCCAGACTTACTCACACACAAACTTACTCTTACTCAGACCTGATCATACTCAGACCTACTCCTACTCAGACTTACTCATGGTGAGACTCACGCACGCCCCGTTCGCGGCCGTTTTGTGGGGATGCCTCAAGCGGTTTGCTTGTTCCCCATATCCTAAGATTGGGTTGATGTGATTCCCCATATCATGAATATGGGGTTCTTGTTATTGGCGGACCGCGCCGGAGGAGAGAGAACACACCACTCCTCTCACTCAGACCCACTCACTCATCACTCAGACTCACTCATCACTCAGACCCACTCATCACTCAGACTCACTCATCACTCAGACTCACTCATCACTCGGACTCAGTCATGACTCAGACTCATCACTCATCACTCAGACTCACTCATCACTCAGACTCACTCATCACTCAGACTCACTCATCACTCAGACTCACTCGTACTTGTACTCATACATTCACTACACTCACTCAGGTCCACTCATCGGATGACTCACACACACACACTGATGTTGAGGATGTCTCAGGCGATTCTGTGGCTTCAGCACTCCCAAGGGGAGCGGCGGGGGGTATTTCACTCGGCCCCTTTCGCAGGATTTTGTAGGGATGTCTCAAGCGGTTTGGCCATTTTCTCTTCCAACATGTTTCGCTTTCGGAGCAGATTCGGAGGATGTCTCAGGCGATTCGCTGGTTTCAGCACTCCTAAGGGGAGCGGCGGGGGGGTATTTCACTCGGCCCCTTTCGCGGGA
This sequence comes from Prorocentrum cordatum, assembly GCA_963575745.1. Classification (NCBI taxonomy): domain Eukaryota; class Dinophyceae; order Prorocentrales; family Prorocentraceae; genus Prorocentrum; species Prorocentrum cordatum. Next base: position 18,859 of record CAUYUJ010017426.1, read on the forward strand.
TGTTGTGGGGATGTCTCAGGCGGTTTGGCCATTATCTCTTCCAACATGTTTCGCTTTCGGAGCAGACTTGGAGGACGTTCGCGCCCAGTTTGCGGGGATGTCTCAGGCGGTTTGGCCGTTATGATGCTGTGCATCTGTCGTTTTCGGAGCAGTTTTGGGAGGATGTCTCAGGCGATTTGCTGGTTTCAGCACTCCCAAGGAGGAGGAGGAAGAGGACGAGGACGAGGAGGAGGAGGAGGAGGAAGAGGAGGAAGAGAAGGAGGAAGCGAGGAGGAGGAGGAAGAGGACGAGGAGGAGGAGGAGGAGGAGAAGGAGGACAGCATGAACACGGTAGGAGCAGAAGCAGGAAGGGGAGGATGACGATGATGATGATGATGATGATGATGATGATGATGACGATGATGATGATGATGATGATGAGGAGGAGGAGGAGGAGGACGTGGGCAACTCGAGTAGCCAGGGCCAGACGATCGAGGTTCGATGTTCCAAAGCTTTAGGTTTTACTCAAACGCTTCCGCCTCACTCTCCTTCGCTCTCCGCTCTCCTTCACTCTTCTGCATTCATACTCACTCATACTCAGACTCAGTCACACGCAGGCTCACTCGCACTTAGACTCGCTCATATCCATACTTAAACTTATTCACACTCAGACTCACGCTCAGAACCACTCATACTCAGACTCGCTCCTGCTCAGACTCATCATCCTTCGGTCCGCTCAAACGCAGACCGACTCACACTCAGACCGCCTCACATCCATACCCAATCACACTCGGCTCACTCGCACTCAGATTCATTAACACACACCTTTTCTCACACTCAGACCCACTCAAGCCCAGACTCACTCATGACTCATGCTCAGGCTCATCATGCTACGATCCGCTCAATCACAGACTGGCTCACACTCAGATTCGTCCATACTCAGACCCACTCGCACACAGACGCACTCGCGCTCATATTTACTCACACGCATACCCACTCAAACCCAGGCTCAATCGCACCCAGATTAACTCACACTCAGAATCAGTCGCTCTCAGATTTGCTTTTGGTCGCACTCATGCTTGCAGACTGTGGGAATGTCTCGAGCGAGCGGTTCGCCCTCGCACACAGGCGCTCATTGACAGATATCAAGAGAAAGACGTACCAAGTGAATGAGATGCACATATGGGGAGCCCCGCGTCGAGTAATTACTTAGACGCCTCCTACTCCTCCTTCTTCTTCCTCTTCTCCCCCCTCTCCTCCTCATACCCAGACTTCCTCCTACACAGACTGACTCACACTTAGACTTACTCATACCCAGACTTCCTCACACACAAACTTACTCTTACTCAGACCTACTCATACTCAGGCCTACTCCTACTCAGACTTACTCATGGTGAGACTCACGCACGCCCCGTTCGCGGCCGTTTTGTGGGGAGGATGTCTCAGGCGGGGCGCTGGCTTCAGCCCCCCTAAGGGGAGCCACCAGGGGTGTTTTCACGGTCACGTTCGCGGCCGTTTTGTGGGGACTTCTCAAGCGGTTTGCCTGTTTTCTGTCCCAACATCCTTCGCTTTCGGAACAGATTTGGAGGATGTCTCGAGCGAGGCGCTCATTTTCAGCATCCCTAAGGGGTGCCGCCAGGGGTGTTTTCACGGTCCCGTTCGCGGCCGTTTTGTGGGGATGTCTCAAGCGGTTTGCCTGTTTTCTGTCCCAACATCCTTCGCTTTCGGAGGAGATTTGGAGGATATCACAGCGAGGCGCTCATTTTCACCCCCCAGGTGGGCAAGATTTTGAGGATGTCTCGATCAGATTTTGAAGATGTCTCGATCGGTGGCCAGACTCGTGGGCACAGATTCTCCTCAGGATGCCACAGGAGGCTCCAACAGGCTCCACGAGGCCCCAGGAGACCACATGAGGTCCCAGGAGGCATCAGGAGGCCACAGAAAGACTCAAGAGGCCAGAGGATGTCCCAAGAGGCCCTAGGAGGCCCCAGGAAACTCCGGGAGGCCTCAGGAAGCCTCAGGAGGGGAAGCGCCAGGAGGCCTTCGAAGGCAACAGGGGGCCCCGAGAGGCCCCAGGAGCAGTCCCAAGCGCCCAGATGGCTAGACGCGCATTCCCAGATCCCACTGACAATTATCCTTAAAAAGATGCACATATGGGGATCTCCACGCAGTGAGTAATTTTTGTTTGTTTTCGCTCGTCCGTCGGCTGCACTGGTTGCCCCAGGCTCGCCCGCCGCCTATCGCTCGCTCGGCTCCTCGGCTGGCCCAATTCCTTGGATTTGATTGTGTTTGTTTGTTTTCGCTTGTCCGTCGGCTGCACTGGTTGCCCCAGGCTCGCCCGCCGCCTATCGCTCGCTCGGCCCCTCGGCTGGCCCAATTCCTTGGGTAGAAGCCTCGGTTTCCAGCAAAGCTGGGATCCACAGGCTGATCGATATGAGGTGGTCGCCTTCTGGTGGCTCTAGATCCTGGGGGTCGGTCCCAAGGTCGCGTGCCCACTGGCTATGCGATCTGAGGCGCCCCCCTTGGTCATCAGTTTGGTGGCCTCCTATTTTTCTGCTCACGGAGGGCGGTTGCGCTGATCGGATCTGTTCCCAGCCCTGGATTGGAAACATTGAGGTTGGGGCCGACTCCGCGATCTAAAGCCACCAGAAGGCAACAAACTCGAAACGAACAAGGCCCTACGTCTGGATGCTGCTGGAAACCAACGTTTCTACGGAATAAGGCCCTGCGGCCGAGAAGCGGTCGTTGGACATTGAACGAAGCGGCAAACGAGCACAGTTACGGAGAGAGGAAAGGGTGGACACAGGGACTGGGGTCCCTAGGGGCCCTCGTGCAAGCCACAGGGGGACTTCGGCGGGGGGCGGAAGGTAAGACAACGAGCGGCAGGAGGAGGACGCACGTGAAGAGAGGTGCGCACGAGAGGTGTCAAAGAGTGACAAGGGGGGTGACGACGAGGAAGAAGGGCAGTGATATGTAAGCATCGCTCCCAGGGGGAGGGAGGGTGGCAATTAGGGAAGGAGAGGCCAGGGTGGCATTCAGGATGGATTTACGATCGTGGCGTGAAAAACTCTGCCAACATCCTTGGGCTATTTCTGGACGGGGGGGGGGTCAGCTCAAAAACGTACGGCCCATCCAGGCCCCTTTCTGTCCCTTGCCCCCCCCCCGTTGCCGCATTCTCTTCGCAGCCCAGGGCGGTGGCGATGGTGGAGGGGAGGAGGTGGCGATGGCAATGATGATGTGGATGGTGATGATGGTCTCCACTGCTGCATCCCGAACTAGCCAACGCTGCAAGCACAGACGAGTCGCAAGCACGGAACGAAGACTGCCAGACTGTCGAGCGCCAGGCTAGTGCGAGAATCTCGCGTGGTCGTCAACTCAACTCGAGCTGTCCTGTTGAATCGCCTCGGCCTGTTGATTGCCGCTTCAGGCCCTCATGAACTCAAGCGCCTTCGTTTTCACACTCTCGTGCAACTGTATCTCAGGAACGTCTCCGATCATGTTGCTTGCGCGGTTGAGCTCTTCCTCCACGCGGCTCTGGCGCTGAGCTAGGCTTGTTTTCTTATCCCTCGAAAGGTTGTGGATGATTTTGAGCTCAGCCAGAATTGAATCGATGCCCCTCGTACCCTCGACGACCGCCTTCTCAAGCGGGCCGAACGTCGCATCCGAGCTGAAGTCAATGTGCAGGTCGCTCGCAGACTTCTTGTAGTGTTTCAATGCCTCTCGCGCCGTCTGGCGCGTCTGCGAGAGCCTCTTGCTCGAGCCCTTCATCTTCGCAGAGAACAGCGTCTCCTCGGCCGCTGAAGCTACCTCATCGTAGGTCATCCTCGCTCTCGCTGCGGGATCGTTGCCCCTGTAGTCGCCACCATCGAGTGGGCCTCCTCGCAGGAGGCGCCGAATGCCACCGCAACGCTCCCCCACTGCCCCTTCTCAAACCTGTGCCTCGCGGGGCAGTGGCCTGACAACGTGCAATGGGGCGAACGATGGGTAGGATTCGATGCCCCCCCAATCCTTTTTGCTGCTCCACCTGGTCGACCGCCTTGCTCAGCGCCTGCGCCTCCGAAGCCAGTGATGCCACGGCGTACTCACTCAGGGCCGTCTGGATGTTCGCGGCTACGCTCTCAGACATCGACTCCACCATGAAGAACTTGGAATACTTAGACTGGATGGCTGCGTCGCTCCAGCTCTCGCTGGCGCCCAGGACGATCTGCGACTTCCAAAGCTGGCTGCGGTCGGACTTGTAAGAAACCCACAAGTTCTCGCACGAGTCGTTGCCCTGATCGGATGCCGCCTGCTGTTCTGCATCATCACCTTCAGCTTGGAGCTCGAGGAAGCACGTGACGAGAGTCGCCTTGTCTAAGATGAGGCCCCCCAAAACCTTGGCCTCCTCGTCGGCTGGCTCGGGTTCGGACAAGAACGAAAACACCTTCCCCGTCAAGAGGTTCCTCATGTCTTTGATCCGAGACAACGCCTTCACCCACTCCTCCGCAGTACGCCCACCAGCAGACGAATATGACCCCAGCGTTGTCATCGCAAACGAGGTGCCTGCGTGCAAAGCCTCCCGCGCGGCGGTCACCTGCTCCGCATCGGTGAAGAGGAGGTGCCTCTGGTAGCTCACTTTCTTCAGCACGTTCGTCGTCTCGAGGTTTGGGTTGGCAGTGAAGGAGGCCAGTGCATCAAGCATTCTCTTCGAGCCGTCGATCTTCTTCATGTCCTCCAGCTTCGCAAGGGACACGCGGCGCATGGAATCCAACTTACCCCCGACCCAAGAGTTCTCGGGGAAGGCAGTGGCGTTGCAGATCTCCTCGACGAAGTTGTCGATGTCCTTCATGTTCTCGACGTCGTCGGGCATCACGTTGGAGATGCTCTTGCCGAGCCACCTCTCCATATTATCAAACAGTTTGCACCACCCGCTGTCGCAAGACAGTGGCCTGCACAACTTCGTCATGCGGTTGAGCTCGGCCACGATCTCCCTGAACCTGTTCTCGTCGTTGATGTCGGTGCTGAGCTCAACCAGCAAGGCTGCCATCTTCGGGGCGATGGCGAACTCGTCCGCCCTGTGCCGCAGGAACTGCACCAGCAACGGCGACCAAAATTTGCTGCCCCCGAGGTCTTGTTTCGAAGGCAGCCAGGCTTCAGCGAAACTCCCGTCCAAGAACTTCTTCGTCGTCGTAGGGTCCATCCCGACCATGTGCTCCACGGATGGCGTACCCAGGACTTCCAGCAGCTTGAGGATGGTAATCAGCTCATCGACTGCCTTCTTCAGGATGGCAACGTCATCTGCGCTGGTGCCTGGCAAGGCACAGTCGGTGGCCTTGAGAACGTTGGAGGTATCATGGTGGAGGGATCTGATGAGCAACTTGTTGTTCTTCCCTGCCTTGATCAGCGGCTGCACGAGGAACTCGGAGACCACGCTTCTGAACCTCGACACCATGGCAGCAGGCTCAGCAGCAGGAACATCACGCAGACGCGGCTTCAACGGATCGAAGGTTGGCTCCTCCTCGTCCTCGGCCTTCTCAACGGCGTCGTTGTAGTCATCCTCCTCGCGGCCCAGTGGCATGATGGCGTCAACCATGTCCTCGACCTCGTGTGCGTGCTTGACGCGCAGCTTCACGTGCTTCAGGGCGTACTCTGGGGGCCAGACCAGCCCCTTCTTGTGGAGATCCTCCAGCGTCTTGTGCAAGAAGGACTGGTCGACGGAGCCAGGATTCACAATCTTGTAGGCACTCTCGTACTTGAGTCTGGCACGCCCCACGTTGGAGATGCCATTGCTGTCGCTTGCGGTGTCCTCGAACCGAGTTGCATTGTACACGTCGCTGCCGTTGTAATGGCCCTGGAGTACCTTGGCGGAGTCCAACCTGGCAAGGAGGTCGGCCTCCTTCTCCTTATCGCTCTTCTTCCCGCGCCGCTTCCCAGCACCTGTCGTTGTCCCCGCCCCATCGCTGATGCAACTCTTGGTGTCGGGGCTCGCTCGTGGCTCAACCCTGCAAGCAGCCTTGGGCGACGGCGAAGGCTGCGAGACGGTCGCTAGCGACCCCGCGAGATCGCCCAGTAGTGGAGCAGGTCTTGGAGTACGATCTCCGCTGTCGGCAGCAAGCGGGAACATATCACGCGAAGCGGCCGCAGTTGATGAGCCGCCCTCAGCGTCTGCACCACCGCATGGAACAGTCTCGGCCTCGGCATCCAACAGGCCCCTCTTCGACTCAGCAGGCGTGTCCTTGCCCACCATGCCCAATGCTTTCTTCTTCAAGAACTCCAAAGATGGCGGAAGCTTGTTTCCCCGCAAGCTCACGGGCAACTGGTCATTCAGTAACTTCCGCATCTTGTCAAACACGTTGGTTGGCTGCGACTGCTGGAGGCGCTTCTTGCTGTCCATGTTGACGATCTTGTCCTCGATCTCCACCTTGCACCACACCTTGACCTGGATGAAGGGGGCGCTGTCGTCGGTCGTGATGGCCATGTCCTGGAGGGTCTGGTTCGCGTTGAACGGGCTAGGGATGCTTGCTGCCTTCTCTCCGAGAGCTTCGAGGTCGAGGCCCTTTGTATCCGCCTTCGCCATGTCGGACTCCTTCTTGGCAGCGAAGTTCGCCACGACAGTGTGCCCCATCCTCTTGTGCGCCGCGATGCTCTGCAGCGGGAAGGGCCTCTCCTCGGGCGCCACATTCGACATCTTGATCAGCTTCTCGTAGTTCCCGTTGAACTGGTCGTCGGCAGAGCACCGCCCGCAAACCTCCTTGAAGGAGAGCCCGATCGCGTGGAACGCCGACATGGGGGCATAGCAGGGGTCGCATGCGTTGACCGAGAGGGGGACCAGCATGCTCGGAGCAGAAGTCTTGCCGCACCTCTGGCACCTGCAGTCTTCGCCATGGCCGCGCAAATGAGGACCAGAGTCTGGATGCGGCGCATCAGTGCTCGAGCCCCCGCTGGAAGACGAAAGCCCTGGAAGCTGGAAGTCGCAGCTCTGATCTGGATAATATGAGTCCCCCATCGCAGCAGCCTTGCGCTTGGAAGCAGCAACCCCGCCTCGAGCAGGCTTAGCACCGCGAGGAGCGGCATCGCGCTGCTCACTGCCCATCGCTGACTGGGCTCTGCCTTTCCTCCCCATTGACGCTTGCCACTACTACTGCACGTGGAACGGTAATCGATCTGGAAACAGATGCAGCAACGAACCGCTCGGAAGAGCAGATGGTTTGAGCCACATGGTACCGGAGAAGAAAACGTGAACAATGGAAACTTATCATAGCGTATGCATTGCGATTTGACCACGCTACGGTGTCATCCTGCGAGCTGACTCAATTCAAAATCGCAAACTGTCGACGTAGGCTCGACCTGTAGGACGCAGGAGGAGGAGGAGGGAGGAGGGGGGAGGAGGGACGAGGGAGGAGAAATGGAGGGAGGGAAGGAGGGGGGAGGAGGAGGAGGAGGAGAGGGAGAAGGAGGAGGAGGAGGGAGGCTGGCCCTCATTTAGAGGCGCGCTGCATCACATACTCGGGCCCTGGGGAGCCGCTTCTCCAGTTAGATTTAACGCCCAAAGAAGCAAAGGCGTTTCCAAACAGGCAGCTTCCGTTGTTTTTTTTGCGGTTGAATGAACGCTTCAGTGGGCAGAACGCAACGCGATGCTGCGCGATGCGATGCTGCGCGATGCGATGCTATGCGCCGCCGTTTGAGACTGACGTCGCAAACTTGTCGTCTACCCCCCTGCCCCACCCCCTCCCCCAAAGACGCCCAGTCCGCGCGAACGTGCGCGCCCCCATATAAAGCCGAAGATTGCGCATGCCGCGCCGTGACATTGGTAGGTTGGCACACTCTCAATTGAACGCCAGGAGAAAAACAAACGCGACGCAATGCGGGAGAAGGGCCCACGCGTCGAAATGATTTCTCACAGCCGACGTCCGTGCATGGCGACGAGGCTCTTACTACCGAAAAACCAAAGCGGAGACGCGCATAATTCCCGAAGAACCCCTCTGGTCTTGGCCACGGTTTGCTGGACAAGAGGAAGAGAACAACGCTGATATTAAGTCGGTGCAACCCTTCGCGCCTGACACCAGGCGCAGCCACTCACGCTGGGCAGACAGAACTAACTGACCGCGCTCGAAATCGAGCGAAGGCGTGTGAGTCCCCTTGGGCATGCAAGTTGCTTTACACTGCAACGGACGCGCGGATTTCAGATGCCACCGCGGTTGGCCCAGCAAGTTTGCAAGATAGTTTTCATCAGTCCTAGAAGCGTCCTGAAGACATCCTGATGACAAGCGCGCGCTGCTAAGTGCAACGCGCCTGGAGGCACGCAGGCGCGGGGCGGAGCTACGCAACTCAGGCGCGCGTTCCTTCGTGGGGCGACCCGCCCATGTAATGTGCCACGGTTGCCCGAGCACGCGCTACATGGCACGTCTGTGGTTCCGCAAACCCCAAATAACCGTAAGGAAAACATTCCTACCGTCGGCTTGCGACGGCGCCATGTCATGCCAGCCCCAAAATAACGTGTCAATGTGCGCGGCGCGACCACCCGCTACATCGCGCGCGTTTGCGAAGCACGCGCGCAATGGCCGCCCCAGGCCCGCGAACGAACTGACCAACGCGCCCGCCTGAAACAAATTCCTGGACCGACGCGGCGCCCGATCGCACGGCGCGGTAGCCCTGGATCTGACGTGCCACCGACCGCGCCAACAAGTTCATGGCGTGGTCGGCGGACTGACTTAACAGGGAGTGCCCCCACCGCGCGCGCAACGCGCGACGCTCGCAAAACTTACGCGCGCAACCCACTTCTGGTCCATGGCCAAGCCAAACCACACTTTGGCAGCACCCCCCCCTCCCCCCCCCCCACACGCCAGAAAATAGTTTGACGCATTGCTTCATTGTAGCGTCATGCTCGCAGCCATGCCCCCCCCCCCACCCGCCCCGCCCCCACCCCGCCCCACGCCGCTCCGCCCCGCCCCCCGCCCCCGCGCCCACCCGCCCACCCACCCGCCCGCGCGCCCCCGCCCCCAACATCCACCGTCGCGTTCCATCCTTCCCCCTCCCCCCGCCACCACCAACAACCACAGCCACCCCGCCGCCGCGAACGCGCGCAACCACCGCTGTCACCCTCCCCCCAACCCCACCCCCACCACGCCACCAACCACGATGCCACCCCGCCCCCCCCCCCCCCCCCCCCCCCCCCCCCGCTCCCGTCACCCCACGCGCCCATTCACCCCGTCGCATGCCGACGCAGACCCAGCCCCCGCGCCTCGCCCGCCCGCTCGCCCGCCATCTGCAAACCGCGCCAGGCGAAACTTCACCCTCCGCACGCACCCGCTCCAACCGATGCCTCATGCCCATCCCCTCCCCCGCCAACGCATCCCCACCCATCACTCCGCCACGCCGCGCCATCCCCCTCCCCTGCGGAAGCCGTCCGCATCCCGCGCCCTCATCCCAACGTGCGTGCGCACCACCGCCACCGCCCACCAGCCAACGCATCCGCGCGTCCCAGCCTTGCCCAGACCACCCGATCCCCACCCTTCACCCTTGTGCCACGCCACGCCCCATCCGCCGCCCAAGCCCACGCATCCCAAACGCGATCCGCCCACCCTCACCACGCGCCCTGTCTCACGCAGCCCACGCGCCCCACACACACGCCCACGCCACCGCCGCCACCAGAACCACCACGCCAGCCCCCTTCCCACGCACACAAGCATCCACCATCCCACCCCCAACCACGCAACTCCACCCCCCCACCCTGCCCACCCCACCTCCACCCCGCGCACAAGTTGCTCGCGCCCACCATGCCCACCACAAACACACACCATCCGACACACACACGCACGCACCCAACCAACCCCGCCCCACCACCACCGCACCAACACCACCACCCCACCCTATTCCCCCAGCCCCGCAAGACCCACCCTGGCCAAACACGCGGCACGCACACACAGACACACGCGCACACGCCAACACGCACGCACACGCGTTTGCATGCGCACACACACACGCACGCACGCACGCACGCGCACGGCCCATCCTACACGGGCTGCAGGGTGTCCGATGCAGACCCTACACGAGCTTTATGGTGACCGAGACAGATCCCAGGAGGGTTGCATGGGTCCCGATACAGACTTCAGAATGACTGCGTGGGCTCCGATACAGATCACATGCGGAGTGTAGGAGGCCCGACAAAGATCGCATACGTATTGTATCGGATTCAATACAGGTCACACACAGACTGTATGGGATCCAATCCAGACCGCATACGGATTGCATGGGGCCCGATACAGACCTCATGCGGATTGTATGGGGCCCGCTACGGACCCCATGCGGACTGTATCGGGTCCGATACAGGTCCTGCACGGATGATGGAAACCGATACAGGTCCCATACGCATCGCTTGGGTTTCGAAACAGATTCCACACGTATTGCATCAGGACCGATACAGCCACCATACGGATTGTATTTGACCTGACACCGACCCCATGCGGAGAACATGGGGGCCCATGCACACACCATACGGAATGTATGGGACCCGATGCAGATGCCATGCGGGTTGGATGGGTCCCGACACAGACCCCATACGGACTGTATGGGACATGGCACAGATCTCATACGCACCGTATGGGATCCGAAACAGACCCCATACGGGCTGTAGGGTGTCCGATACAGACCCTATACGAGCTTTATGGCGCCCGAGGCAGATCCCATGCGGGTTGTATGGGCCCCGATGCAGATCTCAAAATGATTGCATGGGCGCGGATACAGATCCGAAGCGGATTGTATGAGGCCCGACAAAGATCGCATACGTATTGAATCGGGCTCGATACAAGTCACACACAGACTGCACGGGATCCAATACGAACCGCATGCGGACTGCATGGGTCCCGATACAGATCCCATGCTGATTGTATGGGACCCGCTACGGACCCCATGCGGACTGTATCGGAGCTCGTGCAGATCCTGTGCGGAATATGGCGCCCGATCCAGATCCCATGCGCATTGCGTGGGGTCCGATACAGATCTCATGCGTATTGTATCGGGCCCGATACAGAACCCATACGGATTATATTTGGCCCGATACCGATCCCATGCGGAGAACATGGGGGCCCATGCACACACCATACGGAATGTATGGGACCCGATGCAGATGCCATGCGGGTTGGATGGGTCCCGACACAGACCCCAAACGGACAGTATGGGACCTGGCACAGATCTCATACGCACTGTATGTGATCCGAAACAGACCCCAGACGGGCTGTAGGGTGTCCGATACAGAGCCTATACGAACTTTATGGTGTCCGAGGCAGATCCCATGCAGGTTGCATGGGTCCCTATACAGATCCCAGAGGGATTGCATGGGTTCGGATGCAGATCCGAAGCGGATTGTATGAGGCCCGACAAAGATCGCATACGTATTGAATCGGGCTCAATACAGGTCACACACAGACTGTATGGGATCCAATCCAGACCGCATGCGGATTGCATGGACCCGATACAGACCTCATGTGGATTGTATGGGGCCCGTTACGGACCCCATGCGGGCTGCATCGGATCCGATGCAGATCCTGTACGGAATGCATGGCACCCGATACCGATCCCATGCGCATCGTTTGGGCTTCGAAACATGTCCCATATGTATTGCATCGGGCTCGATACAGCGCCCATGCGGATTGATTTTGGCCTGATACAGATGCGATGCGGAGAACATGGAGCCCCATGCACACACCATACGGAACGTATGGGGCCCGATGCAGATCCCATACGGGTTGAATGGGGCCCGACACAGACCCCATGCGGACTGTATGGGGCCTGGTACAGATCGCATACGCACCGTACTGGATCCGAAACAGATCCCAAGCGGGCTGTAGGGTGTCCGATGCAGACCCTATACGAGCTTTATGGTGACCGAAGCAGATCCCATGCATGGTGCATGGGTCCCTATACAGATCCCAGAACGATTGCATGGGCTCCGACACAGATCCGAAGCGGATTGTATGAGGCCCGACAAAGATCGCATACGTATTGAATCGGGCTCAATACAGGTCACACACAGACTGTATGGGATCCAATCCAGACCGCATACGGATTGCATGGGACCCGATACAGACCTCATGTGGATTGCATGGGGCCCGCTACGGACCCCATGCGGACTGTATCGGATTCCATGCAGATCCTGTGCGGAATATATGGCGCCCGATACAGATCCCATACGCATTGCATGGGGCCCGATACAGATCTCATGCGCATTGTATCGGTCCCGATACAGAACCCATACGGATTGTATTTGATCCGATGCAGATCCCATGCGGAGAACCTGGGCCCCCCATACAGAAACCATACAGCACCGCGTACTTGCGCGGGCGCGCGCGGGGGATTGGGTGGAGGTACTTTGCGAACTTTCGAGCGGGAGGGGCGCGGTGGTGTGGGGGGGTACTTTGCAAAATTTCAGACGCCAAGGGTGTGGCAGCGACGGGGGGAGGGGGGTGGGCTTTTTGCAAAAATTCGAATGGTCTGGGGTGGGGGTACTTTGCAAAATTTCGAACGGTGGAAGCACGGGGGGCGGGGGGGGTACTTTGCAAAATTCCAGACGCATTCGGCAAGGGTGGGGCAGCGGCGTGTGCGCGGGGGGGGTACTTTGCAAAAGTTCGAGTGGGAGGGGTTGGGGGTACTTTGCAAAATTTGAAACGCAATGGCGCATCTGACAACCGACGTGACACGGATCGCCACCGCGCCGAGTCCCCGCCATTGGCCGCGTGCCAATGACCTTTGGCATGGCCGCGGCGGCAAAACGATCCTCCGACGCAGATCGCGCATCCCTCCGCCAACTCGAAACGAAGGTCCTGGGTCGCCGCCAAACCCGCCGTCGGGAGCGTCGCCGTCGGGAGGCCGTCGGGAGGTCGTCGGGAGGTGGTTCGGAGGTGGTTCGGAGGTGGTTCGGAGGTGGTTCGGAGGTCGTCGGGAGGTCGTTCTGTGCCAGCACACGTCGGGAGGTGGTCGGGAGGTGGTTCGGAGGTGGTTCGGAGGTGGTTCGGAGGTCGTCGGGAGGTCGTCCGCGCATCGGCTGGACACGGTCGGGAGGTCGTCGGGAGGTGGTTCGGAGGTGGTTCGGAGGTGGTTCGGAGGTCGTCGGGAGGTCGTTCTCGATCTGGGGGGTGAACTTCAAACGCTGCCCCGAGGTCGCTCGCGTTGCGGCCGCGACGCCCAAAACTCGAACCCAGGGTCGGCGCCGATGGCTCTTCCAAGTTGCCCGTACCGTCGGCACTTCATCTCCGAGCTCGGATCGGGCGCGGGCGCGCGTCCTTGCACTGCCCAGCACAGGCATGCGCGATGCGCTTGTGCACCCACCACATTAGGCCGACGCGTCAAACGTTGGCGCGCCGCAGGCCCGCAGAACGCGCATGGCAACGCTGCGTCGAATGGCGCCGTGGGGCCCGTCGCGCATGCATGCCAATGAAACAATCCATTCAGTGCAACCTCTTGCCCCACCACCCACCACCACCACCACCGCGGCCACCGCGCGCGCGCGCCTCCCCCCCCCGAAACAAATGCAAAAACGCGCGCGCGCGCCGACGCACCCGCGCACAAACACGCGCACGCACATGCGAACGCACGCGCGCACGCACGCGCAGCACGCGCGCACGCATTCACCACGCAGACCACCACCGCCCCCCACACGCGCCACCACCACCCCACCCCACACCGCCCACTTACCACCGCCGCCGCCCCCGACCCCACCACCGCCCCCACCCCGCGCCCTTCTCAGATGCACTGGCTGGTAAGTCCGCCGCCACCGAAGCAGATGTCTTCAACATCATCGTGGGCCCCTGCTGCGTCACGCGCCCGCGACGGAGGACCTCTCGCAACGGATTACGTGCCCGACGAACCCTCAGACTTTGCCAGTCATGCGAACCCACGTGCAAACGCGCACGCACGCCACAACCACTGCACCGCCCCGCCCCACCCCACCCCACCCCGCCACCGCACCTACCTCGCTCCAGCACTGCCCGCACCTCCACGCCCAAACACCACGCACGCATGCACGCGCACGCACGCACGCACGCGCACGCACGCACGCACGCACGCGCAGTCGCAAGTGAGTCTGCGGCCATCAGGTTCGGGACGCTTTGCATGTCGCGCGCATGCAGGAACCTGAAATTCAACGCCCGTCGACCTGAAACTGCCATCACGTGAAGACAGCCTGTGCCTCCTTACCTCCGCCCCTGAGCAAGGGCGACTCCAATGTGGAAGCTGCGGCGCCAGCGAGCCCACGGGATGCGGAAGAAGAGCGCAACCACATGTCATCGGGCGGCGCAACGCCCACGGAAACGTGAAATGGAAAGACCGCCACCGAACCCGAGGGAAACGAGCGTTGCTGCCACGACGCCTGAGCTTACCCGTCCGCAGCTGCGCGTGCAAATTTATCACTGCTGCTACGACTACCGCCCTGCTGCTTAGAGCTGCGCGGGGTACAACTGATATTGTTCCTATCGCGCCCTCGGCGAGATGAATCAGTCCGAACTGCAATCTCGCACTAGCCACCGCGCTGGATTCCAGACGACGAAAGCGCCCTCGCGAACTTGCGCCCGACGAAATGCGAGCAGCCGCTGCGTTGCCGCGCCCATCGGTCGCCCTGCATTGTTGCGCACCCCCCCCCTCCTTTCGTGCCATGCCCGCCACGGGCACCGCAGAGCGCGCGGCCCGCGCGACACTCCAGTTTGTTGGGAGGGCGACGCGCCGCAGACATCGGGGCGGCGCGTGGCGCAACCCTAGGGCCAATTGCGACAAGACTCGACCTCGTTGCCCTCCCCACCCTCACCACCTCCCCCCTCCCATCCGCACGCGCGCGCGCGCGCCGCCCGCTCGCCCGCCAACCCGCGCCGCTTCTGCCGCCGCCGCCAACCGCAACGCGCGCGCAACCACACGCGCGCACGCACGCGCATGCCCGCATTGAAAAGACGAGATATGATCACAGAGCCAGGAATATCAGCGCGCGTTGGCCCGCCAAGAATCGAATGGAGATCCTATGAGGGCACGCGAAGCCGCAAACGACCTAACATGAGGCACTGGCCCAAGACCATACCCCGCATCCAAAGCCCATCCACCGACCCAAGCCCAGTCAAAGACACCACCGCAACGCCAGCCGACCAGCATCTCAAAACCGTTCTGGCTGTCGAAAGACATAGCCCAACCCAGATGCCCAATCTAACTGGTGCACCACGAGCTTGAACGTCAGCTGGCGCCTGGGCGCCGACACCTTCGGGTTGAAAGGCCAGGTTCCTGGCGCCAACAACCCGAGCGCAACCAACGGTGGTCGCGCAGCAAAGAGAGTACCAGCGCGACGTGTAGCGTGTGAGGGCCCCTGTCGCCGTCGCAATGTGAAGTATGTCGCGCTGGCAGTGCGACATTGCGCGCGCTGCCCCGCCCGCGCCCTGCCCTGCCCGCACCCCGTTGGCCGCGCTGCCCCGCGCGCAGCATTCCCAAGAAGAGCACGCATGCGCGCCTCCGCCATCACCGCCACCAGTCCGCGCACGCCCCTGCAAATGCACGCGCGCAGCAAGTATTGCTGGCAACGATCCTTGCAGGAGCACCTGAAACGCCGCATGGGTCGCGCGCGCAGCTCTGCCATGCAATGCGAAATGCGCGGCTCACGCGGCAAACAGTGCCCCAAACCGCGCGCGCCAGGCCAAGCACATTGCGAGCGTTGCGCGTCCCGCGCGCAGCATGACGCGCGCATAGTCGCCGAACCTCTGCTTGACGCGCTGTCACGCGAAAGAAGCGCGCGATTGAAGGCGCAAGCTCAGTGACGCCCACCAAGATTGACCGCTGACAATTAGCATATGCACGCGCGAGCCGCCGACGCATGGTACACCGCGACAACCGACTGAGGGTGCAAATGCGCTGCCAAGCGTTTGGTTTGCATGCGCGTCACGGTCGCAAGGCCCTCGCGTAATTCAGCTCACGCACCGAAGCGCAACGACGCGCTTTGACTTCGCGACGCACTGAGGTGGGGCTCTTCGGCGCTTCGCGACGTGCAAATGTGATTGCTTTCGGCGCGCATCTACGGAACGCGCGATAATCGCGAACGTATTGCGCCATGGCAAGCGGCGCGGCTAATGTCAGCGCATGACCCATATGTTTGCATCGCGACTCCCCTCTGCGACGCTTTCGGTGGCATCCTCCAACGCCCTGCGGCTCGGAACATAAGCGCTTGCGCCATGCTGTGGCAGAGTTGGGCCATGCCGAGCGCCTAAACATTTCGCCTGTCATTCTGGCGCGTGATAATAGCGACGTGCGCGATGGGTTCGACTGGCTACGATGCCTCCGAGATAAGGCAGGTCCATCGACATAGGCATGGGCGCGCGCTTCTGCTGGGCAGCCTGACGGCACCTAACCGAAGCGGGTTTTGCGACGGCGCGCGCAAATCGCAGGCACCGCTTGCGCCACAACAGTGGTTGAAGTGCGGCGGCGCCAGCCATTTGGATTGCGATAAACACAGCGCGGAGAACACATATATACTCAGTGGACTAAGCGGCGACAGCCACATGGCTGGCATGCGCGCGCGTTGCGATCATGTTGACATTTGGTGCTCGCTGCCGCGTCGCGGAATTCATCTAGTTGATTTTATTATGGTGAAGTTTCGCCGCAGGTGCGGGCTATGTGGTGCGAAATGCGCACGGAAGCCACTGGCGCTCTCAACGCGGCCCTGGGGGGGGGGGGTGGGGGGGCGGGAAAAGGGGGGGAGAGTGGGAGGGTGAGGGTGGATAGGGGGTCTAGGGTCTAGGGCATTGGGGCGGGGAAAGGAGCCATGGGGGGAGGCACTTCGACGTCTGTTCATTGTGCGCCACTGTAGAATATTGAAACCAATGTTGTTGTTTGGGTGCGTTTCCTGGGCATGTTATCTCGGCGCGAATGCTGCCGAATGCTAGTTAGATGTTCGTGCTTGAGCCTCCGTGCGCGGGCCCATCAATGGCCTACATGGGGCCACATTCGGATTGTCTGGAGCGCGGTGCGTGCCAGATTGAAGAAGGGGGCTCGCCCCACCCCCACCCCCGCCAGGCCAGGATCGTCGGCCAGATCTTAGGGCCCCCCCAAGCCCCTCAGGTGACGTCGGAGCGCCGACAGGCGAGTACAAAATATACAACGACGCAATCAGAAACCAACACGTCCTTGCTGCTTCGAGCCTTCCAGGCGGGGGGGGTGCCAAGTGAGGGCGGCGAGGAGGCATGAGGTGGTCAGCAGTGGGTCGGGCAGGGAGAAGAGAGAAGCGAAGGAGGAAGCCCACTTGAGGCGGCCAGGGGCCCCGCAGAGAGAGAAGGCGAGAGGAGGCGATGGAAAGAGAGAGCGCGCGGGAAAAGAAAGGTCGTAGAGAGAAAGAGAGAGCGAGAGAGGAAGAGGGAGGAAGCGAGGAGGAGGAAACATAACAGAGAAAGAAGGCGAGAGAAGATAAAACGTCGCGGTGGGCGTGCCACCCCCGCGCTTGACGACCATCACCGTCGCGCTTCATGAAGGCGCCATCGGGTTAAGGCACCCCCCCCTCTGTTACGTTTTCATCCTCCTTGTCGTCCTCCTCCTGGTTCTGTCCTCCTCCTCTCCTCACTCGCTCGCTAAGCTATCTGGCTCTGACCTCGTCATTTGCTGACCGCTGCCCCATCAACAGGAAAGAACGGCGCCGACGGACGGCAAGCATGGGAGCCACAACAATTACGCCAAGGAGATTTCATTGTTTTCACAAGTGCTGAGTCTGCTCAGTCTGCAGACTCGGGCTCCTCTGGCTCCCCAGGCTGAAGCTCGCGCTCACCATGGTTCAAAATGAACTCGACCTCGGGACCACCGATCGCTTTGAACATCTCCCTGCATCTCTTTCGAACGTCGAGGCTCGCCTGGAACCCTCGGACATGGCGAGCTCGCCCACCCTCCACGTTCGGGAGCATCAGCCACGCCATCAAGTAGCCGATCGGCCTCCCCCTGCAACGATGTAAAGATGCGTTGCACGACCTCTCCTGCGTAGTCTTCACATTGAACACTGCGAGCGGCAGCTCTGCTACCAAGCGCTTCGTCACCCTATAATACTTGATGGTCCCATGGTCAGTGTTGACGGTGATGGCGTTACTGTTCCACTTGAGCTCACGCGAAGCCTTGACATGACCAGGTCCACTGGAGGGCGCGCTCGGCTCCATCGGCACGTCGCCCGACACCGAGACAGGGCTGCCTGGACATGAAGACGGTGGCTTCGAGAACTGGCGCAACTGTTGGTCGATGTGTTCTTCCAAGTCAATATCCGATGGCACGGACCCGATGTCATCCTCAATGTTGTCACGCATCATCTCTTCGAACAGGTCGTCGTCAGCGCTCCCGTCGCTGTCCATGAATAGCGCTGCCGAGGAACCACCGTCGGAATGGAATCCATGCTGGGACGCGGCATCATCGTCACCTGCTGCGCATTCAGGTTCGGCGGTCGCTGCAAGCTGCTGCTCGTCGTCGACGCCGTGGCCCAAACCATGCACGATCACCTCCATACCATCGTCATGAGCCACTGCTGGTGCACCACCGCCCCGTCCACGACCACGACCCGAGCCACATCCAAGGCGGCCTCCTCGGCGCGCAAGATCCCTGGCAGCTTTCTCGGCTTCGTCAAGCTTGTGCACCTCGGCCTCCGCGCCGTCCCAGATGGCGATGGCTGGGTACGCGCCCCCCTCCACATGCAATCGATGAACCCTTTGTCGTGACGGTGTTACCCTGAGAACTCGTACATGCGGTTGCCCAACGAGCTTGTAGAACACGAGGTTCAACGCATCATCCAAGGGTAGCAAGCGACGGCACACCGCCCAAATGTCGACGAAGTCTGGGACCCTGCAGTCCTGGACTGGCGCCACGCCAATTAAGTCATGGCGGTCTTCAGCAGGGAGACGAATCATATTGCAGAAGATAGGGTACAACGTTGGTAGTTCACGATACTTACTGACGTGCAGCCACAGGTCAGATCCAAGGTTCTCCCCAGCGCCATTCACAGCCTCGACCTTAACAACCAGCATCGGGACGTCTTTCACGAGCAGCTTGAAGTGCTTCTTCGTGCCACGCGCCGCCTTCAAGCCACGAAGAGCAGCACGGAAGCGGGCCACGGACAGTCTCATGAGTTTTCCGAGGTCGCCTTGGCACACACAATAGCCAGCCTCGAAACACTGTGTACGAGTGGTCGGTACCTTCCCGAGTTTCTCAACGCGCGATGTCATGATCTGCGCGTGGAGGCGCCTCCACTCTTGCGATGCTGCCTCCTGCGTAAATTCAGCAGCAGCTTCGCCAGCGGCCTCCAACGCCTCATCGGTGGACAAGTCAAGGGTGACGAACGCAGAGTGGGAATGGGCGTGCTCCGCCTGGAAATGCGCCTGCTGCTCTGCGCCCATCAGGCGCCACGACCTATCGCGGCGCCCGTGAATGCTCACACCCGCCCCCCCGTGACACGTAGCCCACACCGTTTTGGGAGCCAAAACGCAGAACAAGAAAAACTAAGACCGAAGACGGTAGGACGCGTAGGGGCATTCACGGGCACCCTTGACCTCATGGTAGCTGAAAGTGTCGCTGGGTCGGGCGAGCCAGCCTTGACCTCCTTCTCGATCTCGACCTGCTTGGACGTCAACTCTCGGTGCGCCTGCCTCTCGCGACGGAGCACGTCGCGGAACTCCCGCATGCAGAGCTTGTAATTAGCGGTGGCGTGGCGGCGGTCGTCGTCAGCGTCTGGATCCTCAGGCTCGTCTGCCGCTGACCCCTCTGGCATGCCATCGTCCAACGGAAGCGCGTCGATCCGTGGCCGTTTCCGCTGTGGCCGTAGCTGTACACCAGCGCGAGCTACCGTTGACATGATGCGACCGAGCTGCTCGTAGTACTGCATCTGCTCTTCGTCCAACCCGCCATAGAGAAGTGATAGTTCTGCCATCGACGATGGGTTGATCGGCAAGCCAGAACAATAAAGAAACGCCCGCCACGGCCCCATGCGACAAACCTGCTCACGCTGATGTCCGTCTTCAGGGTCGCCTCGACATCCAGAAGGTTGCGCACGAAGGGCAGCCTTGTCAGTCGGACGCGAACGCCACAAGCCAGTTGACATCTCCTCCGAGAAGAACACCTCTGCACTCAGATCCATGATGTGTTTTTTGTTCGTTGTCGTTGAACCCGCTTTCTTGGCTTGGACTGAATGTTCTCGTTCTGTGGAGCTCGTGTCGGTATCAGCCAGCAAGTCCACTGAAGTAAGTTCGGCCCTGGCGCCAGCTCCGTGAATGTCTGCTTTATAGAAAGACAAGAAACCTCTGGTGTACGAGTCCAATGTGTTCGGGCATTGCTTGGGCAGCTGATCAAGAACCTCTGGGTACTTCAGAGCCGCTAACGTTGGATAGGGTGGCTTACGACATCTGGTGATGACAAGCTCGTGCGCGGCAGCGCCCAGCCGAATGCTCATGAGGAATGCCATCAACTGCTGGGACTCGGTGCGACAGCTGACGAGATCGAATTCGGAATCCTTGAAAACCATGTCGCCAATACCATTCATGAAGGCGCCGTTGTCCTCGCCTTCGTACCGTAAAATCGCCTGGTAATGACGGCTACCGTCCCGCAAGAAGCAAG